>JAPDPK010000044.1:4870000-5312500 GCA_031772115.1 Heritiera littoralis | reverse complement strand
TTTGGATGCAAGTAGTCGCTTAGGGTTACTTACAGTACTTCCTTAGCTTCTGAATCAGTTCTCCCTCGCCTAACAAGTCTTGGAGTATCGATTGATTTCAGGTCAAACTCAGTCCTTAGGACAACCCTCTACATAACACATAGTAGATTGAATCAATCTCTATACATCCATCGATCTTAGTATTTCCAATCATAAAAGCTAACATTAAGCATTGTATAATTCAACAAGAAACAATACTTGGCTGTGTTTCTAGAGTTATTCAAACGTTAGTAGCACCGTTTATTGTCTTTTCGTTCATTGGAACTACTTATGACCCATTTGGTCCATTTTTGTCCTTTAAGGTTTTGGACCTTATGGTATTGTGCTAGACTTAAGTATAATTTTCAGAACTTAATTATCAAACCGTAATTTTTATATTACTTCTAACTCAAATCCCTATTTAGACATATAAGGCTCATTTCCTAATTCGTTTTGTGCCATTTACCATCAATTTTTATACCTTCGTCCAAATCTTGCACAGTAGGTAGGAAATTTCCTGACCTATGTTTAGTAAAATGCTTACTGTCAACTATAGGGATATGAGATCTGTACAAACCCAATATCATGTCAATCATGACTCATTTATCATTTTGAACATGTAAAGTTTGCAGTCATATATGATCTGGGCAATTTTCTTTGAATATTTGAAGTTTACATTAAAAATCTGTCCCCAGCAGTGAGTATCCTGCATGCATTCATACATATCTTAAGCCATGAAGTTCCAAATCTGGAAATTCCAAAACTAGATGAAAGTTAACTAATTTCCCTATTTAGAAATGAAAGATTCATAATTTAACTCTTCCTATATCAACACCAAAAATTTCCCAAAGTTTCAGTATGTTCAGCAGTTTCCTTACACAGTAAAACACTGACCAATATGAACAAACTGTCTCATATCTGGTTATAGGAGTATCCAAATGATGCAAACCCAGAACCATCATGCTCCGAACTTAATTACCTTTCTAGACATGTAAGGCTTGCAACCTAATTCAATTTAGGCCATTTGCTATGATTTTTCAAAGTCAGGACTGTGATTCACATTTCTGGACAGAACACCCTGCACTCATTTGTGCATAACTCAAGCTACAGAAGTCCAATTCAAGAAATTACAAAACTGACTTTCTTGTAATTTAAAGGGCCATAATTCATAATTTTTCCAGAATTTTTCTCCATACAGAACTATTAAACTGCTCGTTTTAATTTTCCACCCAGACAGAACAGCAAATTCTAGATTCAACATCAAGTCAGAATTTCAGTTTATCTTTATCTAACCATAGCCATTTAAATTTAGCTCATCACAATATCATTTTCATGCATAATAATCAATCATTATAGGGTTAGAACCTTACCCCCCTTAATTTGATGCACAAACAGAATCTGTTGGAACCATTTCAGTCCACTTCCTCACAGCTTGTTTGCTGTCACACCTAGACACATCAATGCCAAACCAATAAACATATTGCATTCTGTTTCCATAGATTAATTTCCAGCAAAACACATCAACTCACCTTAGTTTACTACCTTTCTTATCTTGCCCTGAAATCCCAATTTAAATCTGCTGTAGTTTTGGGTTTCAACCCCTCACTTCTTCAGTCACCAATGGGCAGCTCATTCTCATTCCTTTTCCATTCACTTCCCTTGTCCTAATCTTGTTGAACCAAAACTCCCATTGCATTCATGGCTCACGATTTCTTTGGTCAGCTTCTAGCATGCAACTTCCTCCATCAATTTCGTTGTTGCCTCCTTAACCATGAAATCCCTAGATCAGTTTCTGCCCTTGGGTGAAATGGAAGAGTGTTTGGAGAGAACTTCAATCCATGGCTAGAAATGAGGGAGGAGGAAGATGGGTTTTCTAGCTAGGGTTGTCGACAAGTGCTAAGGGTGTTTGGCTCTTCTCTTTGTCTTGGTTTGGTGGAGTGGAACAGAAAAACGTGGCTGTGCATTTTTTTCTCCAGCCCCTTGACTTTATTTGCCAGCCCTTAGTCTTATGTTTCCAACCTTTTTTTCTCTTGTATCTCAAGCTCATTTCTGTTGTATTTCCAGCCCCTTTGCTCTTGTATTTCCAGCCTTTTTCTGTTGTATTTCCAGCCCACTTTCTATTGTATTTCCAGCCCTCATTTCATCACCTTCTAATAACCCAATTTAACATTAATGGATTAGTAGATACATAACTATTGTTTCAAGCAAATAATAATGTCTCTTTAACTAGTCTTTTTCTTTGCGACATAATTTGGACTATGTTTATATATCTCTCACTTCCTATTGTCTTTATAAATTTAATTTCCAAAATTCTTCATCCACCATTTAAATAATTCATGTATCATCTATTAGCATTTTACCCCAACTAATAGATTATTAATTTTTCCTTCATGATCCTCATCTTCAAACCTCCAACCATAATTTCCATAATCTTAATTTTCCATAATTTCTCATAAGTTCAATTTAATGATTCTTTGTCATTATAGCTTCAAGTTAAATTCTCAATATACAAATTTGTCTCCAAATTACATTGTTTAGTCCACCAAAATAAATAATTTGCAATTGTTACATCCTCCCCACCTTAGAAAATTTGGTCCTCCAAATTTGATCAAGATCATGTTGAAAAGGTGAGGTTGTTTTTCTCTTATTGCACTTCCCGTATCCCTTTTAATCCATACTTGGTGAATTCAAAGTTGAATTCATAGATTGACACTTATCCAGGAATCAAATTCATTTTACATTAGATCTTAATCTCAATATTCAACCAATCCACAAATTAGATGTATCTCATTAATTTACACATTACAAACATATATCCTTTTATAATTCCAAAACCATCAAGTTGAGCTAAGATCCATGTCATTTTAAGACGATCTTGATTATCTTATCTCACAAAATCTTAGCTTTGAAATCAAGTTATCATCTTGCTTCACATTCTTTAAAGGTCTCCACTAGTACTCAAGGATTCATAACTTCTATAATCAGTCGTATTTAATATCAACTCCATTAAAACCTTCTCCATTAGTAGAGTTTGAAGACCAAAGGACTTTTCAAAATGTACATGATCTAACACATACTTCAATTTCAAATGAAGATCAGACCTTAACTCTTTTTTTTTTTGAGACATAACCATAAAGTCCAATTTTTTTTTGTCAAGCATGGTGAACAAGTTCAATAGCTGTTTCTTGCCACTATTGTGGACAAGTCCAAACCTTATTGGTCAAATCCAATAAGCACAATTGATATCACACTTGGGACTCTACTAAAGCTCATCAAGGATGCCCAATCCTCAAAATTCAAGTTTCTTAGTTTAAAATCGCAATTCCAAATTTCATATAGCTCTCAAAGCAAAGCTAGATCATGTATTCGATTAAATCTTCTATTCTCTTCATAGGAAAATAAAGTTAGCATAAGGCCCTAAGTTTGAATGGCTCTATAAAATATAAAGCTTAACGCATAGTTCGATTTCTTTTCCTGTCAATCAAAACAGCCCACATATTTAAGATTTCCATATTATTCTGGCGAATCTAAAAGAGAGAAAAGGAGATCTCGGAGATGAACAAAGGGTTTCCCAAGTTCGTCAAGGAGTAGAAGACGATCTTTCAGTTCTTCAATATTCATCTTCAAGAACGTATCAGATTGCTAGATTTATAAACCATTTTTCTGAGGTATGTGAAGATGTAATTTTGTTTATCTGTTGCGATTTGTATGATTGATTGCTGCTGCTATTTTGAAACACTTGAACTGCAGCCCAACTGTAACACAAAAGGTATTAGTGTTGAAGGCCAAAAGAAGATTTTCATTTACGCAAAACAGTAGCTACCAGAGAAGGAATTACTTACAACTACAAGTTTCCTTTGGAGGAGAAAAAAATTCCTTGCAGCTGTGGTTCAAAGTAAGATGCAATATACACATTGCCATTCTTGCTCACTCCTTGACTAAATGTCCCTGCTTTTATTCAGGGGTCGCGGATATTTAAACTAGCATGCATACTTACAATATTTAAATGGATGAAAATTGTTCCTTGTGTTATCGGGATTTATACATGCTTAATTTAATGGAGATTTCATCTATGCATTCATTTCTGTTCTCTTGTGTATTGTATTTATTTTGTAGGCAATCCCCTTGTTTTGTTTATCTTTTTGTAAAGCCAGCAACAATTGATGGCACAGAACATGTAACTTTCTTAATTGTGTTGAATACCTCGACATTGTTATTAGTATGATTTTTTTTAATCCAAAGAAACAGGGAAGTACCTGCTAGACAGGTACACAAAGGTTAAACAGTAGAAAAACCAATCTCCTGTTCGGTTTCTGCCCAAGGTTGTAACATGCTGAACGGTAAGGTGTTCATATTGCTTAAACTAATGAGCAGTTTAAATGTTATTAACAAATTCTTTTTAATCCATTTACAAAGGACACATTAAGTGATTTCATATTACAAAAAAGTTTCCAAGCCTTGTCCAACAATGTAGAAGGTCTGAGCCTCCTTTCATGTCAATCCACAAATCACAAACTTTACATTGACTGACGACCATCAGCCCTGTCTTTTGTGGTGCGCTCGTCTTCAATATCCTCATAATCCTCCTCATCACCCTTCTTACCAGCTTGGTTCTTCCAATATGCAACTAACTTTTTCAATCTAGCTACTTCTTTCGAGCAAATATTTTTGATTGGATCATTCACAATGGACCGAACTCTTGATGCATATCTAAAATAGTAACAAAAGGTTAGAAAGATGGCATAATTTATCTCAAACAATGATAATAACAATTCTATCCAAAACTATTTCATAGTCTCTAATTTTGACTTATGCAGTCCTACATTAACTGCACTTTAATATCATAAAACACTTGAAACATTTGAATTTAATATAAACAAGCATAGAAAGCATACGTTAGAGAGTTGTATGTCTCATCCAAATTTGATTCAGCTGGAGACACGTTAACAAACATTAGTGTTTTCGCATTACCACCAAGAGAATCACTCATTAACATCGTTAGTTTGTGATTCCTGTAAGGGATATATTGGTTGCCAGATGATAAAGCACTAATGACATCCCCAAGTGCTGACAGTGACTTGTTGATACTCTGTGCTTCTTTAAGTTGATAACCAGCAGAACCAGACTTCTTCACTCTTTCGGAACCAGCTAGGTCCACAAAACTTAGCTGCGCATAAGATCATTACATTATCCTTATCTAGAATCATGCAAGTGCAGTTTTTTTCTCTTCTCTGTCCTTTGTCTTAAAAAAAAATTGTTAATGATGTAAATCGTCTAAAAATCTGAACAACTTCGCAAGGTACTCAATACTTCGCAAATATATACTTAAAAATGATTATACCTTTCCCCTTGCAATCGTCTGTGTTTGAAGATTGGTACTCTCAATGACAATTGAAAGTATTAGATGAGATCTTGAACTTTCTTCATTCATCTGTGTACCAGATATATGTCTCCGTTCTGATCCTCTTTGAATAATGATTTTTAACTCCTCAAAAGTTGAAATAGGCATAACTGTCGCATTTTCTACAACTACCATGCCCTGAAATTCACAAACTAAAATCATATGAAAACTACACAACCAACATCGCATATTAACCACACAACTAAACTAAACTAGAGAAAAATGATCATCAATACTATATAGCAAAAGAATTGCGTAACATATATAAATTCTTCAATAAGCAATACCGCAGAAGTTACAACCCAGAATCTATCCACTTCAAGCAATAATACCTTTGAATCTTTCTTTATATCAAGTTTCAGACGCTTAGCATTCTTTGGTAATAACAAGTCCACAAGTGTATCCTGGTATAACTCCACCATATATGCCTGTCATGTCATGATGAAAGTTAGGAGATGAGAAAGAATATTTTATTTTCCAAACTTATTAGCCAGATCATTGTCAATTTAGTGCAAATGAAAAAGATCTTGTTATCTTCAAAAGAATTACAAGAGCAACCTGACAGTTTAAAACTATCTCAATTAAATATAATATCATTATTCAAATTTAGTCATTCAACATCCTAAATGCAAGTAAAAAGGCAAATGGATTATCCAAATACTTTGGAAAAATAAAACCGTTATGTACAATAATTATTAATCCTCAAAACATTTACCTTCAATGAAAATGAGAACTTGTTGCTATCTCGCCTTGAAATTTTGAAAAGTTCTGCAACAGCTCTAGGTGTCAATCCGGGATTGCTATCTGATCCATATATTGTAAATGTCTTTCCAGAGCTAGTTTGACCATAAGCAAATATACAAACGTTGTACCCATCCATAGCTGATTGCACCAAGTACTGCATCATAAAAACCATAACAGGTAAAAGGTGAAGATATAGTAACTATAAAAAACCATAAAAATCAAATGTCCCATACCAAGTAAACCTCAAATAGACTACTCAGTAGCTTACCCTCGTATCCCCAAAAACATCCTCTTGGGTGGCATATTCATCAAACACACGATCATACATGTGTTGTTTTGCTTTATCATCCTTCCATGGATGTTCAACAGTGAATTCATCCAAGCCCGTGAGCACTTTTCTTTCATTTTCAACCATCTCTTTCTCATTTAAAGGTCTCACACGACAAAAAACTCTAATCTTGCCTTTCATATCTGAGGTTTAAACAAAAGTTAATCATGTATTACTCATTTAAGAGAGGACAAAAAAAAATCCTCAAGTGGAGCCATGTGATATATTATGACAGATACAAATACACTAAAACAGCTTCAACATGATATTTCCGAAAACAAATTGAAGAATTTTTTCTACTTCATTCCAACCTTCTATAGTATTAAAATACTGCTTTCTTAAAACTTGTTCTTCCTTATAAAGTGCTTCTAACTCAGCAAGTTGAGCCCCTTGCATCTTCAAGATAGCAGCAGTTTGCTCATTCTTTCTATCAATATCCTAAAAACACAACAAAACTTAATATGTAAAAATGGATTCAACTAATGAATTTTGTGCAATAAGGATACAGACATCAATTTTCCTTCTACAATTAATCTGAACTAATACCTCGCGCATAGAGGACATATTTTATGTAAAAAAGACGAATACCTCTTTTATTTCCCTCAGTTCCTCTAATTCTTTTAAATTGTTCTGCAGTGCTGTAAAATCTGCATTCCTAATTGCAAGGGTTGACTCTGAAACAGCCAACTCTTTGGTAACCCTTTCCAGCTTCTTCTCAAGTTCAGACACTTGAAATTTTAAGGCTTTGCATTCTTCCTCGTAACTCTTGGTCAAAATTTTCACCTATATTTTTAGTACCACTCAATAGTCAATTCATCAATCCCATTACTATATAAAATCAACCACTTGCACAAATATAATTCCAATCTTACAATATTACCTCTTCATCTTTCTTCCTTTCTAGTCCAGTAATCATCTGTTCCAAAATGACCTTCTCATTTGTTAACCTTTTTGTCTTTTCCTCAGCCATATGCAACTCCTCTGTACGATGTTTCAACTCATCTTGAAGCTTCTGTAATGACTGTGCAATAAACCATAGTGCAAAAGGGTTCCTCAACACAAACCAACTAAATAAATATATCATTATCAATATAAACAGACGGGATGAGAAAGTTATTTACAATCATCGTACTTCTCTTTACAAAGCCCTACCTCATTAACTGTTCCCGCCATGTCCTCTTTGGCATTATTCTGTAAAGCTAGATTACTTAACTTATCCAACCTAACATCCATTGTCTTCTTCTCTAATAGAGCAGCCTACAATATATAAATGTAAAAGCAGATAAATTACGTGAAAATTTTTTATAAACACCAATTTTGTAAGATCAAATATACTAGCCTGAAGAGCAGCATCCTTTTCTTCACATAATGATCTAATTCTATCACGGTCACTTATAACCTCCATTAAGTCTTCCTTTTCTTTTCTCAAGGCATTTTTAAGACACTCCAATTCTTCTTGTGTTTTCGACTCTTGCTTTTGCTTCTCATGCAATTCTCCCGACAACTAGATTCAAGTACATAACCAATTAATTTCAAATGAACTTTATAATACAAAGAAAGAATTAATAAGCACTTCAAGAAGAGAAAAGGGAAATCTGGATTCAATGTCAATCACCAAATCTCCATTCAAGCTTACTTGATTGATGTTCTTTTCAGATTCTTCAACAGCTTTTGATAAATCCTGGATGCGTTTCTCATACACTTCTATACTAGGAGGCTTAAAATTATTAGAAATATCTTCATTTACAGAGCCATTAGCAACAGACCGAGCTTTTGAGTAACGACGTAACATAACATCATTTATATGCGTTTGAAGAGCTACACAAATTTCTTCCCCCTGCATTAAATGGAAAGATTCAATTGTCAACAAAAATACATAATGGTAGACAGAAGTAAACGTCCCACAAAAAATGAAATTAAAAAAATAAAAAACTAATGACTATGAGCACCTCGTACTCCACTTGTTTGTAGGGTTCTGAGGTATAAGATGATAGATACTCATCTCCAATCTCAACAGCCCAACCCCCTAGGTTTAATTCTAAGATCAACAAAGTTTACGTCTCAACATTTAACCATTATGTGTCCTCTTGAAGACTAGTACCACATACTCTTTCTCTGTGCTGGAACATGAATTACATTTCTCTGAAGGCAAATAGGGGGAGGAAGATAGAGAGAGTTGTCTAAACCTGTTTAGTTTCAAACTGAAATATGTGAAGAACACCAGCAACTCTCATCTTGAAAAAGACAGCAGTATTGCTGCTGCCAAACTGCATTATGTCTCTTAATTCAGCTGAATGCAAATACTCCTTGGGAACAGGACGAAAAAAGTGAACCTAAATGAATGAGCACATACATTAATGTTACCAATTGAAAACTGAAAAATAACAACAGAAACCATAACCGTGGCTATTTTTTGTTACAAAGATAAGTAACTCAAAACTGACCCCACGCTTGTTGATACCCAAAATTATCCGCCCAGGAAGAAGTCCGATCGGATCATCAATTTTACGAACACTAAAGAAAATTGAACTCCCATAAGGAAGTGTCCTCAATATCCGTAGAAATTGTTGTCTTGCATCATCTTTTGTCAGGTGTTCCTGGTGATTGCCATAACAATTTATAATCGGAAGAAAACTCTACCAAAGCAACATGGATTTGGAAAACTAAATCACTCATGAATAACGAATTTATTAATTGAGGTTCTAACCATGGAACGGTAACGAGAAAGAACATCCAGCTCCCATTCTCGCCTTGCTCTAGTAATTGCAATTTGTCTAGGAAGGAATCTTTCTAGGAGAGTATTCCAGTCACTAAAATAATGTTCAAATTATTCAGTAAAATTTCGCACAACTCAAATCCCCTTTACAAAAAAACAATCCCCTAATGCTTATGGAACCAAAAACAGTAGGAAATAAAACCCTATCATTATATGTATTGGAAGCTCATATGCCTTTAAAAAATAAAAAGAAGAAGAAGGAAGTCCACGTAAACTTACGTGCACAATTCAGGGTTACCAACAAATCCAATCTCAACCAAGATCTGCAATGCAGACAACTGTGCAGCATCATCTCTTCCAACAGGATAATAGCCCAAACTATAATCATGTTGTAACTGCATAGAGCATCAAGAGTTTAAAAATACACCAACTATGTTAAAGCTGTTGAAGACAAATTCAAACCAGATTACATACTTGAAAATAGGAAAGCTGTACAAACATTGGATCTGTTATAGCTTCATCTGACTCCCGAAACAGCTTCTTTTTAAATATGAGTTTACAATGTAATATTTCCCCTTTACTTCGATCCTTAGCTGCCTTGAATTCCGCCAGCAGGTCACCAATATATTTATTATCATCTAACCCAATGTATTCCTCTATGTGACAATAAGCGAGCATTAGACAACAAGGTCAGCAATTCTTTATGTAGGAAACAAACAAGAAGTAAAATGGATACCATTCCCTGGATCTGGAGACTTGGAACCAGTAACAACTTTACGACATTCAAACAGGCTGAAGCTAGAATAAGTTGACAGTTTAATAATACTTGCAAGCTCCTGATGCAAGAAATTTAGACAAAAAAGTTAAAAAATGTATGCGGAAATTGAAGAAAAAATTTACCAAAATGACATCCAAGCTCAAAATCCAAGCTCAATAAACTTTCTTAAGAAATTTTATCTATCATTCCAAGGAATAAAACACAATTTCAATTTCATGATTGAAGAATGCAGCCCACTAGAGATGATCATATCATGCAGAAACTTAACTGGCATATAAGAAAAACTGGTTGAGTGGTAGATCAGTCAGTTTAATTAAATTCTAAGTAGGTTAAATGCACAGTTAGCAAGACTTAGTAACTGAACCTCCCATCCAACCATGAAGTTCATAGAACTAACCCTTCACCTAACAGATTCAGTTTTTTCAATCTGCTAGCAGAAACACTACACAAGACACTCACTCACATGACTGTACAAGGAAAAAACTACCAATTTCTCTTTAACTTGCAAAACAATTATGATGAATTCCTTATTCACTGAAAATAAGAGAGTTTTTTTAATCTTTCTCACTCGCAACCTCAATAAATATTGAAAATAAAACATATCATTTGTCCTGACTTTAAGTAATGTGTTAGGATTATGACAGCCAACTCTTTGGCCTTTATACAAAATAAATTTTGATTGAAAAATGTTATTAATCTATTTTCCTATCATAAAATTACAGGTATACTGATGATACAGATAATAGTACCTCTACAGCATCAGACACAGTTGTTGCCATGTCATATGTTATTTCTTCAAAAGTTTCATCCAAGAAAAACACAATAGTTGTTAGCTTTCGATTAGTTAAAACAGCTTCAATCTCTTGACGTGCTGGTACTGTATTACGGAGGCCAGCTTTGACAGAACGTTTCAAAGCATTTAATGTATTTAATGCAAGGGTTTGGACCTCAGAATCAATGCTTGCACTGTGTGCGACATTGTGAACATACTCAGATAGATATCCACCAATGTCTTTGCTAGGAGGCATGGTGGATGCACATAAATACATTAGCTCCCATGCTTTGATCAAGTTTTGCCTGTAACATCCAAATCAATGAAGACAATTGGCATCAAGCAAGCCAAATGCAAGGCATCTAAAGAGAAAGGCATGTCTTAAAGAGGAGAAGCATACCTATCAGGATTGTTCCTTGTTTGTTTGGAAATCTGAGCAAATAATTCATCTCGAAGCTCTGCACGCTTCAAAGTTTGCTTATATAGTTTTCCAACAAGCTCGACCTGTTCGTCCAAGCTTATTGGAGTTACTCGTTCAGATGAATCAACTCCCATGTACTTCAAAATTATATGGAACATTTTTGTAGCTCGGCTCACAAGGTCACTATTGATTTTAAGTAGTGAGGTTGGAATTGGATCCTGTAGATAATAAATGCTTCTAATTTAAATGTTCCTGAGTTTGGTCAACAGAAATATTCTGTTGAAAATATTACCTTTTGGAAACACAGCATATCCTCAAATGTAAACTTTTCTCGAACTTGAGAGCCTACAGACTTCTTAGAGAAAAAACTACGTTTTCCAGAAGAATTAATCTGTCTCTGCATCATTCTCAAGAAACCCTCCACCTATGCAATTGTTTGTAAATCAGAATTTCAAGAAGCATTGATCCATAAAGAAAAGTTTTAAGCCTGGCATGAATTCTGGTCACTTTTTTTTTTGTAATCACAGGTATCCTCATCCGTTTTACGGTCTGAGACTAAACCTGTTTGGGCCAAGAGTGGTAAATAGTGAAGCCCTCCCAACGTGGCGACTCCAGGATTCGAACTGTATCCAAATGCCTGGGGAAGAAGTCCACTTCCACTTCTTCCAACCACTCGTTGGTAAATTCTGGTCACTTTTTTCATGCAAAATCAAAAGCTGCTTTGAGTTAGTTTTGTTTTTTTTTTTTTTGAACTTAGTTTTTTTTTTTTTTGAACAATATGCTCATAGCTAGAAGATGCAGTTGCCCACCTGAAATCTATCAATCAAGGGTATTGCACCAGCAAGTTCTGCTGGAATTGCCATAGACAATGTAGTTGGCGTACTGCTATAAATGAGAAACAGAATGCAAACAGTTAGAACATAGAAGTAGAAAATACTCATAATCAGCAAAGAATTGTGTGTGTCAGCGTTTGGGCATTTCCAACAGAGCCAACGTTTACAATAAAGGAAGATCAATACCTCCTTTTTTTCCTTTATCCGTTCTCAAGGGAAGGGGATTTAGTCGGGGCAGAGAGAAATAAATACAAAATTCAAGGAAAGTTTGGGGAAACTTGTGTATATATATGTTTTAAAAAAAAATTGATAAGACCAGTATGGAAGATAAAAGGTCACATAGATAACCCGATTGTAATAAAATTTGGTTTTAATTTCTAAAGAGATACACCTGTCGGGAACTTACGGAGGTGCAAAGTTGGAGCCATCACTGTCGTAATCGTCCCCATTTGAACCAGAAGCAGCGCTGTGGAACGGAGCTTCTTCATGCCCATTGCTATAGCTAAAGGAAGACCTACTTGCTCTCATACTTTCGGCCATGTATGGCAGCGTGTCGATGGTCATTTCACGGGAATTTGCCCGATGAAAACCAAGGATGCTCTGCTCCTTTGCGCCCTTCGATTATACATGGACCGCGGGAAAAAGTTGATTTGTGAGTAGAGATTACACTACTCAAGGCCAACCATAACAGTTACACAAATCAACTACAGTTTACTGTAAAACAAGAAAGGGGTAAAAAAAATATTGGGATGAGATCCACTCATAAGACTGCATATAAATGGGGAGATAATGGGCGGAATCTACGAACTCCTACTGCACCAATGACATTGAGCTCTCGTGAGATGTGCTATAGATGAAATCGGACAATGAACTCATGGATCCCACAAATTCATTAAGGGATTGAAATAAACAATTAAATAACTGATTAATACAAAAAATCAGAATCTGTATAAAATCGGTGCAATACGGAGAACGGAAAGAACGGGGTTACCTGTCGATGGCATTGCAACCCAACGAACTGCAAACAGGTTGAGAGATCTGTTGGTTACCTGGTCGGAGATGCAGATTAGAAAATGAAAAAACCAAATAGAGGACAAAGAAAGGCGTGGTAAGAGTCACGAGAATGTCATAAATGGACAATCTGATGCATAAATTAATTGCTTAAATGCTTTCTCCCAATCTTTCAGTCCGCCGTAGATCTCCTAGCAAGTAACAACCACTTTCAATGGGTGTGGAAACAAATCAATTTATCTTGCCCATATCAAATTCAGCCTTCAAAATTCAAATAAACAAATGGCTCTCTGCATTCAGGTCCGAAAGGTATAAAATAATTATCGGCCAAACAAATATAACATTACAATTTAAACTAATTTAGTTTAACAATTTTTTCCTAATTTTTTAACAATTTAATTTTTAGTTTGATTATTGAATTTTATGTTTTACTTATATATGTCAAATTTTAAATTAATTAAAGTATTATACAATAATTAAAATTTTATGAAAATATGTCAATTTTGCATTATATAATAATAAAAATTCAATCACTAATATATATTGAAAAAAATATCATTTCCGATCCATATTATAGAAATATTAAATTGACTTAGGATGGATATAAATAAATTATTAAATTTAATTATTGATTTATAAATATTTTTTTGAATAGTATATTCTCATCAAAGTTACAATCACAATCATTATATTACATTCCATTCCATGAACCGGTAACTTGATAAATTGGTAAATACAAATGATAACAACAAACTAAATAAATAACAAATAAACTAATTCGAACTCACATTCAGTGAGACTCGAACCTAGAACCTTAAAGTTCCAGGGCCTCTTTATTGCCACTAAGCCAAGACCCTATTGGCATTATTGATTTATAAATATTAATCTTATGTAAAACAGTAAAATTTCAAAAATGATGTAAAACAATTTATTAAATTTAATTATTGATTTATAAATATTAATCTGACGTAAAACTGTAAAATTTCAAGAATGATGTAAAACAATTTGCTTTCCTATTTATATTATAACATTATTAAAAAGAAATTTAAAAAGAAATTTATTTAAAAACGCATGGTTATTATAAAAAAAATCAACACAATAATATTAGTTTAAAACTTTCACATAAAAATGAAAATTAGTAAAATCAATAAAAGTGTAAAAAAAATGAACCACAATAAAAGTAAGTTTTCCATCTATACCTTTTGCACAAAATAAATATAAGTTATAACAACCAAAACTTAACCTAATAGTTATTACCTCTCCTTAAGAGGAATTATTATTCAATTCCTCATTCACTTTTATACCTCTTATGAAATTAAATTATAAACTTTAAAATTCACATAATTAAATCTAAGTCTGTTAAATAACGTTAATTACCATTTAGATATTCTAAGTGTGTAGTTTTGTAAGTGACTACTTAGCATATCATGTGTGCAATATAAACGGAAGTTAGTATCATTTAACATATTAGAACTTAACCACATAATTTTGAAAGGTTATAAATTTATTGTCAACGAAGATCGGTTAAGTTGGTAAGAGTTGTCCACTTTACTTGTAACGCTTTAGGTTCAACTTCTGCTAAAAGCAATCTTCTTCGTTGAGTGATTTTTAAATCTAATATAAGTCTTCACTGAAGCTTGCAACATGTCCTCGCCTTGAATTGAGGAAGCCTCCCCTCACCGAAATTCTTATGTACCAAAAAGAAAGGTTATGGATTTATTTGTAGTAAAATAAAAATTTATATAATAATTTTCATGTGATAAAATATTTAGGACTTATATTAATTTTATGCTGAAAATTAAAGATATATTTGACTATTAAATCTAATTTATAATCTAATGTCTATTATATTACATAAACATGCAAACCTAATAAAATTTGAATGATGTGGACACTGGACAATTACATTGACACTTTTTTTTGAATGATGTATAAGCATTTATTGATACATTTTCCACCTAAGCCATTAAAAAAATTAAAATTATTAACTACTCATCTACTTTCCCATTTGCTCTAATTCTCTCGTATGTTTTCCAACCTCATATATTCGCAGTTCCCCTACATTTCTCCCTCCTCACACCTTTTCATTTCATCCTACATTTATCTAAATATACATTTTTAAATAAATGAAGTTAAATATCAATTAAGTAAATTAGATAAGGAATAAGTAAATATTTCAAATGCATTATTTGATCTAATTAATTTTAATTAATTAAATATATTATTTCATGCTTTGATTTTTTTTGAAATCATAAAATAATAAAAAAGTATTCTATTTACACACAAATTAAAATTAATTCGTGCATAGCACGAATTATAAACTTGTTATATATAGAATCTATCTATATTTATATTTATTACAAATGATCTTAAATTTTTTCATGTGATTTATGGATGTTTACTCTATATAGATAATTTACACACAAATTAAAACTAATTTGTACATCGAACAAATTTAAACTAGTTATATATAAAATCTATCTATATTTTTATTTATCACAAATGATCTTTAAATTTTTCATGTGATTTATGGATGTTTACTCTAAATAAATATATATATTATTTGCAAAGTCTTTGATGTTTTCATATACCTGCTAAATTTGTTGGTCAAAATTTTAAGTTTGAAGTTCAATCTAATACAATTCAAATTTTTTTATCTAAAAATATTTGCTTAACATTAAATATATTTAAAAATATATTAAAATGTTATTATAAATTATATTTGATTATAATATTTAAGTACAAATATAATTTTTTAAATTATCAATATTATTTTTTAATAAATGTGTTTTTATTATTTTAAAAAATTTATCGCAATTTTTATTATTAATATAATTGAATACTATTATTTATTATATTATTTGATTTGGAAAACGTTTATAAATAATTTTGAAAAATTGAACTCGTGTGAATGGGCACCAATCTGATCTGTTAACTGTAATTTATAATTTTAAAAGCAGCGAGTTTCACATTTTTTGCGTTGACGCACACAAAGTGTACAGGAAATGAAGCAACCAACATACTTGCAAAGTTTGTGATAGTGTCACTGGATAGCGGGCTAACCAGAAATATAGTTTTTGAAACTTTATAATATAATTTATTATGTTTATGGAAAACACAGTATATGTATATTTAATATTTTTTATTTGTACTATACCAAAAAAATACATTTTATTTGTAATTTGTATATTACATTACAATAATATGAAAAAATTAAATATTGGATATAATTATGCAAATTTTATAAAAATTATATCAAACTGATATTGTAATTTATCGAATGAAAATGGTATATAAAAAATCTAACTTGTCTTTAATTCGAAGAAATTGAAAAATTTTTTGTATTAAAATCTAGTTTTGTGTATAAATTATTTTAAATGGAAATTCTTTAATGAATTTTTGTTGAGTTGAAGAGGTAATAAATAAATCTTAAGTAGTCATTGCTATATTTGAATGATGTGTTACTTTATTGGACGATCCAATAGATTTCACAGATGAAACAGAAGACATGGATAAAACACTAATATACAATTTGATTAAATTAAGTTTTAGTTATAATGTATGTTATATGAAAATATAATAGAGATAGTCATATTATATAAATGTATACATACTTGTTCTAATAAATTTCGACATTCAAGTTTATGATCAAAGTGATATAGTTTAAACACGGTAAATTTAGTACTTCTTGTCTCAATATTACAATTTATCACTGTTATTTCGAACACAAAAACTTCACTCCTTAGTCTTTAAATATCTCTCGAATTTTATAATCTCCATTTTTTCAAAATCATGATCATAGACATCATTAAATTAAATTGAATATTGGACAATATTAAATTAATTATTTACTATTCATTATTCAATGCCTTAAAAGCAATTTTATAAAGACCGCCAACGTCTTATTAATTAATTTATTAGCTTCAGTGTTGATGTCACGATCCGAAGGCCGCGACTTTCACTTAATACTTATACTTTTTCGAGTCTACAAATTTATGGACTAAATTTTTCTTTTTCATTTTAAGGTTTGTATTCGGTGTCAATATAATTACTACTCTAATTTCACTTATTCTCTATACAATACTTTATCACACTTCTAAGTTATATCCCGACTCACTGGACAACATACGTACTGTGTATTAATTAAAGTTGTTCATGTAAACAAGAGATTTACAAAAATGTATACCTTAAAGTAACGAAGTGGATTCGCAGGATAAAGGCTAGTGCCAAACCTGTATACCGTCTCCGAAGACCCACTTAAAAGCTCTCAAAGCAGAGTGTAACTTCAATAATCTGAAAAGAGATGAAATTTAGTGGGGTGAGCAAAACCACAGCTCAGTAAGATACTAATATAAATGCAAGAGTAGGATTATACTGTCTTAAACTGCAATGCTTAAAACCTGCAAGTTTGCAATTACAGTTCACCTTTCTCATCGATAACATCTCATTATCTCAATTCCTGTCATCTGTCTATCACTCAGACTTCTAAATAAATCAATAATCATTTTCAATCTTCTTATCCTTATACCACGATGCATCGCACAACAATGCATCGTGTATCATGTTTAATGAGATATCCTATCAAGTCATCGCACAACTATATGTCGTGCCCAATTTGAATATCATATTCTCTTAGTCCATATTCTCATCAATCTCACAGTACATCCTGTCCAATTGAGATATCGTATCAAGTCACTTTTCGTCTCATAATCATATTTCAGTATTCTATCATCTCATATTCCCGTATTACATCAATTCATAGCACTTATCGTGTGGGAACTTATGATCAGATAGTGTAAGATCATAATTCTCTTCATATCAATCTTATGTTCATGTATCATATCATATCATATCATGTCATCGTATAGATGAAATATCATTAACATCGAGTCATGACATTCCTCATGGAATTCTCATGTACGAAGCATATTATCATGTCAGGGTTTAATATGCAATTTATGTAGCTTTATTGTATAAACCGCTATCATTTCAAATCATATCATATATACTTTAGAACATGCTCAACATATGAATTTTCAATTCATTTCAAATTTACCTTTAAGGCATGATAGAAACATGTTCAATTTCAATTCATGTATTCGTTTTTAGAGCATGTATAAAACATGTGCGGTTTTAAAACATTTTCATATACTGTAAATCATATCAGGTCTAGAGTTCATATCAAATCAAGCTATACTCTAGACCGCATATCATGTCAAGTTCGACACAAAATTGTATATAAATCGTATAAGTGTCGAAATCATATCACATATACTTTTAAAACATGTTTAAGACATGTACTGTTTCAAAATATATTTCATTTCAAACATGTCACACTTACAGTATAAATCATGTCAAGTCTAGAGTTCATATCAATAAAATCATACTCTAGACTTCATATCATATCGGTTAGAGACTAGGCTAGATCCCTATCAATCTATCAATAAAGACTAAATCACTGTAGCTAGCAGTGAAAATCATGTCATCGTCCCTGGAAACCAACTAGGGCGCTATCTATGGCCATAGACCTCATCTCTCTCAACCCCACTGATCAGGCGTGACTGAGACCTGTCCACGACTATTGTCGGACAAGCATCTCTGCCTAATGAGCAAAGCTCCAATTAGGCGGTTTTCCACTATGCTTTATTGAATTTAATTCTTTTAGGGTGCCTACAGTCTCATAAAACATTTAAATCTTTAGCTTTCTTTTCAATATCATGTAAAGCATATGGTAAAATTCTGTATGAGGCTTCATATATCAAAATATATATATCTACTGTATACTTTCATTTCAAAACAAATCAATACTTTACATATTTATATAAACATTATTATAATGTTTCAAGTTGTAAGAAGGCATGCTTAAATGCGATGCAGATTCAATCATGAGTTTTCAAACAATGAACTATCATTTTCATATAATATATCATTTAATTATAGTGTTAACTATAACCAACTCCTCAATTCCATCCTTTGGATTTCAATCAAATCATACCTACTAGGTAATTTCGATATTCATTGTGGTTCCTCGATATTCAGTGTCATTTCGTAGTAATTATCGACTATAAAAATCACTTGTACATTTTATCATCCAATACTAGGACCACCATTGTCAGTATGAGTCCTCTTAGTATCTCTGAATATTTAAATATCATATTTCTATATAACCATTAAGATACTGGAATTATGCAATTATCGATATCATCACTCAGGACCTATTCCAGAGTCAACATCGAGGATATAAAATCACAAGATCAATAGTCGTCTATCAATCCATCTATAATTTGATCTATTGGTGCACCTTCATAATTTTCGACTTGAGGTTCAATTTCATTCACTATCACCGGACCAGTCACAATCCTCAACTCAATTCTTATATGGCTTGTATAATGTAATACCATGCTAGAGTTATCTATGAAGGCGTCATTAATTCAATTTTTACTTGGCAATTTACCCACTTAAGAGGATTTGCTAATTTTCACTATCAACAGCGTTTTCAATCATTTAAGTCGCCTTGCGACTATCCGCGTTATTGTAGTAGTCTCAGTTCACGTCTATTTAATATCCATGTGTACAAATATATTTTTGTATAGACGTGTGTTCTATCAATGTCCATACGGCATCACGATCTACTTTTCTTATTATCATCGTCTCAATCATATCACTAAGACGGACCATTCATCATGTCTTTCAATTTCTCCAAGTCACTCAAATACGAGAGGATATTTTTTCAAAACCTATTCCAAGGTTATAATCAATTCCGTATAATCACGTGTGTGACATCCATTTATCTGAATCTATCAATTCTGAAATCATCTCTCGATCGATAATTCCGAAATTCAGCCAATTGACCATCTAAATTACAACTTCGATTTTTTTCTCTTTTAATTTATATCATATAATCATCGTTACTCTTATCAGTGATCCTCTAAACAAATATTCCATCTCAATCTCAGCTTGATAACCACTTTGTGATATTAAGATAATTTGATTTATCGATTTCATAAAGCTTAAACAATAAATTCATCACGTTATCATGCTCAACGATCTACCTTCTCATCGATTCCAATATCAACTTTTTTCGGTAATACAATGAAGTCCTTTACATGTTTATTTTCAATAATTATTTCTAAGATTCCATTTATGTGAGAAACTTAATCTTTTTCCTCAAACATTTTCCTAAAAATTTCGGCAGTATAACGGTTTAAATTTTACTAAACCTCCTGCAAGGAAAACACAATTTATAACCAGAGCCGTTGATTCTCACAATTCCTTTATCTCTTACTAAGACCCCCACCATCAGTTGTGTGTCCTTTTGGTATTTTTTTTAACATCATTCTATCAATGCATCATATCAAAAATCAAAATTCCAAATCGTACAATATAAAGCTACCAATATTTTATAAAAGTATCTTACCTATTTACCAAAGCTTAACGCATTGTCCGACTTTCGAGCTTTGCCGAACTCCACCATTCGTCCCATTTCTGTTTTACTACAATTTCAATATCAATGCACTTACATCAATATAACAATAAAATTATTCAATAAATATCATCAATTTATTTTCCTTAATTTTCCTTACCATTTCTTTTTCTTTCCTTTTCCTTCTTCCCTTTCTTCTTCATTCTCCTTCTTTCTCTTTTTCTTTTCTTTTCTTCTTTCGCTTTTCTTTTTTTTTTCTTTCTTCCTTCCTTCTTTTTTCTTCTCCTTTCTTTTCTTCTTTCCCTTTTTCTTTTTTTTTCTCCTTTCTTTCTTTTCTTTTCTTTTCTTCTTTTTTTTTTGGCTTTTCTGGTCTGAACCGGTTCGGCTTCTGTTGGCCGGTTCGACCACCGGCGGCCACCCATTCCACCGGTTCATGCTTCCCATCGTTGGCCGACGTTGCGAGGATGTCGGATCTGGTCTTCATTTCGCCCCATCACCCGCGATGGCGCCAGATCTGGAACGAGAACTTTCGGCCTTTCTCCTCCTCTTTTCTCCTTCCTCTGTTGTTTCCTTCACCGTTGGCGGCATCCTTCTCCTTCGTCGGTCTTCACCGGTGGCAGGAGTGGCAGTGGCGGTGACCGGATCGGCCGGCACCGCCGATCTCCCTTTCCTTTTTCCTTTCGATTTTTCGCTTCGTTTCGCGGCATTTTCCTTCTCTTTCCGCCTCAGGTCATCGTCGTTCACTTCTCCTATCGCCGACGGCAACTCGTCCTTCCTCTCTTCCTTTCTCCGGTAAGCCGACAGGGGGTCGACTACTACTCGTATATCTCCTCTGTTTTGTAACAGAGGAGAAATGGGGTACGACCTCCCCCCCCCCCCCCCCCGACTCCCGCTTCTTTTCAATTTTTTCTTTTTTTTAATATATAATTATATTTATATAATTATATATATTTACAATATTAATTATATATAGAGATATATATTTATATAAATCATTTATATATATCTATCAATTTAAAATGCTATATATAAATCACATATATACATGTTATATATATACCTCAATGTATAATAATATATATATGTATTTATTTAAAATATGTATATATATATATATATTTATGGATATTTAAATATATTCTAATATACCTATTTTATTCTTTATAATTTGGATCTCATAATGTCCAAATTAAATTCCTCCAATTCGTCACTTCATCACTTGCAAGAAATTCCAAAAATAATTCGATCTTATAAATCGATTTATTTATTTATTTTCGCTTATCTCTTTATATAAAAATTAAATTTTCAGATAATTAATATCCAAAAATGAAAAATTTTCGGTTGTCACAGTTGAAAAGTACAAACATCGCTTTTCCAAAACCATCTAATGCCCTAATATTCAAATTGTATATATAAGATATAATTTGTTAACTAATCAATACCTTAAGAGAAATTATATAAAAATTGTCAAAATCATTATTAATTAATTTCTTAGCTTCAGTGTTAAAAAGTAAAAACATCATATCAACCAAAAGTTGAATCTACTTTCATGAAGTTACTTTATTGGTGAAGATTTTCCTTTTATATATATATATATATATATATATATATATATATATATATATATATATATATAAAACACAAATTCAAAAATATGCAATAACAATAAACACGCTAAATCAGTTATATTTTATCATTGAAAAAAATATGTTAATCTAATACCTTGAACAGTGACTTTTTTATCAATATTTTAATCTTCAGTAGATGTGTCCTATTTTATAAATATTGAAACCTCATTTGACGCTAGTCTTTTATATGGTGTGCAATGAAATTCTATGCTAATATCTCTTTTAGATAAACTAAATACAAAAAGTAATAAAATTTCTGTTTTTCACTCAGTAAGTAATGATGAAAAAAGTGAATAGTTACATGCAATTTATATAATAACAGTAGAGAAAATTAAATAATTTTAATATATATAGATATAGATGTTACTTTTTAGATAATTAAAAAAATCTAATTGATAAAAGATGTAGATATAGATATTATATTTTGTAATATTAATGTAAAAAAAAAAAGGAATGATTATATGTTACCTATTAAGTTTAAAAATTAAAGAAAATGATGTTATATTAAGAAAATTAAAAAATTTAATCGGTAATAATTAAAAGTAAGATGTTGTTATATTATTGTATGTTATATATTACATTATCCATATTGATTTTAATATATATAGATATAGATATTATGTTTTAGAAAATAAAACAAAATTGATAAAAACTATAGATATAGATGTTATATTTTTTAATTTTAATGTAGGTAGAGATAAATGATATGTGATTTTTATTTAATTTTAACCAATATATAGATATAGATGTTTATCTTTTAAAAAATTGAAATAGAAAATTAATTTAAAATATAATTGATTTATTTTGTATTTTTAATATATTTATATATAAAGAGTTTTATCCTTTTAAAACTTGAAAAGAGATAATATTTTTTATTTTAATATATTACACATGTCAAGCATTTAAAATATCTATATACGATGTTCTACTTGTAGTCAAACACTTTGGCTTATATATATATATATATATATATATATATATATAATATATATAAAAGATTATACTTGTCGATAAGGCTTTGACTTAATAGTAAAAAAGAGGTTTTAAGAATTTAAAGTCACATATTTGAGTCTTTTATAATTATTGATTCATAAAATGCAATATATTGATTATAATTTTAACTTTTAAAAAGTAATTATACTTTTGTCGTTGAATTTTTTTTGTATTTCTTAAAATTATATCATTTTTCTCAAAATTCGATCTTCTTTATTTTTTTCGATCATTTACTATTTCCTATTTCTTAATTCATTAATATAAAAAAAATACGAAAAGGAAGTAAATATTATTTTTATAATACACAAATATATGAAAAAAAAAATTTGACGCAAAATCTTTAAACAATTACAACATCATTACCAAAATTAAGTATAAATAGTAAAATGAAAACGATAATAATTTATATGACAATGAAATTTTAATCTTATAAGTGAGGTTAAATAAACATATAGAAAGAATTTATTCTAATCTCACTTGTGAACTAAAATCCAACAAAAATTTCAATATAAGGTTATATTTTTATAATTGCAGTGAAGAGTTTTCATATTTTGAGAACAATAGTTAGTATGAAATGCATTTTTCAATACATGTAACCAAACAATTGTTAAAATCCTGACTTAGAAGACAATGAAAATATTTTGGATCCTTACAATCAATGGCAGGGCTAAAGAATTAATTTAGTGAAGGTTTCAATGTATCTAGTAATAATTGTTTAAAAAATTTTAATTGCCTTTCATATGATTTTATATTTTGAAAACGAGGCACAATAATTTCGTTATCAATATTTTAAAACACATATTTTTCAAGGTATACAATAAATTTATCATTTAACCATTAATCAATCATTAGATTACACAAATAGGTTTTTCAACAAATTCATGATTAAAAATGTATTACTTACGTAACAACTGATAAAATTAATGTTAATATCGACAATAAATAAATTAATTGATACACTTTATTCTTTCGAATCTCAAATATTTTTATAGTAAAATCATAATTTTTTCGATCTTAAAAATAGATACTAAAATACATAAAATTAAAAAATTATTGAATAATTTTTGTAAATATAAAATATTATTTATATAGATGTAAAATTAATTTTTTTTTTTTGGGCCAACAGGGGCTCCGCCTACTTAACGTCACACGTTTAAGTCTCATAACATGATGGTTTGGTCTAATTTATGTTCGATTTATCTAATTATATGTTGATTTATATATTTGATGTAATTCATTGATTTCTCATCTATAATAGTAAAATATAATCATAATTTTTTTTTGCTAATAACTTTAAATTTTTTTTTGTATATTTGCAATAGCTATTGATAAAATTAAAACTAATTTTAATATAAAAAATTTAATGCATAAATAATACTAATATATCCTAATCTTAACTATTTTTTATGTGATCTCTATTTTCACTTAATATATATTGATCTCAATTTATTTTATTACTATGTTATTTATTGATTCTTAAATTTTTATTTCAGTGAATCAATTAATTTTAAATTTTATTTTATTGAAATTAATTTCTAATTTATCTTATGTTAATTCATGTATTATAGACTATTTTTAAATTGCATTGAATGCAAATGACCCAAGTCGGGCTGCAAAAGGAAAATGATGTCATCTCCGAATATGTACGATTTATGAATGAATGAAAACTGATTTGCGTGGTTAAAAAAAAAAAAAAAAAACCTTGTACCACTTCGTTCGTCCAATTCCTCAAGTCCGAATCAATAAAACAACCTTCGAGGCCAGTCCGAGTCCAACCACAAACGCGGGACTGGGAGTTGCAATCATGGACGAGCTAGGGGCCCTTGATGCATCATTCTGCTTTGCATAGATTTGGACTTTGCAACTTAGAGCCGAAAGAGAGGGAAAAAAAGGGAGGGGGGGGGGGGGGGGGGGTTTGGGGTGGGGTCCTACTTTTGGATTTTTACGTTAAAGCAAAGCAAATAAGCAACCTTGCGATTTCCAATACCAATAGTAACAATAATAATGTAATAATTTTTCCCACTCATAATTTTATATTCATTATTATCAAATTTCAATTTTTGCTTTACTCAAATTACTTTATCTCGCCTTTCTAACTTTTCCTTTTGGCCCGATCGTTGTTGGCAACTAGCCAACCATTAAATCCATATATAAAATTAACAACTCCTTGAATTCAGGCTACACAACCTAAAAACATGTCTAGTTGGTAAGTTTAACATGATTGATTCAGGCGTGCATTTTAGTAATTGAAAGAAGAATACGGATTTTTGGTTCGGTCTCGTTCTACTAAATTGCGTTCAAATTACGATTTATATACATTGCAGGCATTATTTGCATTTGTTGCCCTTGTTGATTTCTACAAAATATTGAGAAATTAATTTTACAAGCATGGTAAAGTACTCTTCTCTTGCTACTAGTGTACGGATTTTATTATTCCTATGGGCATAGAAGTTTTTGCAAGGAACAAGGATGGAGACGACGAAGAGAGCGTAGGGTAGACATGAGCTTGGCAGTTGGCATATGACGTGGGTGGCGGCGGTGTAATTAGATGGACTAAGCAGGCACTGCAAGTACTAGATGGTGGCCTGGCCTCCCTCGACTATGTGCCTATGACAAACATACAGGCTTCCTTCGACTTCCGCGTTTACACTGTGCCACAAAAGATCAAAAAGGGTGCATACAAAATTGAAAACTTCATGGAATTGCAAAATGCTAGTCGGTCATGCCCTGCCGGCTCCATTTTATTTTTCTTTTATAGAAAAAATAATTTTAAACTTAAGAGAATGTAATGGAACTGCCTCTTCTTTGTTTAACCCAAAAAAAGATAAAAATAATAATAATGAGCAAAATGAATGTTTTAAAAGATAAAGCTTTTGCCTAACGAGAACTGCCACTTGGAATCGCTATATATATATATATTTATTTATTTATTTATATTTGCTAACGAGAACTGCCACTTGGAATCGCTATATATATATATATATATATATATATATATATATTTATATCCAAAGCACCAAATTGTTTAAACAATTAAAGTTATAATAGCAATTGTTACTCTTTTTTAGGAGAAAATAAATCCAAAATTTGAATTTTTTTTTATACATTCTTATGAAAAAAAAACCATACTGAATCAAATTAAAAGCGTTTATATATGAAAAAAATGTGTTTATGGCGTTTAAGACAAATATGAAAAAGTTGGAAGCGATGCACCATCAATGATTTAAAAAAGTTTTTTTTATACCTACTCTCTATTTAAATTTAATATTCATTATTAAAAAAAGTTTAAGTAAAGTTTAAATAACCTATTTTAAGATAAATTTACAAAAACTTTGCAACCCCTCCATTGTTATTTGTTTTTGCTCCAAAATAGTTTGAGTCCTGTAGAGACATCCATGGGCTATTTCATTCAATCCATAAGAAGAGATAATAGGCCATTTGCCAGAAGTAAACGACAACAGGTAGCGTGACATGGAAATTACTATCTCTTTTAGTAATATCTAATTTCTAGAGGCACGATGTAATTAGGGTCCCCGGATATTTCTACGGTAAAGTCACAAAATAATATCGATCTTATCGTAAGATCATAAGATCTCATAAAATATTAAATATATCATCAGAAATTAAATAAAAGCTAAATAAATATGTTAGCAATAGTTTAACAGTCATCAAGTAAACTTAAATTTAATTAAATATAAATTAAATTACATTTCTATCCTTTCAAAGGTAACAAAATATTTTTATTACATCTTTAACCATTTAAAAAATGTTAAATTATAATTTTATCCCTTCAAAATATTAAACCATATTATCTAATTGCTCAAAAAATTTAGGGCCAACTGACCTATTTATTTTACTCGACAAGTTGTTTTTGTCATATGGGCAGTCGATTGCCTTGGTATTAGCAATCGATTGCCATATTTAATTTGATAATTATTTTATAGTAATTGTCGTAAAGTTTACTATTAATTATCATTTAATTAAACTGTTTATAATGTTTTTATAATTATTTACATAAAGTTTATGCTATATTCCATTAATTTACAGTTAATTATTATAAATTTTATTAATATAATAAAATTCGGGATGAATCTCATAAGTTTTATGATAAATGTCATAAATTTTACGTGCATTACAATGAATCTAATAGATATTATGATGAATCTAATAGATTTTACAATGAATGCATAAAATTTTACGATGAATCTAATAAATTTTACAATGAATCTCACAGATTTTACGATGAATGAATTTTACGATGAATCTAAAATATAAATTTTACGATGAATCTCACAGATTTTACGATGAATGCATAAAATTTTACCATGAATCTAATAAATTTTACGATGAATCTAATAAATTTTACGATAATCTAATTTTACGATGAATAAAAATTTTACATGAATCTAAATTACGATATTTAAATTTTACGATTAATCTAAAAATTTTACGATGAATCTCATTTTTACAATGAATTAATACGATGAATCTCATTGAATTTACGATAATCTCTAAATTTTACGATGATTAATAGTTAAGTTAATTCTAATAACTTTACACTAAATATAATAATTTAATGATTAATAATCATAAGTTTACAATTATTATTATCAATTGTACGCTAATTGTATTATTTAATGCTAATTGTATTAATTTGACTGTATCATAAAATGCAGTATTTCAAAAAAAAAGAAGGGGGCGGAAGAGAATATTGTTACCAAAAATCATGAATTAATTATTTAATAAAAATTATTGGGGGCTTAAACAATGAAACAGAAAATGAATTGACTAGAGATTACTTTCATAAATTTTTATGCGGGTTAGAACCAGTATCCACTAAAATTAATATATCATACGAGTAGAAAACTATGAATTAGTAGGTGATAGTTTAAGAAAGTTTATCTGAAAATATATAACTCATCATTTAGATTCAACGAGTCGTAGTACCTGAATAGCGTCCTTCTAGAAATAATAACCATCGCCAGAAACGACAACTGTGGCATTACAACCATGAAAAGGCGAGTCAGAGAAAGCCATTGGAATCTACCGAACAATGTGACTAAGAAATAAGAAATCTCTAAAACAATGCAATGAAACAAAAAGTAATTCTTATATCATTTTTTTTTCTTTTAGATATTTCAGAATTGCTCTTTCAAGATAAGAAATGGGTTTCTAAAAAGAACTAATCAAACACTAAAGAAGTTGAATTGAATATGCACTACAATCATTATCCGACAAATTAGAACTTCCTGTTGGCAAAGCACTAGATTAGGCATGTGATGTTAGAAATTCAATTGGTAGGCAATACAAAAATGCACCATTATTGTGTGTACACATTGTTGGATTAACTCCATTAATGTGGACTAATTAAGTGTAATTAACATCATATAACATTAATTAGTAGTATAATTATGTATAAAGTGTGACTCATAATTAATTATATTAAATATATAATATATATGTGTGTATAAACCTATAATGGGATAGGTTTGTACATGAATCCCATGGAGGGAGGTCCCTACTCTCAACCTCCATATATATGAGGCTGGCGCATTAAGTTTCATAACTTTCGTTGAAGAGGGATGAGAGTAGTTTCTCCCTCTCTCTTGCTTTCTCGTTTTATCTCCGTTTCAGGTCTGAAAGCAGTCAACGGAAAACTATCGGAGAGGGCTTCGACAATGCGGTAATATGGGATAGCAAGATTGAACTCTCGCCCGCATTCAAGTTAGTTTTATCGCGTATTAATTTCGTGTTAGTGACTTGGTGAAATTTAACTAATTTCAACAATTGGTATCAGAGCCAGACTCACCCTAAGGTCACTAATTATTCTTGTTTGAAGCTGAGAAGCCATAAAAGCTTCCATTTAAGCTTTTGTATTTTTGGATTTTATGGAAACCCATCCGATTTTCATGCATTTTTGCCTTCAAATTGTAGTTCTGTTGTTGTTAGAAACTTAACCATGAAAAATACAACAAAAACGAAGCAAAAACGGAGTAAATCCATGGGGGTTCAGGTTAAAACCCGAAAAAAGGGGAAAAACCTGTTGCAGAAAACGGGTGAAGAAGGAGGTGTCGGGCGCGTGAAACGCACGCGCCCGACATATAAGTTAAGGAGCGTGAACGCCCCAGCATTAAAAAAAAAGGCCTGGGCATTTTTTTTTGCCCATTTCGTTTGGCCTCATGATGGGCCAATTTCTCTTTTCCTTTCTTTTTTTTTTTTACATTGGGCCAATTATTCTTTGGGCCGTTTTTTATAGGCCAATTTTGGTTGTCTGCTGGGCCATTTTGTTTGAGTTCATTTATGGAATTTTGGGTTGGTTTTTTGATTTACTTTGGACCTTTGTTTGTTTAATCTTTTGGGCAAATAATTATGGAAATAAAAGAGCCATTGTTATTAAAATATATTTTGGGCTTTTAATTCTAGAAATTAAAATGCTATTTTGTTTATTTTAATTAGGCCTTAATATTTAATTGATTTTAGGCCAAGATAAATTTTGTAATATTTTATGGGCATTGCTTATTTAGTTATTAATTGGCCATATTGTATTAAATTAATTTTAGGTAATTAAAATTAATTATTTTTGAGGCCATTTTGCCTAATAAATTTAGGGGCCATGTTGATAAATTAATTTTTTTTGCTATTAAATTTGAATTAATTAGTGGCTATGTTTTTGCATAATTAATTAAAAAGCCATTTTGGATTATGATTTAATTGGCCATTTTGATTAATAAATTATGGGCCATATGGTAAATTGATTTTTGGACAATTTTGGATATTTAATAGCCATAATTAATTGTTAAGCCCAAAATTAATGTGATATAAGTGAATTTGGAGGAATTAATTTTGGAGTAATTAATTTTGGAGTAATTTCTAGAAATTTAATTACTCATTTAATTCATAATTCACTTAATTTTTTAAATATATACTCATGCCCATAAATTACTAATATTTGGCCTAATTAAATAAGTTTAAATAAATTATTTGGGTATTTTGTTGAGCCATTTTGGATTATGGTTTATCCATTAGTTAATAATTTATTTAAACAAATAAGCTCTCTAAAATTAATATTGCCTTATTATTTGAATATTCACATTTATATGAAATTATTTTTAATTAATTACTGTTGGGCCTGATATTATTACATATGCTTTAGGAATTGCATATTTTGGGTGTAGTTAATTCTAGTTAATAAATTTTGTGAATATTCTTAAAATTCTAAATCATTAATTGGATTAACTAGTACTTGCCTGTCGCTGGAATAGTCATGAAGATTTTCTGACGATTTATTCTGATAATTTTAAGGATATAATAATAAGGCAATGTATAGTGATAGTTGCAGTTGCATAATTTACTAAGATCTTTAGAAGTGACTAGTCTCTCCCTGTAGGATTGTTAGTTGTTTTTAGAGATGCTTGGAATTAAGAGGATTTTGGTTGGGATATGACAACGTCTTCCTACCCTGTCGGTGGGCGATCATTCAGGTTATATTCAATTATTTTTGTCTTATCTTTGGTAGTATATTGTGGAAATTATTGAGTTATTCCACTAGCCTTCATATTATGCAACTATCACATATAAAATCTTTAATAGGATCAAATTAAATAGATAGTATGAATTATTCTCTACGGTTAGGGACATATTGAACTAGGAAGTAGTCTCGAGAGTCGATCTATCTATTATACCCAATAGTGTGAGCTTGTTGAAGACAAAATATTTGGAACTTCGAGAACACTCAAGTGAAAATCCTCTAATTATATAGGGTATACCATAAAAGAATACATCAGAGAAAGTGTTCCAGTTAGTGATAACCAAGAAGTATTTATGGATGCCATTAAGAAAAGGTTAGCATAAGATTGATAAAGGTTGCAATAGGAGTTTGATTCCATATATGGGCATATTCAGTACCACTTCCTTCTGGGATGGAAAGTGTGAGATTTTCTAAGTTTGAAGATCTCATTTAATGCAGAAGAAAGTATGACATTTAATATCAAAATTGATATTGTCATTCAAGAGTGGGAGATCTTGCAGGTTAACAGATCTCATTCAGCCATAATGATGACAGATGCCAATATTACTGCCAAAAGGAAATATTATTAAAAGGTCTCAATAAAAGGTCATTTTAAAAGAAGAAATTTGCCAAGTTTGCTTCCCATTCTGGTTCCACCAACATCTCTAAATATCAAAGTGTGCCACTTCTGTAATAATCCTAGGCACAAGAGGGTAGATTCCAAGAGTCCTCTAGATTGGGATGTGTAAAAGGCATTCCGTTAGCCTTTATTTTGAATCCAATCTAGAAGATATGCCCTCTAACTATTGGTGTTTAGATACCGGTGCTATTATTGATAAAGCCATAAGCAACTAGAGATAGAATAAGAGAAAATTGTTGTGAATTGGGATTATAGAGTTAGAATCCATACTGAAAACATAGCCAGATTGTTGTTACATTTTGAAGACAGTTTTGGAACTACCGTCGGTTTATACTTTTTATTTCGATAACAGAAAAGTATTTTGCTTAGTAACCACATATATATATATGTTGATTCTGGCGTTCTGCGTGAAGGATACACAATGGACTTGTACCCCAAAATTGGGCAAATTTTCTTCATTTGTGAATGATGTGACTCGATCCTAATTATGATAGGATAAATAAGAAATATGTCAAATAGTGGCGTAAGAGTTAGGGACATTTTGAAGCACATGTAGGATTGTGTTTAGGGAAATCTTACTACTAATATTAAGGATATGATTAGCAGATATTGAGATGATTAGGAGCTGATATATACTGACATTTGTAGATCATTTTCACATATTGTATTCAGTGGATGTAAGTGTTTCATCACCTTCACTAAAGACCATTTTGATTTAGGTCATATAGACTGAAAGATCTGATCTTGTAAAGGCCTTAGGCATTCTGATTAATTTCGCTGTGCTGCTTAAGGCAATAATCAGATAGTAGTGATGAATTTTATGCTCGGTATAATGAAACCAGGCGAAATTCTATACTAGTTTTTGAGTTAAGTGCACTGTAAAATTATGTATTGACGCCTAGTATGCATGCTTGGAATACCGACAAGGATGAGATTGCAGTAATAATCATTAGTACATTTTGATGTGGTACGATTTCTGTTGAATCACCTCAAATATCCGGAATTTAGATGGAGTGAAATTATAGAAACTGTAATTCACATGCAAGGTTAATCTCCAAGCAAGACCAGTTCCTAAATGCATCCCAAGTTGTAGTCAGACATTAAGCCGATTTTATGCCGCTTCTTGTGTTTAGAGTTATAAGGTAAGGCAAAAAAGCTATAACCCATAGTCAAGAAAACTTGACAAGAAAACTATCAGCGGCAGTTTTGTTGGTTATTATATCGGCTAGAAAGATTCTAGATTTCATTTCTCGTTATGTGACACTAGAATAATTAAGTCTGACAATGCAATCTATTTAGTGGATGACTTAAAGAGTGGGAGTTGTGAACTCCATAAAGTCATTATTAAAATACATTTTGTTGTGCCATTCCCATATATGCATCATCTTTTAATGATGAAAGCCACAACCAAAGGAATCAATGATTGATCCCAATACCATATTTCGAACCTGCACCTGACTTTACAGAAGAACATGAATATGAAATTCATGTGTCTTCTGTTTCTGATATTGTCGGGAGACTATACTGATTCGAACTCTTAAAGTTAGATATTAGTCAAGTAGGATGAGTAAGCATCTATGCTGTATAAGGATGCATGGGATCTATTTCAGTTGTCACATCATTATAGACCAAAAGGAGACTCAAAAGATTAGGTAGATGGTTTAAAGCCAAATTTAGCCAAGGCTTTAAATAATAAGAAGGAATTTGTTTTATGAAAACCTTCTTTCTTGTTTCTACCTAAGATTCTTTTAGAATCATGATGACGATTAGTAGCTCATTTTGATTAGGAGTTACATCTTAGACAGTAAAATGTCTAAATAAAGCAACCTAAAAGTTTGTAGTTCCTAAGGTGGAACATACAGTATGCGAACTCAGGGAATTCATTTGCAAACATTAAAGGGGCATCCATATTGCAATATGTAAAGTTTGATGAGATTGTCACTTTGAGGAGAACATATTTGATAGTTGGATCCATTCAAGGTCATTGGGAGTAATTATGTATTATTTGTGCTCTAAATTAATAATATCAAATAACGGCCTATGATACTGACTTAATACATGAGACAAATTTCATGTCGTCATGTCACTTCAGGATGAAGAATCTAAGTGAGGCTTTATTTAGTTTTAAGGATTGAGGTTCTTCGTGACATATCAATAGGCATACATTATTGGTCTCATAAAACCTATATTGAGTGTTGAGTAGGTTTATTGTATGTTGTTCTCCTAATAAGACGTCATTTAGTGAAAAGTGATATATTGTGAAAAGCTCAAAGTCCTCAAGATGATAATGAAAGAGCTCATATCGAGTGTGATGTATGCCTTATTGTGGGTAATCGGTGTATGCTCAAGTTTATACACATTTGGATATTGTGTATATTATAGATGTGTTTCGGAGATACTTGAGCAATCCTATAATAGAGAACTGGAAGCTATAAAGAGAGTATTCGGATATTGACAAATCTGACATTCTGAGTTTGGTCAGATATTCTGATGTTAATTTTGCAAGCTATCCAGATATTGAAAATTATTTTGATTATATATATTTGTGGATATAAAGGAGCTGTATTTTGGAAAGTGTAAAGCAAACACTTACAGCATCCTTGATCGTGGAGGCTAAAAATTGTAACATGTTGTAAAGTTATTTAATAGGCAATTTAAGCTGCAGAATTTCGTCTCAGGGTTGGTTTTCTGTGGTTGCCATTTCGAAGTCTTGGAGATATACTGTGGCAATGCTGCAGCAAGTACTTTCTCTCTCAAAATGTTAGGAGTTTCTCACACTCCAAAATGTTTAGATATCATCATTCAGTTTGTTAGAGAGAAAATAATGGAATTCATTGCTTGATTAGATTGTAGAGCACAAAATTAAAGAGCTCATTCTAGTTAACTAAGAGTTTTGGCTGTTGAAGTGCTTTGACGACATAGCACTTGTATAAGGCATATTGAGCCATTGCTGTATTAAGTTAGTGGGAGCTCTACACAATGAAATCAGTTATAACTGTGTGGATGGATTCCTATTTGCCATATATGCATGTTTTATTTGTGCACATTCTGATGAATATGACATTTCGTTGATGAGACATTCTGTATTAGTCTCATATGTTTCCGTTGAAGCGGTGCATCATTCGGTTTAGATGCATGGACCTAATGGAAATGGATATTGATTTTGTTTTTCATATCATTTCCATTTCACACTTATACTACTATTTTGTTGAAGTCTTTATGAGTTTACGCATTTGTACACTGTCAGTATAATGCATTCTGAAGCTTATAAAGGCTTGTTGTTATTGTTGTTAAAGTATTTGTAAGTCTACACATTTGTACCATTTCGGTACAATGTATTTAGAGGACTTATGAATACATATGATGTTATATGATGATTTCATTAATTAACTTAACTATCCAAGTGGGAGAATGTTGGATTAACTCCATTAATGTGGACTAATTAAGTGTAATTAACATCATATAACATTTAATTAGTAGTATAATTATGTATAAAGTGTGACCCATAATTAATTATATTAAATATATAATATATGTGTATAATCCTATAATGGGATAGGTTTGTATATGAATCCCATGGAGGGAGGTCCCTACTCTCAACCTCTATATATATGAGGCTGGCTCATTAAGTTTCATAACTTTCGTTGAAAAGGGATGAGAGTAGTTTCTCCCTCTCTCTCTCTACCTCTCTCTCACTCTCTCGTTTTATCTCCGTTTCAGGTCTGAAAGTAGTCAACGAAAAACTATCAGAGAGGGCTTCGACAATGCGGTAATATGGGATAGCGAAATTGAACTCTCGCCCGCATTCAGGTTAGTTTTATCGCGTATTAATTTCGTGTTAGTGACTTGGTGAGATTTAACTAATTTCAACACACACTTCATGCGTTCTTGAAACAGAATGCTTCCGGCAACTTAGCAATCGACTGCCTATATTATGGCAATCGACTGCTTTTGTAACAAAAGCATTTTGTTTCAACAATGTGTAGAGGCATTCGAATTCCTTTCATGAGAAGTCGACTGCCCCTAAAAAAATTCAAAATAATTTTATTATAATATTTTTTATTATTTATTAATATTGTAATTATTTTTATTATTATATTATTATTTATTAATATTGTTATTATTTTATTATTATATTATTGTTATTTATTATTATTATTACATTGTTCTACGATAAATCTAATAATTTTTACGATAATCCTTATTAAATTTACGATCAATTTGATCAAATTTACGATGAATCTCATCATTTTTACGATAATCCTTATTAAATTTACGATCAATCTGATCAAATTTACGATGAATCTTATTATTTTGATGCTGATCCTTATTAAATTTACGATCAATCTAATCAAATTTACTATGAATCTTATCATTTTTAAGAACAATCTAATCAAATTTATAATGAATTTCATCATTTTTACGATGATTCTTATTAAATTTATGATATATCTCATTATTTTTACAATTATTCTTATTAAATTTACGATCAATCTAATCAATTTTACAATGAATCTTATAATTTTTAAGATGATCCTTATTAAATTTTACGATAAATATCATAAAATTTACGATGAATGTTATAAATTTTATTATTAATTATCATATTTTTATATTTATTTTAGTGTTTTTATGCTTATTCTTATTTATTTTTTTAATACAGTAAAATTGAAATACATGAACAGTCGACTGCCTTACAACAAACAGTTGACTTCCCATGTAATTTTTTGACACAATAAGATTGAAACCCATAAGCAGTCGACTACCTTACAATAAACAGTCAACTGTCCATGTAATTTAAACTTACTGTTCAAAAAATACACATAGGCAGTCAAATGCCTTTTATTTTATTTTTTTTTGAACCAAGTCAAAGCCTTTTATGGGCATTCGATTGCCCATGCCCATATATTTTGACAGTTTTTTTTATTCATGTGACACTTATGTACTGTCCTTGAAAATGTCAAAAAATAGCAGCTTGATACTGAATACTTAAAAGGACTGTTGCCAAACTTGGCTATGCACTCCTAAAACCACATGATTTCTTGAACTTGGAGGTAAAACGTACAAAAAAAGAAAGTGGTTTTCACTAAACAATAAAGAACTTTGTGTTGAACGCTGAGGTTCATGTCATGTTACTGCACAGGGAAGCAAAAGAGAAAAATGGCTTTAGTGAAAAGAACAGGTGATTATTCTGTGGTAAAGATGCCTTCATTTTTTTTAATTTTATAATTCTTGGTTTATAAAGTATTGGTTGATAATTTTGCTTTGAAAGAATATTTATCAGGATAGTTTTGAGATTCGAAATTGCTTTGCTGTGTGTTGTGTGTGTTTAGAAAGAATTCCACGCTAATCCAAACCAACGCGTTTTGGTGTTAATGGTGTATTCCTTCTCTGAGCAAAAAAAAAATTGCTTTACTGGTTATAAATTTTAGAGATAAGAATATTGGGATTTAGAGTTTAAGATCCTTTATAAATAGGAAAAGAAGAAGAAAGAGAAACCTAAATATATAAGAGAAAGAAATAGATTGAAGGGATTATATGGGAATTATACACATATTTTTTATTAATATTTAATATATCATAATAATTTGGAAAACTTGTTTAATAGGTTAACAGGTTAAAATTTTTTTTTATCTTAAAAAGATAATCAATGGTTTATATTAAATATTATTAATCTAAAAGTTATTATTTTTTGACCTTATAATAAGGTTAAAATTTATAAACTTACTGTAGAAATCCACGGGGCTCACCCCTCTACTAGACCACTGACAGAAAGCGCAGATGAAAATTGAACACTTGAGTGGGAATTAATTTTCCCATCTTGTCCCCTTGTAAATTTCTTTTTTTTTGGTTAAATTATTTTTATTTAAAAAATTTTAAATTATTTATTTGATTAATTCTTTCATTTTTTTTTTGTTTTGATATTTTTATTTTTTGTTTTATTATATTTTAGTTTATGGTTTTATGGTTTTATTGTTTTAACACTCTTCCATGAAATTGCTCGTCCATTAGCTTTCGTTCCAATTTTTTCTTTGAGATGAAAATTGAACACTTGAGTGGGAATTAATTTTCCCATCTTGTCCTCTTTTAAATTTCTTTTTTTTGGTTAAATTATTTTTATTTAAAAAATTTTAAATTATTTATTTGATTAATTCTTTCATTTTATTTTTAGTTTTGATATTTTTATTTTTTATTTTATTATATTTTAGTTTATGGTTTTAGGGTGTTGGCTCTTATAGGCAATACCGAGAGGGGGGTGAATCGGTTTTTAACTAACTATAAGCTCGTTTTGTGATTCTTCTAAATTCTCTAGCCTATATTAATAATTTCTAAGTTCTCTAGGCTAGGCAAGCATGCAATCCAAGTTTAATGCAATAAACACGATATAATTGCAAGTAATTAAAGAGAGTAAGGAAAGAGAGATTTACACAATCGATTTATAGAGGTTCGGCAACCTTGCCTACGTCCTCTACCTTGAGACGCTCCCAAGGATTTTCTCCAAATCCACTATCTTGAATTTGTGATTACAATCCCTCTTTTCAAGGCTCAAGAGTAACCTCCCTCTTTTTCTAGGCTCAAGAGTAACCTCCCTCTTTTTCTAGGCTCAAGAGAAACCTCTCTCTTTTTCTTAGGCTAAAGAGTAACCTCCCTCTTTTTCTAGGCTTAAGAGAAACCTCCCCTTTTACAAGGAATGGTGGGTTACAAGTAATGTAATCAAGAGAAGCCTCTAGGTAGGCAAATGATTACAGAAATTAAGCACAATGAAAAGCCTATACAAAGTTTGTGCTAAGCAATACAAGAAATAGATGAATGATAGAAGATGAAGACTCTTTATCTCTTGAATTGATGTTGAGGCTTTGAGGAAGATGAATAAGATGATGAAAGATGTTGCTTAGTTGATCCTCTACCTTCCTTTAGCTTCTAAGCCTCTATTTATAGTCCCTTGGATGGTTTGTGGACGTTGGTTAGAGCCAAAACAGAAACTAGCCGTTATGTCTCACAGAAACTAGCCGTTGGGGGCTTTCTGGTGCAAAGGGATCGATCCTGCTACAGTGGGGATCGATCCCTTTTGTCCAGAATCTTGATTCTGGGCTTCAGGGACCTTGGGAAGACTTTCTGCCAAAAAGGGATCGATCCTACTACAGTGGGGATCGATCCTTTTCTTCCAGAGGGCATTTTTCCTGCACTTTTGGGTTAGAAATGATATGACCTTTGATCCTAATTCAACCTAAAACATTTATAAGCTTTAAGGGAGTTTTTCTTGGCTTTCTCAATTGAAAACATATGACAAGAATTAAAGGGGAGAGATAGATAAAGGGAGAGATAGATCAAGTGATTTTCTAACATATTTTTTTATTATTTTTCCTTCTTTTTGCTATGACAAAAAGGGGGAGAGATAGATAAAGGGAGAGATAGATATAGGGAGAGATATTAAGGGGGAGAGATAATGAGGGAAAATTCATTTTCAAAACCCATGCTTTTATTAAGGGGGAGCTTTATAAAATCCTGCTTTATTTGAGGGGGAGTATTTTATCAAAGAATTTTCAAAGCAAATTTACATTAAGTTTTGTCATATGTTTTGAATATGTTAGAAAATCACTTGATGATTTCTTGGACAATATTTTCAATTGAGAAAGCCAAGAAAAACTCCCTTAAAGCTTATAAATGTTTTAGGTTGAATTAGGATCAAAGGTCATATCATTTCTAACCCAAAAGTGCAGGAAAAATGCCCTCTGGAAGAAAAGGATCGATCCCCACTGTAGTAGGATCAATCCCTTTTTGGCAGAAAGTCTTCCCAAGGTCCCTGAAGCCCAGAATCAAGATTCTGGACAAAAGGGATCGATCCCCACTGTAGCAGGATCGATCCCTTTGCACCAGAAAGCCCCCAACGGCTAGTTTCTGTGAGACATAACGGCTAGTTTCTGTTTTGGCTCCAACCAACGTCCACAAACCATCCAAGGGACTATAAATAGAGGCTTAGAAGCTAAAGGAAGGTAGAGGATCAACTAAGCAACATATTTCATCATCTTATTCATCTTCCTCAAAGCCTCAACATCAATTCAAGAGATAAAGAGTCTTCATCTTCTATCATTCATCTATTTCTTGTATTGCTTAGCACAAACTTTGTATAGGCTTTTCATTGTGCTTAATTTCTGTAATCATTTGCCTACCTAGAGGCTTCTCTTGATTACATTACTTGTAACCCACCATTCCTTGTAAAAGGGGAGGTTTCTCTTAAGCCTTGAAAAAGAGGGAGGTTACTCTTTAGCCTAAGAAAAAAAGAGAGGTTTCTCTTGAGCCTAGAAAAAGAGGGAGGTTACTCTTGAGCCTTGAAAAGAGGGATTGTAATCACAAATTCAAGATAGTGGATTTGGAGAAAATCCTTGGGAGCGTCTCAAGGTAGAGGACGTAGGCAAGGTTGCCGAACCTCTATAAATCGATTGTGTAAATCTCTCTTTCCTTACTCTCTTTAATTACTTGCAATTATATCGTGTTTATTGCATTAAACTTGGATTGCATGCTTGCCTAGCCTAGAGAACTTAGAAATTATTAATATAGGCTAGAGAATTTAGAAAAATCGCAAAACGAGCTTATAGTTAGTTAAAAACCGATTCACCCCCCCTCTCGGTATTGCCTATAAGAGCCAACATAGGGTTTTATTGTTTCAACACTCTTCCATGAAATTGCTCGTCCATTAGCTTTCGTTCCAATTTTTTCTTTGAAAATTACAATTAAACTTGTTGCCTTTCTAAATTGGAACAACATATGCCAAGTAATTTTTCATCCTCAACCTCTCTAGAACTTTATTTATGTATGATTTCTAAGACAACCCTAACATTCATTGTGATTTATCTCAAAATACTTAAATTTTAATCACAAGTTGCCTCTCTCATATCTTTAATTTCAAAGTTCTTAGAGGAAAAATTCTTGGTTTTATGCAATAAAACCATTAGTTGCAGGCAAGATGTCATCAACATACAAAATCAAAATTATAAACTTATTCTTACTAACCTTCAAATAGATACATTGATCAACAATATTTTCCTTTAATCCAAAAAAGTGATGGTATCACTAAATTTAAGGTATCATTGCCGGAAAACTTGTTTAAGTCTATATACTGATTTATTAAATTTACATACCATGTGTTCCTTGACATATTAGGCAAGAAGGTCAAGGCTTTAAGGACACCAAGGGAGCTTTTGACAACTAAATTACCTTTGGGCACATTTTAGTCAATTTAGATATATACTCAAGCAATCTTCTAAATTTTTGGTAAAAATCCAGTTTAGTTTTTAATTGTATGCATAAATCATTTCTTTTTTGTTAATGCAATTTTCATTATTTATTTATTTAATGTGGTTGAAATATAAGAAGTGATGGTAAAAAATATAGTAGTAAAATTGAGATTTTAAGTTTGACTAAGAGTGGTAGTCATGATTTAATGTAGGAAGTATTATCCTAAGTTTGAGCAAATACTTAAATTGCAATGAAGAATAATTTTTTGCCCTTATTTCACTTGCATGTTTCATGCTGATCACCTAATATACCTGTAGTTTTGATAATTCAAAGACCAAGACCAATAATAAAGTAGATAAAAGATATAACTGCAATCACAATTGAGAACCAACATACATGATCAATATCTAGAATTTGAAAAAAGCTCACAATTCAAAAAGGAAAGAAAGATAAAAACTTTAAATCGAAGGATACTAAGACTTGACTCATGTTCAATATAAGTATACTATAAAATAAGATGCACTATGTAACATCCAAAATATATTTTCCAGAAAAAAAAAGGACACCTTCAAAGAAACATATCTTCGATTTGAAAATAAATGAATATTGTATTGATTTGTCAAAAATTTTAAAATGACAAGGAATATCACATTGCCAATCAGCCCATTCTCAAGATAGATCATTAAAAAGCTAAACATATCGTTATTAGCGAGCGTTAATCTAATAAAATACAAAATTTATGATGCATGTCAAAATGCAAAACACAATATGATCAGAACTTAACCTCTAAAAATTTTGGTATGGGTTAACACATCTAGCAACAAATACATTATCAATGCTAAATCCTGGTTGCTTAATGTTCTCGGCTTATAGTCAATGAATTTTGTGTTAATAACCAACATGATAACTTTTATTTTCCACTATCAACTTAACCCGAATACCTTAACTCTATAGTTTAGTTGTTAATATGCAACGTCCAAAAGAATATTGTAACACCCACAAACTGTATGCACAAAAAAATTTAATTGGTACTCAAAATCTATTAATCTCGAAGTTTAAAAATTTTGCAACAACTCCAATGCTACATGTTATATGACAACATTAATTTATATTTTAAGCACATAAAAATACAATACTTAGAAAAAAAGATTGATAACCAAACTGCACATAGAATTTAATAATAGATTTGCGACTTTCAACCTTACCCATTATAATTGAAGGTAAATGTAAACAACACCTGCACCCATGAAAGAATGTTTGACGAAGAAAGACCAACTTGAATCAAAAAAGGAAAAAAAAAGATAATTTATAGTGAAACGACAACATAAAAAGAGAAAAATACAACACCGAACAGGATTGAACATTTTCATATTCTCTTTATTTTGTTATTTTTTTTCTCTTTCATTTTTGCCTCATTTTCTGGTAAAAAAATTAAATTATATATTTTTAGAGAAAAAGTTTGGCCCAAATGTCCCTTGCCTATTTCAACGAAACAAGGCAAGCTTCTTATTACTTTCTTGAGAAAATGCAAAAAAGAGAGAGAGTGGGTTAGATACATAAAGGAAAAAAATGGTAATAGAATGGGCATCACAAAATAAGTGTGGGTTAGTGCACTCACCAGCAACGAAGTAGGCTTGGTGCTGACAAATGACCATGTCGTCGTCTTAAGAGAGTTGTTGTCAGCAATGAAAGCCGCATAGCCAGGAAGAGCCACTGCGACATACACACAGCAAGCCAGGGCCAGCATACCTATGCTTTCTCCTTTTGATCTAAAAAAAGATTTGAAAATAAAAAGACAAAAAACATGTCAGATTCGATGATTTTCAAAATATGGGTGCAATATTAACCATGAAAAAAAACAAAGCAAAAAATTTGTATTCTTGCTAGGTGTGGGGGTGTGGTATTTTTGTGCTGCTCTTCCCATTCTTTCACCTTCTGTGCTAACAAAAGAAAATATTAAAAATATAAAAAACTGTTGGCATGTGTTATCAATTCGAACATTGACAGTGGAGGGAACTTTGAACTGAAGGAAATGATTAAAGCAGGGGAGAGGCTTAAGTTGGTTGAAGCCAAGCAGAGTAAGGACCCAGCTGGAAGCTTAAATGAGCTGGGAGAGAAGTCGATATGATCAACAGAGAATAGCTAGCAAGGAGTAGAGCTAAGGATGAAGAATAACCGTTGTTTCTATCAGGAATTGGTTTGTTAGATTCCAGCTGATTTTGCACAAGATCATTTTGCCTATAAGAGCATTAGTGTACTTCCTGATGAAAATCAATGAATTATCAAGCCATTTGCAATTTCTATTCTCTGTCTTATCCTCTTTTCTTATTCTTTTTGCCTCATTTTCTTTACTTAGTCACTTGGTACGTGACAAATTTGGTATCAGGAGCCACAAAATCCACCTAAACTGGGAAGGAACAAGATAAATCGCAGCATTTCAGAGGGTACTCGACTCAACACTCTACAAGGGCAAGTTCAAGCCCTTTAATCTTAGCTGCAGCGTATGAAAACAGCAAAAACCACCATTCCTTCTTGGTGGGAGGAACAAAGGTGAGATATCGATGCCAGGTTCAATGAAAACCAAGCTTACATCACTAAGATGTTTGAAGCTTTGCTACAAAAGGAATCTGCCCTTGTGCCTCTAAATCAAACAACCTTGGCTTCATCTCAGCAAGCTCATACTCCCATTCTGAGACAAGAAGGTAAGAGCCCTATTGAGATTACCGTAGTAGGAAAGCATGAAAAATATAATTATAGTCCTAATGATCCTGGAATACTGCATAAATTCTCTCATGACAGCACACACAACATGAACCAGTTAAGACTTGGGGAAATTGGTAGTGGCTCGAGCTCTAATAATGATGTGACCCTTTTTCATCGAGACCTAAAATAAAGTTACCATTGTTTGAAGGAGAGAACCCTCGTGGCTGGGTTAGGAAATGTCAACGTTATTTCACTATTTTTGCTGTTAGTGAAAATCAAAGAATTGAGCTGGCCACCATGCACCTAGCTGGGAAAGCTGAGGTATGGTTTGAGGGATACATCATGTTGAAACCAAGAGTGACTTGGATAGAGTTTGCTAGTGACCTGTGTCAGAGATTTGGTGATAAAAGTTGTGCTGATGTGATTGAAGAGTTAAATAAATTAAGCCAAAAGTCTACAGTGGAGGAATACCAAGAAAAGTTTGAAGAATTGCATCCTTCCATGCTGCAAGCTAATCCTCACCTTGGGGAAAGCTATTTTGTCTCTAGTTTCTTGAGTGGACTTAAGGATGAGCTGAGACAAAGGGTTAAAGCTAATGAACGAACTAGTCTAGCTGCTTCCTACTAGTTATCCAAGCTACATGAATTGTCCCTCGATTTTGAAACCAAAAGAAACAAAACCATCATCAGAAACTCACATGTCCAAAACACCAGTTCTTATGGCAAACATACTCCAACCACATGGAATTAAAATCCTAATGCTAACTCTTACCCCATAAATAATCAACCTATTCACCAAACACCCAAACCACCTATTCCCAACATAACAACCAAACCCGAACCAAAGTTTGATAGAATAGAGGAGGTCTCTCAACTTGTGTTATAGATGTGGTGAAAAGTTTACTCCAGGGCATACATGTAAAAACAAGCAGCTTAATGTGATGATTGCTGGTACTTATGAAAGACCAGAACAGTTTATTGAAACCAGTAAGGAAGCTCAGCAAGAAATTGTTGAAGAAAAGGCTCGGGAAGAAGAAGGACTAGAAATATCCATCAATGCTCTCAAAGAGAATGTGGGGCATAATGTGAGACTAATTATTGTTCGTGTAATTAACACATAAAAATAAAATTTCTCTACTTAAGATTAAGGTTTTGAAAAAAAATTATATATACCTCAAGTATTAACTTTTCCTTTTACCTTGATTTTAACCGCAAATACTTAAAGAAGTAAATCTTAAAACTAATTTGTTGTATAATTTCATCTTTAACATCGATTTCTCTCAAGTATCTCTATTAACTTTTATGCATTTTATTTATTTATTTATTCTTTTTTTACGAAGGTATGAGTCGCTATAAAATTTCTTTAGTTTTCTGCCCTTTTCTTTATATATATTAAATTGCATTTTTTGTTAATTATTATATTTTTGTAAATTCTATATTGACCCATAAAACTAATTTCTAATGGTGTCGATTTTAATTTTTTTCTTAATTTTTTATACATATAATGTTTAAAATTAAAATTTCAGTGGGTCAATTGACCCCACTTTTACTGTGCCTTGGCCACTGTTTACCTCCCTCAGCTACATCGTTTGCCCTCGTTTTGTTGTTGTTGTTCTTGTTGTGTTGTTTCCTCACAGATTGTATGGATTGTTATGGTTTTTTTTTTTGAAAACATTCTTGATCTGAGATGTTGATTCACGCTCCAAGGTAGCAGATCTAGTCACTAGGGTGTCGATTTGGCGCTTCGATGCCTTTGTCTTCGACGAATCCTTAATAGAGAGGGAAGATCTCTAGACTGAAAATGAAGAAAAAAGAGAGGACATGAGAAAAAACTCGAAAAAAATTCTGTGAAGAAGATGAAGAATGAGCTGGTAACAATGTAATTTAGGCAAAAAAGAATGTGCTTGTCCTTAAAATTTTTTTTACTCCTTTGAAAAACAAATCTAGCCTCATGCAAAAGAATGGATTTTCAGCTGAAGGTCGAAATAATCATTCGGTCTGAATAATTTTTCCTTGATCTCTTAACCAACCAATCAATAGAAAAAGGCCGGACCAAGAGGGCTTCTACTTTCAATATAAATTTTTCTCTTTACACTACACTCTCCACAAACACATTAAATACACCCCATAAAATTACAAAACTATCCTTAAAAATTTGCGAACCCCCCATCTTCCTCTTCCTTCCTTCGACAGACCACTCCACTTCCACACCGGCAACCACACCGACAGCATTCTGGCTCCACCAACTGGTGGCCTCACGCAGGCTCACCTGCGCAAGGCGACATGCCTCGCGCAGGCTTCCCGCGCGAGGCGTGCCAGCAAGATCCTGACCGCGCGCAACCCAACTTGCGCGCTGGGCGAGCGGAAGGGCTCCTAGCGAGCCTCGCTCACGGCTGCCGACCTCGTGCAGCACCTGCGCGAGGCTCGCCCCGCAGCCTCACCTAAGTGAGGCTCGCCCTCCTGTGCATTGCTGCGCGAGGCTCGCCTAGTTGTCGGAGAAGAGAAGGAGTAAGAAGGCTGAGGAATGGCGGAGAAGAAGCTGTCGGAGCTAGCAGATGGGTCCGGCTGCGAGGGGAAAAAATGATTTATTGAATGGAGGTTAAACTTGTCATTTCAGAGAGTAGATTTTTTTTTTGTAGTGTAAAGAGCAAACAGTGTGGTGCAAATAGAAGCTCTCCCGGACCAAGGAATAGAGGGGGAATTGAAAACCAATTCCCTCGAACCAATTGAAAAATAATTTTTATAAAAATAATTTTTAAAAAATAAATTTTTTAAAAATTTATACTTTTTTGATATACTAAAAAATATTTTTTATTATTTGACTATTTTATGAAAACTTTATATTTCCATTGAAAAAATATTATTCTTATAATTAATTATTAATAATATTTTTAAATCGATAATAATCTATATTTAATATATATATAAACTATAATAAAGAAATTAAATATATGTGTATATATATAAAGTAAAAATATAAGAATTATATATAAATCTAATAAAAATATAAAATATACATAAACAATTTATTAAAAAAATATACCAAAATTTCTTCAAAAATATACCATCTTTTATATATAAAATATATATAAATCTAATAAGAATATATAAAATATATATATTTAACATATATATATCTATATAAACTTTTATATAATAAATATTATATATATTTTACATTTAAAATAAATAATAAAAAAAATACTAGAATTTCTTCAAAAATATACCAGCTTGACACAGGAAAAAAAGCCTTATAAACTGACTCAGATCTTTCATCAAACACCTTCAATGCGTTATTACTCCAACTGAAAGTATTAAACGTTTTAGCTAATCATCCCAAAAAAAACCAAGGTAGCATTCACAATCATATCTAGTGTCGCGCAATCATCCCAAATAAATTAACTTCAAAGGAGTATCCCACCAATCTCATAAAACCGAAAGATAACAAAGCCCACATTGTGAAGATCAAACGCATCAGAAAATAAGCTGTGTCAACATAGACAGTGATGCATATTAATGATGTAAGGCTTGGAAATTGAATCTGCCTCAAGCCAAGAAAATAACGGATCTTAACCGATACAAAGTGGACATTTTAAATCGCAACAAAAACTACTATGTAGTTAAAAAAAAGCAGCAAAAGGCAGAGGTGGAGAGTAGTTGGGAGAGAGAAACCGATGAGAGGAGAAAAGGAAGAAAAGAAGGGAGCTGCCGATGTCAGTCGGCCGGCGGAAACGATCGAGGTGGGACTGGAATTTCAACTGAATCTTTTAAGTTTAATCTTTGGAAATTATCTTCCCCTTTTGTTGAAAAGGGGAAGACAATTTCCATAAAACCTTAAGTATTTTCTGTTCGACCGAAAATATTTTATAATTGACCAAAATTATTTTACATTCATCAAATATAAAAAAAAAACATTTTCTGAAAAATAAAATACACGATGTCTTATTTTAAGTGACCTCTAACCTTATTTCCTACTATAGTCTATGAATTTGAGTTTGTAACTTTAGCGTTCGGCTTTGGGGGTTTATAAGGGTGCTTGATTGTTGCCAACTGCTTCCCTTGCCCACTTATTGATGTTACTCATGGGCCATGGCCGTATGTGAATGCAACTTCTTGATTAATTGTTTGCTACTCTTAAGGTTATTCCAGACATTGTTGTTTGTGTATAAGTGTTAAGGTGTTTTAAGTAATGTATATGCTTAGCAATCCATTTCAAGTTTCCTTCCTTTCATTGGCAATGCATTTGAGAATTAAGTTCAACTGTTTCATGATTCTTTAATAACAATAATTATAAAATGCCTTTCTTCGATGCAATGGTTAAATAGGGCCAATCAGGCCTAACGCATTTCAGGACCTCTGTGAAATCATATATAAATGGCCCAAATGAATTAGCCAAACCTAAGCCTAAAATAATTAGTCTCAATCTCTCTCATTGACTTTCATTTTCACGAGGATATACAAAAAACAGAAAAGGGGGGAAAATCAAATATTAGATTTAATATTTCTTAAAGGATAAAAATAATTGTTAGGTCAAATCTCTCATTGATATTGTTAAACAGGAGTATTATATTTATAAAAAAGTAATTAGCTATTATGTGCAAGGCTGGCATCAATTAAGACATAAATAGTGAACTTTTGTAAAGTCAGAAATACACAATGGTGCGGATGCCCCGTTTCATTTTGGCTTTTATGTTTAGTCAAACAATGGCAATCGAGTTAGGTGGTAATTCAAGATACTGGTAAGAATCTTCAAATTCAATTCATACCTACTCTGAACCTTCCCAAAATTTATACCAAAAGGAGGGAGTACTAATTAATAGTAGAATAACACGAAAAATTAAATTAGGCTCTGCCTCTCAATTTGATCAATCCTTTTTGCGAGAAATCAATTCTTCAAAACTCTAAATTTTAGATATATATATATATATATATACACACACACACACACGGGGACTACATAAGTATATAAATAAATGCCTAAGAAAAGAAAACAAGTTAAATAATGTGGCAAGTAATTAATACAACTAATAAATCAAATCGCAGGCTAAATCTAATTCATATAATTAAGGAGCTTAATCTCAAATGCTTATCTTTGGCACAGGTTGCTTCTGATCCACGGAAATAGAAGAGCGTTTGATGAACTCCAAGCAGTCTGCAATGGCCTCTGAATAAAATGAATTAGAGCGCCCCAACGTTGATCTCAACCTGCTGTTCGGTAAAGGTACCTCCTTTGGCGTCACTAAACCACTCCGGCTGCCCCTGCCGCTGCTGTTATTTCTCTTGATGATAATATTGCTACTTCCATTCATACCCATTTTCCTAATTGCCAATCGCAAAGCTCGCCCATATGATGATCTCCATCTACTCAATTGCCTTAATAAACAAAAGAACCTTGTGCGTAGCCCTTGAACCGAAAATCTTCTGGGAATATTAAGCCTGAAACCTTTGCCACGGCATCTCCTCGCAACCCTGTTGTAGCTCATACGATCACTCATATTTCTCAGGCTAATTAAAACAAAAGAATTATGAGTGTGAGTGTGGGTGTGTGTATATATATATGTGCACCCAAAAAAGAAAAAAAAAAAAACCTATACGCTGTAACTCGGGAAGCCTTATATATAAGTATATAATGGGAGGGAAGAGGACTTTTGGAAGGTGAGGTAGCGGCGCGGAAGGAAGGAACTAGGAAATTAACGGTAGCTTTTGGAGTATGTCGGACTTTAGCTTTGGAAACGGTCACTCCAGCAGAAATATAATGCAGAAGCAGAGTATTGTAAAACGTGGATATAACCAGATCATGCGCATACACTCACACACATTTATATATACCAGGAGGTTTTTTATAAATAGAAATAGGTAGGGTAAGTAGGGCCGTTGCGGTTGGGGGCAAGAAGAAAATAAAATTGAAAACAAAAAAGAAATGCAATTGTCTCTTTTCAGAATTCAGATTATTAGGTAGGAGTGATTGAAGCGGAAGCGGCGCAGCCGCCCAGTAACAAACACGAAAATGAAATAGGCTAAGTAGACCACTCCGTTAAATTACGGTGCGAAATCTCTCCTTTTCTTCTTTTTGACTTAGGATTTTGTCTTGATCTACTTACTGCATCTGCATGCATAGGAACTCATCGCCGAGAAGAGATGTTAAGTTGCCTGTGTTGTATTGTGTCCTTTCGAGCGGGAAAATAATAAGTATTTTTTTTGTAAGTATAAGTGTTTTTATTCGTTTTATAGTCTGAGATTAATTCTATTTAGATAGGAGGTAATAAATGGTACAATCCTTTCAACAATGAAAAATTCAAGGCTCGAACTTTCAAATATTTGAAAAGAAGTTAGAAAACAATAATTTTTATCAAATGTGTATACTCGCCTCGCGCAATTCTAGCATTCAGACCGTCAATTCTCAATTGTTTCATCAGGGGTAAGTTTCTCAAGCAAAAAGACACAAAGGTCAGAAACTTTGGTCATCAACTATCCTTAACAAGAGGTTTCTACTTTCTAGTTTGTTGGTTACCACTTACCCCATCTATCTACCTATCTAATCTAATCTAATCTAATCTAATACAATAAATTTTGTATCCAAGCTTGCATCCTCGTGAAGCCAAGATTTCATCTTCGTTGGTGGACATGTTTTGCCTCTCTCTTAATGCCACATGGTGTTTCTTTTGCAGGGGTTGGTTGTGTCTTTGTTTTGAATGCATGGGCGATTTTGGGCTTTCCATTCATTTCCTTCTATATTTGTTTTGGTGAAAATCAATGAATTATCAAGCCATTTGCAATTTCTATTCTCTTTCTTACCCTTTTTCTTATTCTTTCTGCCTCCTTTTATTTACTTAGTCACTTGGTACATGACAACATGATGGGTATTAGAGAGAGGTGGGAGTAATGGCAATTCGCCATGAGTTTTGGGTTGATTCATTGATGAGGGAAGCAGACGTGGACCAGAAGTCTAGTCCGACCAGGACACTGGTTGATGGGCGTGCGCGGATGCTGGAGGAAAGCAGACGCGGGCCAGAAACCTAGTCCGACCAGGACTCTGATTGGATGGGCGCGCGCGGATGCTGGAGAAGAGGCAGACGCGGACCAGGACTCTGAGAAGTGGAGTTCGACCAGGACTGGGACAAAGAAGGCAGCTGGCGGACGAAACACTTCCAGGTGCGATCTTTTCAGAGTCCTGGTCACTCTCCGCTACGCGAGCAGCCCTGAAATACTGCTCCATATCCCAGATGAAGTTCTCCAACTCCTTGGCACTTCGACTCCCACCGAACTGCTTAGGCTCCGGGACTTTCAGCTTTGAGGGTCTATCACCAGCACCGCTACTCGAGGACCCTACAGCAGCCCTCTTTAGCAAACTAACATTAGCTTCAATGTTAGAAAATTTACCTTCAAACCGATCAGACAATGATTGAATCTGCGCGAGCAAGTCATCAAACCGGACCACCATATCCTTCTGGTTATCGCTGACCATCCGCTGCAACTCAGCCAAGGTCTGCGAATGAAGCTCTGCTTGCTCCGACAGGGACGCAGCATCAGGGGCTGGCGCACTAACCAGCTCCTCAAGAACACCGACTCTTTCACTGAGTGTTCCAGCCATCTACTGCCAGCAATTAACGCCGAACGCCGGCTCTATCATGATAGATCCCCATCTATCATGCGCGCGCAATCCAGCCTGAAACAAAGACTCCCCCATTCTGTCTAGAGTCTGTAGTGGTTGAAACAGCCCCGTCTGTTTCACTAGCTCAGTCATCACAATGGTACGGACATAAAACCCCATGTCTCCCAGCCAGAAAATAAAATCAATCATCCTTCCTATGCTTGGAAGTTTTACTGTTATCCATGGATCATGCGCTAACACGCGCGTCGGTTCTCCACTCATAGGAACCCACAACCTGCCCCCACGAGCATACCACAGGCTGTTTACTTTTTTGTAGTGTTCATAGTTGTATTTTTGCTTTATAATCCAGCTTCAGGATTTGTGGGGCCCATGGTTTATTTGTGGAATGTCAATTTTGTCCTTAATCATTTTTTGTTTGCCTCTCTTTTTAGGTGGCTTGTTTTGCAAATGTGCTTTGTATTTGTTTTAATTTGGTCATTTCATGTTATCCAATCTTAGGAGTAGATGTGAAAGGTCTTTTCTTATGTCCTTTTAGTTCAGATTTTTTGAAAATAATAAAAATTTTCATATTCATCTCAATGCTTTTACTCTCATTATCCGAATCTCTTGTTCTTTCCCATTTTTACACTTTTCTTCAAAGATAAATCAATGAATCAACCCAAAACCCATGGCGAATTGCCATTACTCCCACCTCTCTCTAATACCCATCATGTCATGTACCAAGTGACTAAGTAAATAAAAGGAGGCAGAAAGAATAAGAAAAAGGGTAAGAAAGAGAATAGAAATTGCAAATGGCTTGATAATTCATTGATTTTCATCATGAAGTACACTAATACTCTTATAGGCAAAATAATCCTATGCAAAATCAGCTAGAATCTAACAAACCAATTCCTGACAGCTGCCATAACAAACTTTGTACTATCTCAAATAAAATTTGGACACGTCCACAACGATTATTCTTCATCCTTAGCTCTACTCCTTGCCAACTATTCTTTGGTGATCATATCGACTTCTCTCCCAACTCATTTAAGCTTCCAGCTAGATCCTTACTCTGCTTGGCTTCAACCAACTCAAGCCCCTCCCCTGTTTCAATCATCTCCTTCAGTTCAAAGTTCCCTCCACTGTCAACTTTCGAATTCATTACGTTTCCCTCCCCTTGACAAGATCCTTGGCCCAAGGATCAAAGTTTAGAAATTGAGATTTCAACACTGTATACTCCTCCCATGTTACATTTTCTGGTCCCAAATTTGACCATTCAATCAGAAGTTGAGTGACTGCTTGGTTGTTTTTCTTAACCATCCGCTTATCTAAGACCCTCGTAGGATATACCAAGGGTTGTCCATCAGCACCTTCTTCTGGTAAGGCAATACTAGGAACTATCTTTGAACCAATCTTCTTCTTCAATAAACTAACATGGAAGACTGGATGGATCTTGGAAAAGTATGGTAATAACAGTTTGTAAGCAACCTTACCTATCTTTCCAACAATTTTGTAGGGACCATAGTACTTGGAAAATAGTTTTAAGTTCTTTCTTAAGACCAAAGAGGTTTGCCTATATGGTCGTAGTTTTAAATATACCTCATCGGCAATTTGGAACTCCTCCTCACTTCTCCTTTTATCTGCATAGAACTTCATTCTAGCTTGTGCCTTCTATAACTGATCAATCATTAGCTTACTAAGCTACTTTCTCTATTTCAACAATTCAGCAACAGAAGCTATCCTAGCCTTAGAGCTAGCACCCTGGTCCATTACTGGTGGTTCATATCCATATAAGGCTTTGAAAGGGAACATACCAAGGGCAGAATGGTGGCTGGTATTGTACCACCACTCTGTTAAGGGAAGCCATCAAGCCCAAGTCTTGGGTTTAAAAAAGCACATGCAGTGTAGATACTATTCCAAACACTGATTCAATCTTTCAAATTGACCATCCATTTCTGGGTGGTATGTCGTACTCAACTGAACATTGGTGCCTAACAACTTCATGAGTTCTTGCCAAAAGCTACTTGTAAAGACCCTATCACGGTCATAAATAGCAATAGTTGCAGTGCAATGCAGCCTATGAACATGGTTTAAATATACCTTAGCTACATCCACTACTGAATAAGGATGAGTTAATGGTAAGAAATGTGCATACTTTGTCAACTTCTCAATCACCACAAGAATGGAATTGAATTGTTGGGAGTTGGGAAGTCCTTCCACAAAGTCCATTGCTATCAGATCTCATGCTTTCCTTGGAGTAGTTATCGGTTGCAATAAACCATGATATGCAACATGTTCTCTTTTGTTTCTTTGACAAGTGTCACATTGCTGCACATACTCATGAACCTGTTTTTTTAAGTTAAGCCAATAGAAATACAAGCGTACACTATGATAAGAGACTTGAATTCCAGCATGGCCACCTTGAGGAGAATCATTTAACACTTGAAGTATGTTCTCTTTGAGTGTTCTAGCCCTTCCTACATACATCTTCCCCTCGTACCTCAGAATACCATTGTCAAAAGAATACAAACTTTCAGCTACTGGTTGTATTGTGAGAGCAGTGGTGTGTTGCTACGCTACTTCATCTCCTTTATAACTATTCTCGATCTCTTGCACCAAACTTAGAATGGTGGTGGTTGATTGCAAGTCATACAACTGAGCTCCTTCTTCCCCTTGCCGAGAGAGTGCATCTGCCACGATATTACTTTTACCCCTCCTATATTGGATGGTGTAATTCAATCCTAACAACCTAGTGAGACCCTTCTTTCGTATAGTAGTAGTCAAGCTTTGCTCCAATAGATGCTTCAAAGGTTCATTATCTGTCTTCATCACAAAAGTTCCACTTTTCAAGTAATGCATCCACTTGTTAACAGCCATCAATATTGCAAGATATTCTTTTTGATATATGGATAGACTAGCATGTTTTGGCCCTAGAGCCTTACTTAAATAGGCTAAGGGTCGACCATCCTCAGTCAAAACAGCCCCGATACCTTGGTTACAAGCATCAATCTTAAGGCAAAACTGTTTGATGAAATCAGGCATTGCTAATATTAGAGTGGTAACCATTGCTTTTTTAAGCTTTTCAAAAGCCTCTACTGCTTCTTTAGTCCATTGAAATCCTTCCTTCTTGAGCATATTTGTCAACGGTTTACTTATGGTCCCATACCCTTTAATAAACTTTCTGTAGTACCCTGCCAACCCCAAAAAACCTCTAAGTGACTTTAGGTTCCTTAGTTGTGGCCATTGTTGCATAACCTCAATCTTTGCAGGATCAATAGCTACTCCGACCTCGAAGATGATATATCTGAGATACTCCGCTTGCCTCTATCCAAAGAAACATTTGGACCTTTTTGCGTTCAACTTATGCAACCTCAGAATTTCAAATCCAACCTATAGATGCTCCAAATGTTGCTCCCAAGAAGAACTATACTAGTATATCATAAAAAAAACTACTATAAACTTTCTTAGATCAAATGCAAAAATAGTATTCGTCAAAGATTGAAATGTAGCAGGAGCATTAGTAAGACCAAAAGGCATAACCTTGAACTCATAGTGACCATGATGAGTTCTGAAGGCTGTTTTATAGATATCCTCATCCTTTACTTGAATTTGCCAGTAACCAGATTTGAGATCCATTTTGGTGAAGTAAGTGGGCCCATTCAGCTCATCCAACAAATCATCTATTATAGGAATGGGAAACTTGTTCTTGACAGTCATTGCATTCAACTGTCTATAGTCAACGTAGAGGAGCCAACTACCGTCCTTCTTTTTCACTAACAAGTAGGGACAAGCAAAGCGACTTGAACTGGTTTGCATGATTGAGGCTGATAACATCTCGGCTATTTGTTTCTCCACTTCATCCTTTTGATGATGAGTGAACCTGTAAGGCCTCAAATTAATAGGTTGTGAACCAGGCTTAAGAGGAATACAATGGTCATGGGACCTCTTTGGAGGGAAGCCTGTAGGTTCTTCAAAAATGTCTAAATAAGAATCCAACAAAACTTGTAGCTATAGTGGAATAGAGGTATCGACTCCTTCCATATTAAGCAAATACATCTCACCAACTAACTCTTGATCCTTTTTCACTAGCTTTTGTAGTTTTTCACCTACAATGAGTTTCAAAGCTACCTGATTTTGCCCACCTACTATTGGCACCTTTTGCCCATCATTCTAAAATGAGACCAATAGCTTGTTGAAGTCAAACATGAAACACCAAAGGACTATACATTCTCATCCAATCTACCCCCAAAACCATGTCACTACCTCCTAAGGGTAACACCCTAAGATCATGACTAAATTTGTAACCATGTATGTACCATTCTAACTGTCTACATTTTGTTGTACTGTAAAGTTTTGCTCCATTGGCTACTGTGTTGCTAAAGGCCTGTGTTTGCACCAATTCTACACTTTCTTTAGCCCATCTTGGAGTCACAAAGGTATGTGTACTTCCTGTATCTATCAAAATGTTAATTGGCCTTCCTTTCAAACAAGGGAAAGAGGATCTCCCTGTGTTATTCCCTTCGCTCCTATAAAATAGCCTACTAGCCCTCCATTAAGAGAAAGGAAGAACATAGAGGTTGTTATACAGCCATTGATCTGGCTTATGAACTTGGAAGTAGATCTGGCAATCTTAAACACGACACGAACACGATATGAATAAATGACACGAAATGACACGGGCTAAAAATTAAGTAAAACTAGTATATGAATATAGTAAAAACTAAAAATAACGTTTTGAATTTTTTATGTCAACACGAATTTTGACACGAAATTTTCGTGTTTTACACGACAAACACGATTTTACATGACACGAAAACGAATTATAAACATGAATTACCAGGTCTACTTGGAAGGGAGTCCAATAGCTAGTAGAACATCATGGATGAATGTTCAATCCAATAAATCAAATGCCTTCTGAAGATCAATCTTGATAGCACATCTTGGAGACAACGTGGTTCTTCCGTATCCCATAACCTTCTCTTGAGCCATAAGGACATCGTCTGTAATACTTCTCCCCTCTATAAAAGCACTTCGGCTGCTGCTAATTATCACAGCAAGAAACTGTTTAAGCCTATTTGCCAAGATCCTTGTAATGCATTTGTAGATTACAGAGCAACAAGATATAGGCCTATAATCTTTAATGCTGTTAGGGTGAGGACACTTAGGCACTAATGCAGCAATTGTTGAGTTGAAAGCAGGCAACATATCTCCAGTGTTAAAGTAATGCAGAATGGCACTAGTAAATTCCTCACCAACAATGGATCAGCTTTGCTCGTAGAAGTAAGCTGTAAACCCATCTGGACGAGAGGCTTTCTCACTATTGAGTGAGAACAAAGAATCTCAAACAGGCAATTGGAGATTTGATGCAAATTGTCGCGGGATGAAGATGGCTATCCTAGTTGAAACTCCTAAGGAGAGGCCAGGGGTGGAATGCGGATTAACAATGGTAGGTGACTTCAAAGCAATGCAGAACAGATAGCAGAAAGGAACCCTTTCAATATAAAAATGGTGTTGGTGATGCCCAGTATCAGTCACAACTCAAGCTAAGTTTGTCACTCGGCAGATTCATATTTCATTGTAACGCAATTAAACAATACACAAAAGGAAATTCTGAGCGGGGGAGAATGCTTTCAAATACGGGAAGGAATAGGCCCATTGGAACTTGAAAATACCTTTCCTTTGAATTTGCAGACAAATATGACGGTTTCCCTCTCATCCAAGCTTCATAAAGGGCGACCAAGCAAACCTCCAGTCCAGAGTACAAACGGTTGCTTTGCTTGCATGCCAGGTCTTCTAAGCTGTATCATTTTCGGTGCTCATTCATCTACTGCTAGCTTCTAGTAGCAGACTGCTCTTAAACTACACTGCAATCTTACGGTCAAGCGCAAATGCATTAGGTTGTGAGTTGTAACCATTGCCCCGGTTATCACTTATCAGGCATTCAAACCTTTCCCCACTTTTCCCTTGAACATTGGATACAACTACAAACGACCTATACTTGAGCTATGGATTTATCTCCTAATTGAGCTCCTTTTCTTCCTATTAGTATTTGAATTGGTATTATCTTCCTCCTCTAAACCAAATATGACGATGTTTCACTGGTAAGTAGTAATTTTCTCTACAAGACTACAACAAACGAATAGGCCAAAATTTCTAACGACCATCTAATTTTATGCCACAGAAGGTTGGTTTTTAGATAAGATATCATTTCTGTCTTGTGTCAAGATTAAAACAAAATAAAAATAAGGAAGAATGTCTATCCTGTGCTTTTCCTCCCCACTCCGCTCTGCATTTCTCTCTCTCATCTCAACTTTAAACAACAGAACTTTCGGTGAACTCAAACAAATATTACGTTAATTATTGAAGAGTGGCAAATAGATCCATATCTTCATCAGTAAGGTTATTGTTACACACTCCGGCTATTAGCTGCAATAAGAAAATGTAATCACTAATAACTAATCACACCTAAATTAGAAAAAAAAAATGCAAACTATATGTAAATTTTACCGGCTCCATAGTTAATTTTTACAACAATAGTAAATGTTTTTAGTAAACAAGAAACTCAGAATACCGTCAAAAATAATTTCAAAAACTTCTTACTTGCTATCATTGCTCTGCTCCAACGTTGTTAGAGGAATCAGCTAATCAGCACTGGAATCTCTTCTTTGGAAGATACATCACCAAATAATCATAATGACTCAGGACTTGTAGAGGGTCTAATTCTAGAAGGCATTCTTGTTGGCTCTTGAAATTGACCACCAAACTTGTAAGTAATGCTATTCTTGGGTGTGATTGACATTTTCTTCAATGCACAATCAAATTCATCAAGATCAAGTACCTTCTCATCAATGCTCTTCCCAATCCCATCATTCATAATATCCTCATTTTCATCTACAGAATCCTGAATCAAATCATCATCACTGTTGCAATCATCGCTGCCATCGTCACAAGCATCTTCATATGTTGGTTTTACCATTGACCAGAAGACAAACATCGGACGGATGAAACTTCATTTTTGGAGTAACGAGGGAAAGAAATCAAAAGAAAAATAGCACTTTGTTAGCAAAGCAGAAGAAAGCAAGATTCACTCATGCACTATATATTTTCGTCCCAAAAAATGTAGGGATTGCTTAGTCCACCTAATTCTGAAATACGTGATAGACAAGTATTTGCTCAAGAGACTTTTGGACACCAACAGGCAAGTATTTGCTCAAGAGACTTTTGGACACCCAACAGGCAAACAAAGCAAAGATAGTTCAGTTACTTTGAACAAATTCATCGCTCATCATTTAGTTTTTTCTCATAAAGTCCAGACATGACACACTGGATCATTTCCACCTACCACATTTTCTCGCATTTACCTTTTCTTTTAAAACAAAAATAAAAGGCAACCCAAATATTTGGGCTACCAACTCCCTCAGACAATGACACACTTCAGGCCACATCTTAGCAGCATTCTCTCTCTCTTTCCCTCTCTCTCTCTCTCTCTCTCTACCTCTCTCTGGGGCCAGAAGCAGTATTTTTCTTCTTATAGGCGTCAAACTAAAGAAAAAAGGACTCATACTGAATAACTCAGAAATGAAAGAATACAAACCTGTCACATTTTTTTAGCAAACATGGGTCAAAAGGAAAAAATGTATCAAGCCTTTCCAGGCCACCAAATGCCCTTGAAAGTTCTGATTCTAGCAAACCATCAAAAATGAATGTTTTGGACACAGTAAAGAGAGAAGCTGCTTTTGCCTGTCGGAGAAACTCCTCCACTACAGATGGAAGGCATACCTGTTTGTGAAAGATTATTGGGTTTAGACGATATTTAAAATGGATTTAAGCCAATTCACATAATAAAAGAAATAAAATTGAGAGGTCCAAAAATAGACAATAACTCCTTTTTAGAATTAAGAAAAAATGAAGAATATCCAGAATCGATGTTATAGCTTACCAGCTGGCTGTCATCATTATGAAATTTAGGTCAAGCAACAAAGCAATTCCTTACCTTCAAAGGATTCAACTTATGCTTTAAGATTTGTTCCAGCGGCATGATAAGCTGTAACTTCAAGCGCGGAACATCCATAAAAACTTTCATACGAAAGCAGAGAACATACATAATGGCCTGTGAAAAACAGGTTCGGAATAAATTCAGCTTCCCTAACAATGAAGAATCTGTTGTTTTCAATAAAGTGTAAGCCTTCAAGAGTTGGATCATCAACCTGGCATCCAGAATAGAAAACTCGATGTGCATTTGGATTTATATCACTATCATGGGTTTTGCAGTACTCCAAGCACCAATCCACCAACCTAAATTTCATAAGAGTAAGATATATAACATTAGCACTGAATGTCTACGCTTTCATTCACACCATCTAATTTGTCAGAACAGTACTGGATGTCAGTTAAAGAAAATAGTTCTTGTGGATTGCGATGTAGAACCTTTTTAGTATGCTAGAAATAAAAGAGGCTGACAGAAACTTTGCTCGAGATAAATAGCTAGCAAGATAAGCCACAGCACTCATCCTGCATAAAACAGAAATTAATTAGCACAAGAAATGATGCCCCCACCCATGTTTTTGGCTCTACATATAATTTAACAGTACTAGCATTTAAGCAATTCAAATCACTAAATTCTATCCAAAACACAGCAAAAGCAATTAGGGGGAAGAAGGGGTAGGGAAGACTTTCTTTTTCTTAATTTTTAAATCAAGCAGTATACAGATAATCTAAGAAAACATATGAAGAAATAGGCCTCTATTTTTGAGGCAATAAGTGTCTCATTGATACCCGGTTGATGCTAACAAATGTAAAATAGGCTTAATTTTCTCGGTGACATGTAGAGACTTTCCAAGCACCCATTAATAATCCATAGACTTCCTTGCTCAGTGGGCATATGAAATTCCTGAGAAGGGGACAAATATTTGAAGACTATTGAACTTAGAAAGTGGCAAAGGCAGACTGATCTAACATCCCACTTTTACTTTGTTAGACATGAAACATAGCAACATGTCAGACAAATTACAACCAAAAGAACACAAAATCAAGCACATAATAGGCTGCTCAATGTTGGTACTTCAAATTTTGAAGTATGCTGGAACAAGGCCCCAAATGTCCAACCCATATAAATAATGCACAAAGCACTTAATCACACACATACACAGAGAAAAAAAAGAAGGGGTGTGGAACACATAAATGAAATTGTAGGTATATTTAAAATCCAAAGGAATATATGCCCACAACTCAAAAGGCAAAGCAAATATTCATTAATTCTTCTTACCTGGTTGGTTGTGGGTGTGAGTCTTGAACAAACAAATCTGCCAGCATTGTGGCAAATCTCATACCACAGTTTTCAGGATCTAATGCACAAGCATAGAATATCACAAACTGCAAACATAAGTTAAAAAAACCCCTCAGATAAATTACTAGCCAAGCCATGCAGCTCTCAATGCTGCTCTAAAGAAAATATAAAAAAAGTAGTAATATGATATTCACCAAGAAATAGCAACAGCAATCTTGAGAAACAAAATAATATAAACCGCTACATGATGACAATATGAGCACTACCTGAGTAAACTTTGACTTGTATGCACTCATAACTGTTATCTGAAATGACTGGAGAAGAGTTTCAAATACCTATAACAGCAATTAAACAAAATTTAAGACAGGATTGAGAACAAAGGATGCAGGGGGAGAGGGCATGAAAACACTAACTTCCCAAAATACCTTAGCCAAGCGGCCAACACTTTCACAAGATTCAAGATGTTCGAAGGTTAAAACCAGTAGGTTATCTAACAGTTCAGCAATGCTGTTTCCAGCCAGACTCTTACCACTTAATCGAAACTGCATATTGAACAATGCATCAGTTTTACATCATGTGGAAATTAAATAATCATAAATTGGCTACTAGAGTTTCAGACAAATATTAACCTGCAGAAGGATGGCCAATAATTCATCAACCCTACTTATTTAACCACCTTAGGACATCACATGCACACTAAAAAATAAAACCATGTTGAGTATACCTCTCCAATGTCTGACTCAACACTTCCCTCAACGTCATCCAGATCCTCTAGCTCCATCTCAAATATGCCTTTACTAAAGTCATCTTGTAAAATGGTATCCCATCCAATCTCCACCTATAAGAAACTCCAGTACATTACATTATGACAAACAAAGCCAAACAATATTCTTAAGCACAAAATCATAATAAAACTTCAATTTACTTACATCTAGTTCTATCAGCCGATCCACCACGGCCTTAAGCATTGTGCTTCCAACAAGTTCCCCAATTTCACCACTCTCCAATTTGAACATGTTCTCCACATAAATCACAATTGCCTAGAAGGACAAGTGGACAAGTTTTAAATCTAATTGTCTAACAAATTTCGATAATAAAAAGAGGCAGTAGCAGGCACCAAGAACAAGAATGTGTAATAAAATTGTATAGGAAATTGCTTTTAGGAATCTAATAGCATCTTACATCCTCATACAGCTAGGAGCTAAAATTGATTGCATAAACATAAACCATGAGAGCATGGATTTTTCCAGACAGTAACAAAAATCAGAACATCAAAAGATATCTGAAATCCAAATTGGAAGTGCAGATTCAACTTACTCGGTCCTTATGATATATTGTTGGCATTCCTTGGAGAACTATGGTCAATAATCTCAAGGGGGCAAGAGGAACATAATCAGCTATCTTTTTAAAAGCAGCATGCACCTGAGAAAGAACTTGGCCCTTCCTCTCAAGACCTCGTGGCAGCTTTAGTTTATCTAAGAAATAAGGTGGTGGGGTAAAATTGCTGACAAGCATACCCAGACATAAATCAAGATACTTTCCATTTGAAATAGCCTGTAACGTAAATGAAAATAAATTAAAAGAAGAAAAAGGTAAAGTAGGAAACTAAAAAAACAAGGCTTGCGAGAGGGGAGGTTTAATAAATTGCACATACAAGGGATACAATGAGTTCGGCTAGTGCATCTGCGACATGAGGTCCATAATTCCACATGCTCATACTAAAAATCTGGAAAATTTGCCAAGGAACAAGTAAGCTGGGAGAACACACTAAAGAAGGCAAGCTGAAAAAGAAAAAAAAATACAACTTACAGCAGAAAGAAGGGAGTCATGAAGAGTGATGTCTATACAAGATACTGCCCCAGCCAGTGCCTTCAAAGTAGTCTGTGATGCATAATCCAGATAAGGGAAGAGAGAATTAAGCATGGACACCTCAAGTGTGCACTGGAGTGAAATAAAAATGAATAAAAAGATACCTCAAGTAAGGCGACCTCATCAGGGGCAAGATGCTTGGAATGGTGCATGACCCCGACAAGCTGGTTGTAACTGTTGCTATCACCCTGAAAAACAAGCCCAACATATAAGCAGTGAAAAAGTTGAGCTGAGTAACAATAGAGAGTGTGCGCACGCGCTTACGGATAGGACAGAGGTAAGAGCATCCTTCACATGAGAAACTATTTCTGAATCAGTGAAATTGACGTCTCCTTCCTCCATTACCGGGTATTTTGGCAATTCCAGTCCCATGCCTTTTTAAGTTTTACCAGCACTGCAGCGAAAACTTTTCTAAATTTTCAAACATGATTAGGATTAAAGAATGTGTTAAATAAATCATATCTTTTCTCTTTTCCTGATTATAGAAACAAAATCAAATACCCGCAGTAAATTAAGGATGAGCTGCCTCTGCCTGCGTTCTCTGATCTTCTCTTCTCGTCTCTTTTTCTTCTTTTCACGTTAACCACGAGCCTTCCTTTTTCTTCTTCTTCTTTCTTGGTAGCTGTAGCAGCAGCTGTTGCAAGTTTGTAAAAGAGTCGGCGAAAGAGGGTTTGGTATTCCTCCTTCCAACCCTCGCCCTCCTTTCTACACTATTTATTTAAGGTTTATTACTTTTTACCGGTAGAAGTATTTCCGGTAGATAGAAATAAAGTGGTCGTCTGGACGTGAAAATTAAAACCTTGTTAAAAAATCGGCCCGACTTGAATTCATAACATGAGACCCTTTTGGGCCCCGCCCAACAATTGTAATTTATTTTTATTAATTTTTATATTATTTATTATTTTTAATTACTTTTAATTATTTTTTTCAAATTAATTTGAATTAGTATTATTTTTTAGACTTTAGTTTAAATTTTCATGTTTATTGTAATTTTTTTGTAACAGTTTATGTTAACCTATTATGTTATACTTATTTATTTATGTTGACGATTTAATGTGATTTAAGATATTAATTCATAAAATTTACCCAATTTATTAGAATAAAGACTTTGATGATGATGATGATGATTGTGTTATACTTATTAATTATTATTTATTTTAATATTTTATTATAATTTTAAAAATTAATAGTATTTGACCGGGTTTAGTTTTAATGAAAGTTTATTCATTGTATGTAAAAAAGAGTTTCAAAAAACTTAAGCTCGAAAAATCAAGCCAAGTTTGAGTTCACTATAAATCTCTTAATACTAAGCTAAACTTAGCCCAAACCTGATCTAGTCCGACCCATGAATACTTTTAATCACCAGTTCTAATACATGTATTTATTTATGAATTAGTATCTTATCCACTGCCAGTAGAATTTTTTAATTCCACAAGTAATGTTAGAATGATGACATATGTTTTTAAAAAATATTTAAAAAAATTATATACTAAATAAAATGAGATATGTGTAATGATCTTAACTCTACTTATGGAATTAAAAACTCCACTTGTAGTAGATAGGATAATAATCCTTTATTATTTATTTTAACTAATAATAATATGTTTTTGTTGATTTTTATTCTTCCCTAACCGCTATCATATTTAATATTTACTTAATTCATTCAAATATAATTCCGTCCATGCCATAAAGCTAGTAAACGTCCTAAGATTTTGAAATCTCATATTAATAATTTCTTGTTAATTGTTATTATCTTGCACAATTGGATGCCACATGTCATGATAATAGAAAATTATGCACAAGTGGCACGATGACATGGCATAGATGATAAAAATATCAAATACCTAATTAAGTTGATGTGGCTATAAAATGTCCAATGAAATTCTGACACAATTAGAAAAATGCTCATTCAACCTTTTCAATATATTTTTTTGACTTTTTTAGTTTTAAATAAAATAGTAAAAAAAACAATATTATAAGAATAAATAATTAAGAAAATGTTTGAGAGAGCAAGAGAGGAAGGAAAGAGAAGGAAAAGGGGAAGGAATGGAAAAGGAGCGAAAGAGTGAAACAAAAAAGGGGTTTACCAATTAGACCTGCTCAGAGTAGAGCTATTCGTTCAAATTTGAAGGTTCGCTCGATATTTGATATTATTGAGTTTGGGCTAAATTTTTAGGCTCATTTAAAAATCGAGTTAGGCTTAAGCTTGACCTTTCAAAGCCCGAACTTGTCATAATCTAGCCTCAATATTAATATTAATTATATTTTATATATATTAAGTATAATATAATTAATTATATGTGTATAAAACATTATTATTAATAATTATAATTATAATATTTAATATGAAAATTGATATATAAATTTTGACGAATTAAATTAAATTTTAAAGAGAATAAAATAATAATAAATAAATAAACAAATAATTAAATTATAAGAAATAAAAAAATTATATTACGACCAGACCGTACTCAAGCTTGTAGTATAAAAATAAAAATATGCATGAATTAAAAGTCAAACCTGAATTTTCAACTCGGATAGAGTTTGAACATAAACAAAAATAACTATTACCTGTAATGAGCTCGACCTAAACTTGACTTGGCCTGGCCTGTCCTATGATCAGGTTTATCACCAACCTTAACTATTGCATATCAAGTGGATCTGTCTTCACTCAAGAAGGTGACGTTGATTTGCTCGTTTCCAAGTAAATTAGCTGATAGTCTGTGCATTTCATGAAATAATTTTATATATATATAAATATACAGATATATATATATATACATACACATATATATATGTATGTATACACACACAAATTTGTATTATTCACACGCTTATATATCTCTATCTTTTAAAATTTATGATATAGAATTAGAAAAAAAAAACTCAATTATATATTCAACTAATAAATCACAACAAATGATCGGAACAAAAAAAGTTGATAAAATAAATAAAAAAATCTTATTGAGTAAAATTAAAACTTTTTAATTTGTATCATTTTTATCTTCTACAATAATATTCATACACCTGATAAACGATCAAAATAACATGTGTTCTAAAAAAATACAAAATGCATAGAAACATGTATAGTAGAAAATATTTTTTACAAAATGAAAATGAAAAAGCATCTTAAAATAAACGAAATGTTTTTATTTATTTTTTAGAAAAATGTGATGGTCATCATTTATGGATCAATAAAAAAGAAAGTAACTGGACACTTACATAGCGACAGAATAAAAAGAATTATTTTAGAAGCAAATAATACAAAATAAAAAAAAATTATTTGAGAAGCAAATAATCTTACAATCGCAAGTAACCCAAATACTTAATATGCATTTTAGCCTTACTATAAACAAAAAGTTTGCACAAAATTTTACTTTTGGTTGAAAATTTTGAATAACATAAGTTGGGGTGTGTATAATGGATACTTATTTTATACAATCATCCTAATCTCGTTTGTGAAATAAAAAAACTCCACTGATGACATATAGGATAATTATCCGTGTATAATATATATATTTATTAAACTGGGAAGACCTCATAAGAGGCAAGAAATATGATAATTTTAATATTACTACATTGGTTTTTAGGACAATCTTTATCATGTACTTCTGGTTTTTTTTTTTTTGTTACAGAGAGTTTAGGTAAGGGCAGGCTTCTTCAGTCTAGGGCCAAGGCATATCGTATGCCTCAATGAGGATTTATATTAGATTTACAGATTACCAAGAAAGATTGTTGGTGACGAGAGTCGAACTTAAGCCTTACAAGTGAGGTGGACAATCCTTATCAACTCAACCAATTTCCGGTGGCATCATGTACTTATGGTTGGTTAAACAATATTTATACTTATATTATTTGATATTGTTTATTGTTTCGAATTGATTTATTTTTCAAATTGTAATTTTAATGGTCTCAATTACATAATGATCACCTTATATTAAGCATGAATTTTGGCTACAGATTACGCTGACAAATTAATTAGAGCTGTTAATTATATTAAAATTACAATTAATTATCTTAAAAATAGAAAATGCTTGTATAATTTTTTTTGTATAATCACAAATATTTTCATCCATTTTATGATATGAGATTAATCATATTCGAACTAAGAGTGGTAAATGGTAAAACTCTCCAAACAAGGACGACTTTCATATTCGAACCATGTCCAAATGCTTGAGGAAGAAGTCTACTTCTGTTTCTTCTAATCACTTTTTGGTAAAATGCCTATATAGTTAATTTGTTCTTTCAAAATAAAATTTTATATATTGAATTTATCATTCAATATGCATGAGAATTTCAACTTTTAAATTACTTTCTTTTTCATTTTAACCTTCATTATAGTTTTATAGGCATAATTAATCAAAACATATATCCAACGCATATATTTTGTACTAAAGTTATAAGGAAAGTTGGCACTTTGTGCTGTAATTTAATTGAATACAAAGTGATAGCAACGTTTGGTTGGGACAAAAATGCTGCAAAGTAACTTTATCACTACAATCACTTTGAATCCATTGGCTGCAAAGTTAATTTGCAGTTGTAAAGTAAAATAATTCACCCAATATACTGTTCCAACCCAACACATTTCTCCTCTAAAAAATCAAACCCTTATTTTATTTATTTGGTAATATAATGACATTTTAAATTATTAATAATGTATCAAATTTTATATTACAATTGATTAACTTATTAATAATTATAACTTTATATTATTACATTTTAAATTATTAATTATGTATCAAATTTTATATTACAATTGATTAACATGTTAATAATTATAACTATATTATTTGCATTTTAATATAATAATTATATTTTAATTTATTAATAATGTATTAAATTTTACATTACAATTGATTAACACATTAATAATTATAACTTTATATTATTTACATTTTAATATAATAATTACATTTTAAATTAATAATAATGTATCAAATTTGTTTTTATACTTAAGGGTATTTTTAGAATTTGTCACTACATACTAGCAAAGTAAGTGTATACAAATCATCACAATGTTACTTTCCATGCAATTGAAATATAACTTTACACTACATACTAAATACTGCAATGTTACTTTTTCTGCAATCACTTTGCATTGCAGTCACTTTGCCTGCAATATACCAATCACTCTGCTTGCATGTTTGCCTAACTCATGAAAAAGCTTATCTACTCTAGAGGCTAAAGCAATGTGCTTGGCTTTCAAATTTTTAAAAATTTTAGTTTACATGGGAAGTAGATTTGAGCTTTTTTTTATGAAGCTATAAATTGATTTTTTTCCAAGAAGTGTTAATTTTAATAACATGTATTCAGTGAATTTTTTTTTTTTACATTTTCACTTTGTTTTGCAATAATTTACAAAATTATAAAAGAATATTCATATTATTTCAAAATTATTTATTTATTTTGTGCCATTTTTATTTTTATTTTTTTTTTCATTTTTTATTTTGATAAGCAAAATTTTTAACTTAAAAACTTATAATTTAATTTAATAAAGTTTATTGTTTTAATTTTTTCATTTATTAACAATAAAAAAATTCTATAAAATAGTTTCCAACATTCTACAATACTTTTATATAAAGTTTGCCAGATGGTAATTTAACTTCTTTTAATAGTTTTTTTTAGAAAAATTCTGCTAGAATAGCATTTTTTATAACAGCTCCAGCTGGACGAAATAGATCCTAAATCAATTCCTTCACAAATTTTGCATATGAAATCCGTTGCTTATACTATCCATTTTACTTAAAGAAAACTTATCAAAAGGTACAATAAAAAAAATAGAAGAAAATAAAGAGTTAAAACTTGTATAAAATAAAGGATATTAAAGACCTTTTTTTTTTAATAAAATTGATGGGTTTTATTTACCCAAGTAAGGAACGAAAACCCAGATAGAAAAAATGCAATACAATTCAACTATGTATCCTAAACTTTAGTTATAAAAAAGTAACAAAAATATATAGAGAGAGAGTTAACTATCCTTCAATTCTCACGAAGTTGAGCATGTTTATCCTTTGTCATCTATGAAAATGATGAATGTTGAATTTAATAGTTTAACAATACAATCAAATAAAATATCTATTTCATGTATGCGTTTAGGGTAAAATAAGACATCTATGAAAATGATGAAGGTTGAATTTAATAGTTTAACAAATGATCTCAATTGTTTAATTAAGCTCCTTAAAAAAAGTCTCTCTCTCCAAATGGTGATCCTTAAGGTAGTAGTAACATTTATTTTATTTGGTTGGAAATGAATAGTAGAAAGTTTGGAAATTAGGAAGCACATGAAATAGATATTTTATTTGATTGTATTGTTAAACTATTAAATTCAACCTTCATCATTTTCATAGATGCCTTATTTTATTGGCTTAATAGTCAAATAAGCTCTCAACTTTTAACCCAAAATAGAATTCAACCCTCAACGTTTTATTGCATGAAATTCAGTCCATAAACTTTTATTTCGATAGAAATAGACCAAATCTGTTAAATGAACTAACTACCGTTAGTTTTGCATACGTGGCATGCCACGTGACAGCTAACTAAGCTATCCACGTCAGCTGCCACGTATGCAAAACTAACGGCAGTTAGTGTCATTTAACAGATTTTAACTTAATTGCATAATTGTAAAAGGTTGAGGGTTTATTTCCACTGAAATAAAAGTTTATAGACTGAATTTCATGCGATAAAATGTTGAGGGTTAAATTTCATTTTGAGCTAAAGGTTGAGGGCTTATTTGGCTATTAAGCCTATTTTATTTATTTTTTATTTTCTTAACATTTTAAAAGGATGTGGCTATGGCATCATCATAACTCCGTTTGTGGAGTTAAAAAATCACATTAACGAATATTATTATATTTGATAATAATTTAAATTTAATTAAAAAATTAAAATACGAAGATATTAGTATTAAAAATTTTCTAATATTTATTTTTTGCAAAGGAAAGGGACATTTCATTGATTTAAAAATCAACAAGACTTTTAAACTCCATAGGTGCCTTTTCATCGTTGCTAACTTGCATGCCTTGCGTTTTGGCCCATAGCTTTTTCCAATAGAGGATCCAATCCAACCCAATTAACTACCTTATAAGACATCTATTAGAGTTGTTCATGGGTGGGGTTGGGTTGGGTTGGGTTGGGTTGAAATTAGGACATATAATAATGATTTATATTCGAACTCAGTTGAGCTTATAAATTCGAGTTTAACTTTTAATCTAAACACATTTTTTTATTATTAACAAGTAAGATCGAATCCGGCCCGGCTTGAATATAATTTTATTAATTTTTTATATTTAAAATTTTTGTTATTCCCTTTAATGTTTAATTTGATCGGTCAATATTTACAAGTCAAATTTTATATTAAATATATAAAATCATGTTTATTAATCAATAATGTTTTATATATATATAATTACATTATACTTATAAAATATATATTAAAAAATTTTAATTTCATTTATATTTAGATCAGGTCAGGTCAGGCTTAAGTTTCGAAAGGTCAAGCTCAGGCTTGATCTGATTTTTGATTGAACTAATATTTGAATTTTAACATATTATTCGATTCTTGGACAAGTCTAACACCTACATATATTACTAGTATTATAAAAAAAATAACCACTACATTATGGATTTGCCTGCCCTTCCTCTAACAATTAACAGCACCATCACTGATAACCTTCCATCCATTTCCTCAGCAGTCAGCTCCAAGCCTATCTCGAGCTAAGGATTCTTTCAACAACCCCCTCATGTTATCCTGTGAATCAATACAAAGCACATTATTACATAAAACATTATTTTCCTTAAGCTTAATAGCCAAATATGCCTTCAACTTTAGCATAAAATGAGATTAAGCTATAAACGTTTTATTACGTGAAAGTTAATCCATAAACTTTTATACTTTACTGTAAATAAACTTTAACCGTTCAAAATTATACAATTAAAAACAGATCGTTAAATGACACTAACTGTCGTTTGAATTTTATGTGAAAGTACGTAAATAGCTTAGTTGACTGCCACGTGTACAATACTAACAGAAATTAATATCATTTAATTTAAATACTAGTTAGTATTACTTTATGAACTAATATGTGTTTTTATTATAATTTATAGTATTATAATTTACGAAGACTGACAAATGCATAGTTTGATATTTATTTTTAATTAATGTATATATATATATATGAAAAAAAAATTTCATATTCCTTCAATGGAATGTCAAATAATTTTTATTTAATTTGCAGAATCTAGCTGATCAGTATGTATAAAGTAAATCAGAATTTAAAGCAGATAGCAGTAGCAGAGTAGTTCATCTAATCCAAGACTTATTTATTTCTGAACAAAAGCTAAGCCGATAATTGAATTGCAATTTTGGAATATATGGAGAGAAAAGAGGGATGCAGGAGCCGCGGGTGCCGTGGGGTGGCAGTATGAGTAGAAATGGTGAGACCGTGAGAGACAGAGCACGTGAGTGAGTAATTGGGGGTGAGGGGGAAGCCGAGACTCGTTAATGGGAGTGGAGAATCCCAAACGAGAATGAAGAATGGAGATAATAATAATAATAATAACGGCAGGAAATGAAAGTATTTTTTTTTTCAATAATAATAAATTATTGGAAAAAATTCCTGATGAATAATAATAAGGTAATAATCAGCTGCTTTGTTTTATACACTATAATTTGTTTTTTTTTTTGTGGTTATACACTATAAATATTGTACTTTATACGAGGTATATAGATATGAGAAACTGAAAAATGCCTTCGACAAAAGAAAAAAACCAAAACCAAATGGGAATTGGGAAAGCTCCCTCCCTCCATCCCCAATGGGCATGGTCGTGGCCATCAGTAAACGGTTATAGCGTGACTACCCATTTGCCAGCTGGAGACAGTTAGGCAATCATTTTTGGTCATCAGCCCAACACGTGTCCCCTCCACCTCAGACACTGCATTAACTCTCTCTCTCTCTCTCTCTCTCTCCATTTTCAGTTTTTTTTTGGTGAACTAAGTATGCTTTCGAATCATGCAAATGACACCTATGCCCATTCTCCCATGCTTTTTACTTCATATTATTACTAGTCTGCTGCTAGCGTCTGCGTCCTAGCAATCTAGCTTTAGGCTTACTATGTATGATGTATACTCTATACTGTGAATGTATTAATAATTTAATACTGTACAATCAAATATTAGTTTCCTATTATATTCATATATACGTATACAGGTATATATGACATTTTATATTATATTATAGGATATATTTAGAGTATTATAGAATTAGAAGTCGTAGAATTAATATTGCTAATTTTATGCATGATGCATAGCTTTGATTTCTCAATAGTCAATTTTTTTTCCTATTGTTTTTTCTCGGGTCTTATAATTTTAATACTAGTAAGTGTAATAATACTTCATAGATACCTTTTAAACATTAAACTAGTAGCTTATTAGTAGACGGAGTAGTGTGAAAATGAAATGTGTCCTACTAGTTTTGTTCAAAAAAAAAAAAAAGAAATGTGTCCTACTAGTAGAGGGGAGAGAGTATTTCTGGAAATGAGAGAAACACTAATATCTAATATTAATTAAAAATTTTTAATAAATAAATACAAATATATGATCCAGCTTAGCTCAGCGAATTGCTTCGCATTTGCGGCAATTGGGAAAGGAGTAGATGTTATAGATAACCAACCGATCACTCATGATCCAGTTCACGCCCATATTACTTTAGACTCCACTCTGTATGTCACGTTATCAAATATCTCTGTTTTTTCTTTTACTACTTCTAGACTGTTACTGAAGTCGTAATCGTAATACTATTATTTTTTTTTTTTAGTAAATAAATAATAAATATTACTCATCTGCATTACTATTTATTATTACTAGTACTTCTACTAGAGGACTGCACTCACCAAAGATTAAGATTTAAGAGTGTAAGTAGCGGCAGTGCTCATAAATATATAAATAGTAGTATTAAATTAATTAATTAATTAATTTTAATCATATAAGAAAACATAGAAGTAAATAAATACCAAGCAGTAGCTGGCTGTCCTATCCCTTTTCCTAAAGCACTTCATCTACATTTGCATTTGTATTTGCATTTGCATTTTATTACCAAAAATATATAGTAATATAAAATCAGATTCCGCCGAGGAAGGAGCAGGAGAAGGAGAAGAAGAAGAAGACGAAGCAGAAAAGGAAACAGAGCATGGAAACAGCTGGATTTCTTAGACGCCACAACATGCTCAGGATTTATCACTTTGCCTCTCCCAATTACTGAACCCTAAACAAAGAAACTGCCAACTCGTTCTCCTAATTCCCAAGTCCTTAATAGCATTTATTATTATCATTATCATTATTGAAGTATTAATATTAGTTCTAGTACTAGCAATAAAAAAGTCCTTTTAACTTCCTTTCCCTCTTTCAATCATTCAGTGCGGTGCTGCTAGTGTTAGTGTTTGGTTTTATTTCGGGATACGGGGACTGGCAAGGAATCTGAATTCACAACTTGTCTTCATAAAACAAAAATACTAGTACCGGTAATTTGGTCGTTACCCGATTCTCCTCTTTCTGATTCTGAATATCACTAAAATTTACGTTACTTTTTGATTTCTTCAAATCTCGTCTTTATTTCTGCTACTGTGATTTAATTTAAGTAATATGATCGATCCTTTGTTTGCAGTAATTGTATTGTGTGTTGTTGTTTTAAATTCTTCTACTTCTAGTGCTTTAACTGAAATAGAATGTGAAGTTGTTTCATAGGCAGGCCAGAATAGAGAATCCAGATTCAGTTTGTTTTGTGCGGGATCAGGTAGGGATGATGGTGATGATAATGATCTCAATATGGGTTTCTATTCCATCATCTTTTTGTTGGAGTAGTATATTAGTATAAACACCAATTTCTTCTCTCTTATCCTCCTGAATTTGTGAAATTTGTCCTCCCTCAGTTCAGGAATTTCCTCCGTACACTCACGAATATGGTCGAATCCTGCGTCGTTCACTCCATAGACCAAGCGGTGGAGGAGATCATGAGAGTTCACAGATCTCTGCCGCCACGCCCTGCTCTCGACGAGGTTGAAGCTGCTAAGGCTCTCATTCGAAATGTGGAAAAAGAAGACCAAGCTAGACTAGATGGCATTGGTCGGCAGAGCAAGAGCCCTGATGTCCCCGAGGAGCTCTTCATTCTGCTCCTTGAGATGCAAGAGAACTTGGTTTACTTCCAGAGCAAGGAGCAAAAGAGGGAGGCCTTGAAATTGCTGGATCTCGAGACCATCCATGCTCTGTTCGATGAATTTATTCAGAGGGCATCCAACTGCCTTTCCTCTTCTTCCTTGAAATCTCATGACAAACCCACGCACTCAAACGGCTTCACCGACACCACCGCTCCGACGCCTTCCAGCAATTCATCTGCTGCTGCCACATCATCCTCAACCTCCAGGGAGCCTACCTCAGAATTAGTACTTTTCACCAGAGATGACAGTTACGTTAAGAAGGCCAAGTCTGCCTTCTATGCTAATGTCAATGATGAATATGGTATTTCTATTTCATCCGCCTCTCACATATTGGATTCCTCTCTTAAATCCGGGGGCACCACTGCTGCGGGTTAGCTTCTACTTTTTGTGCCCCCTCTACCTCAAATCCTCAGTTCTCCCAATTATGACTTATCAACTACATGTTTCTGACACCCTCTTCTTCTTCTTTTTTTTTTTTTTCACAGATTAGAAAAGAATTTAGACTAAGATTTTAGCAATCTTTCTTCAGCCAACTGCCACTACCACTAGTTTCTCTTTTCTAATATTCCCTGTATATAACTTGCTTGTGCAGTTGAAGACGGCGGCAAGTTGAGTTTGATTAAGCTAGCTAGTTTAATTGAAGTCTCTTCAAAGAAAGGCACTCGAGATCTCAACCTCCAAGCCAAGTTGATGGATCAAATTGATTGGCTTCCTGACTCAATAGGAAAGTTGTCCAGTTTAATTACACTTGATTTGTCCGATAACCGTGTTGTGGCTTTGCCTGACACTATTGGCGGCCTTTCATCATTGAAGAAACTTGATTTGCATTCAAATAGGATTGCTCAACTCCCAGATTCCATTGGAGATCTCCTTAGCTTGGTCTTTTTAGATCTCAGTGCAAATCAGTTGTCATCTCTGCCTGCTACCTTTGGGAGATTGGTCCGCCTCGAGGAGCTTGATTCGAGTTCCAATCGCCTTCCTTTGCTCTCCGATTCAATAGGTTCACTCGTTAGCCTCAAGAAATTGAATGTGGAGACAAATGACATTGAAGAAATTCCACATACTATTGGTCATTGTTCTTCACTTAAAGAGCTTCGTGCAGATTATAACCGACTTAAAGCCCTTCCAGAAGCGGTTGGGAAGATAGAAACCTTAGAGGTTTTATCAGTGCGTTATAATAACATCAAACAATTACCTACAACAATGTCATCTCTGGCAAACCTGAAGGAACTCAATGTCAGTTTCAATGAGCTTGAGTCTGTGCCAGAGAGCTTATGTTTTGCCACCACACTTGTCAAGATGAACATAGGTAACAATTTTGCTGATTTGCGATCCTTACCGAGGTCTATTGGGAACCTTGAAATGCTTGAAGAGTTGGACATTAGCAATAATCAGATTCGGGTCCTCCCAGACTCTTTTAGAATGCTAACACACCTTCAAGTTCTACGTGTGGAAGAAAATCCTCTAGAAGTGCCTCCTAGGCACATTGCTGAGCTAGGTGCACAGGTAATAATTCCCTTGCTTTTGAGAAATAACTAGTGCATGCTTTTCTTTGAAAATGAAAAAGTTATCCCATGGCTAAAGCTATTTCTTGATTTCCTCAGGCTGTTGTGCAGTATATGGCTGACCTTGTAGAGAAAAGGGATGTTAAGTCACAATCGATGAAGCAGAAGAAGAGTTGGGCTCAAATATGCTTCTTCTCCAAGTCTAATAAAAGGAAGCGCAATGGAATGGACTATGTAAAAGCCTGATTTACAGCACTTTTATGTTGGGTAAATTGTCAGGATAAAAATTATCTGATCCTTTTGTCGCTAAGTTGTTGAGTTGTCCTTGTGTCCAACCCAGATGAACATAATGAAGGATTTGGAATACTTGTTTTTGTATCTGTAGATTAAAATTTTGGTAAAACGTTTACACTTAATTGTAGTGGCAAAATCCCCATTGCTTTCAAGGAAGGCAAATAGCTGGATTGACACTCATAGCTGCTTTTGCTTTTCATCTTACAGGTTTTTTAGCAGTTAGTGGGTCAGTGAAAACAGTTGGGATGATGAAATCTATCTTAGGCATCGCTCGTTGAATCATAGATCATGGCTTTGACTTCTGTTCTCAAAATTGTGGATTTCTTCTTTTTTTTTTTTTTCTTCCATCAATTATAATTGTTTTTCCCCCTCGATTTTACTCCACTTTATTTCTGTTGCTCTTGCACTATATTGAGGTGTGTAATTCTGTTGTCAAACAGGGAAAAGCAAAATGTTATAATATGTATTTCTATTGAAAAATGAAGTTCGAGTACCATTCTAAGTTTTTAACGAGTCATAATAGGAATTCTTTCCTTAAAAAGAGAATCCTTTTCAAAAGTTTCTCTTTTGATGCACGATTGCTTTAGTTACTCGACCTTTTGGGGCTATCTTGATTTAATATTTTCCATGTATGCTTTCTATCTATGATGATGCCATACAGGCACTTACGAGATTTTTGTTTCCTTAATCCATGGTTGACTTAGCCCAAAAGCATTTAGGAACTTGAGATAAGTTGATTCTAAGTTGAAGGTGAGCTTTATATGTTTTGGACAAAGACTTGCAACACCTCAAAAAAAGAAAAAAAGAATCAGAAAAAAGAAAGCAACAACATAAATTCTGTGAAAAAAAAAGGGAGATGTAGAATTGGTTTTTTTGATCCATTTGGCATTGTGAAATGGGTTATTGAGGTGTACTTTCAGTCTCACCATTGTAAATAAATTGTCTATAATGTATAAGAGTAGCGATATCTTCCTAAATCCTAACAGCAAGTGAAAGCGAGTAAAAACAAGTAAAAGGAGTTTGAAAACTTGTCTGCAGTCTGCAATGCAGGAATGAAAGTGCAATAGATCAGTTTTCCTGAGGGCGATCTGCATTCGGACTGTGAGTTTTTGACTCATCTCGAGATTGGAAAGATTGAGGATTGGTTTGATTTCGGCGCTTGACCTCTGTCAAGCAGTACTGACAATTTGTAACCTAAGTTTTGCAGTGCTACTGCTGACAGCAGTGTCTTTGTTGTATTTGTAGGTGACTGGGGAGAAATTGAAGGACCTTCCTTTTGAGGCCTTTGTTGGCTGAGGCTTGAGAGCCATTATTGTTGGTGGCGTTGATAGCAGGTCATCGGCGGTGGAGACATGCGTAGAGCGCCACCGCTATGAAACCCACCATGCAGATTAATACACAAAGGAGTGCTGCTAATAACACCACATAGTCAAACTCCACGGTCACTGTATCCGGTGGGAGAGCCTCGACTATCGAGAGGAATATTGGGAAACCTGTCATTGCTTGGCTAACTTCTCATATGTTACTAATCCTCGACAAAAAGTGAAAGCTTGTTGTAAAGGTTTAAAGTGTCGTCGTGTGATATCATTTCATGCTTTTTGTTTTTTGTTTTTTATTTTTGAAAATTTTATCTTTGTTTTGTTTACAAATTCTAAAAACATAAAATATGTTTGGTTAATATTATTACGTTTTGAAAAGAAATATTAAAACGGATTCAGATATAATAATTTAAAATAAAATTTTAAAAATAAATAAAAATAATATATTAAAAAATAATATCTACATAATGTTAAATAATATTGTTTATACTATTTAATAGTAATATTAAATATTTTCATTTAATCATATAAAAATTTAATATAATTTAAATAATATTATATTTAAATATAATATCAAATAAATAATTCAATTAAAAAATATTAAATAATTTTTTAATATTACTTTTTATTAGATAATAATTGAGATTAGTAAAATTCAAAATTTATATATTAAATAATAATATGAATTAATAATTATAAAGTATATAAATTATATTATTTAATTTAATTGTAATAATATTAAATTATTAAATAAAATATTTAACTAAATAATTTATAATAAATTATATAGTTTTTAAAATATGTTTTTGTCACGTTCTGAATTTATATATTTGCTGTACAATTTTCACTAATTTTACGAAATAACGATTGGATTGTCTACAATGCCTTCATTCACTAATAGAAAATCCATATACAAAAGGAAAATTTATTTATTTACATTATGAAATTTATTTAATTTACATCCCATAATTGTTTTTTCATACAACAGTACTGTATAAAATAAGTCTGAATACATAAAAGTGAATATACCTCAACTGCAAAGTAATTCTGCCTAGGGATACCTCGTCGTAAACCTCCTAAGCGAAGCAAAAGTCTACTGAAAGTAATCGGGGAGGAGGGGAAAAATAGGATGAGCTAATGCCCTGTAAGAAATATATATAATAAAACCAATACTATATAACTATATGAAAATTTCAAAACATGCATTAAAATTATAAATTATGCAAGTAATAAATTAGGCATTAGTTTCATAAGAAGGATACTATAGTCAGCTAATAAATAGGATAGAGTATGAGAGGTATTTTAGAATACTTGTCGTGTCCCGGTCCCTAGATGTGACTATAAGAGTTTGTTGAAATAAATTTCAAATATAAAGTTCATAAGTTCACATTCAAGAAATAAATTCTAAAATACTTCGCAAACACATGTATAAAACTTTAATTCACAAAATTCATAATAAAGTCACAATTTAAAATCAATCCTTGGTGGTACTGATCAGACACCATCTAGGACGCTGATGACGGGATCAAAGTCAATCAGCCCACTAGTCAGTCATACGATCATACACTCATAATAGCATGTGCCCGCAAGCAGCTATTGGGCCAATAGTCTCTAAAATAATATAAAACATTTTATAACTGTTTACGGAGATAATTTCTGAAGATTAAATCTTCAATTAATCCATAAAGATGTTAAATTGAGAATATATGCAGTTTCAATATAAAAATTTATAAAATATTCATAACTCATTTTTTAGTTCTAAAAATATTCTATTTATCTGTACATATGTCATAGCAATGTGCCAATGCTTTCACATAAGTAAAATTCGATAATGTGAATTTTTAAATATTATTTTTCAGTATAATATAAAATTAATGAATCTCAATAAAATAAAAGAAATTACTTGATAAATCATTCGCCAAACATATTCAATGATATAATAAGAATAATTCATGGGATTTATAAAATTTCGGCAGCATGACGATTAGGTATATCCTAACCTTCTTGCACAAAAACAACCAAAGTCCCACAACCATAGATCAAAATTTTCAATCCAATATATTTCAAAACAATTTCAAAGAATTAATTTCATATCAAAACATACATTATAGTATCCCTATGATTATTTTATATATATATATCCCTTACCTAATAACTTATCACCGGGCTGCGAACGAGCACCGGTGTCCTCCTCAGTGTTCATATCCCTTACCTGATAACTTATCACCGGGCTGTGAACGAGCACCGGTGTCCTTTTCAGTGTTCTTAGCTACAAATTATCATATCGATATTATTAATATTTTATATTTTCATTATGAAAGTATTTAATAGCATAAACTAGATTATATTGCCTATTGCAGCCTTATTTTTCGGTTTGTTTTCTACCAATAACAAAATCATAACTTTCTCTATATAATTCCGATTTCAATTCCGGTTGAGCCTAAATTCTTAGAATAATTTGTACATTATTTTAGAACCTAAATGGGATTGAAGTGACCAAGAATTCTCCTTCCCCTTCACCTTGGTCGATTGCTTCTTTCTCTTCCAACATGGTATTTCTTATACATTTAATTATTTAATTAATTCCAAATTAATTCTATGAATTTCCTATGCTACTTCCACATCAATTGACATCAATTCTGGGTCCCTCATGCCATGGCCGAATATCCCATTCCATTCCCACTTATGGATTTTCTTCCATTTAATTTAATCAAATTGATTTCCAAGCTAATTATCATCTCTACTATCATTTTCTATTAAACTAACATGTAATTAATATCAAACAACATCATCACCATGATCTACCATGCTTGGCTGAAACCCTCACTTGCCCAAACACATGATTTTTACATGATTCAAGCTTGATTATGCATCTATACATGTTAAACACTAAGCATGAAGCATGAAAAACCAAGAACGACAACACCTCCTTACCTTTTCTTCTTGGCCGAAATTGTTGGATTATGCCCTTAGAACCATTCATTAGATGATTGACTTTGGCATTTTTTTATGTATCATGACATTTTATTTATTATAGCTCATTATTATATTTGTCTTATAACTGCGTAATGTAATCTTATATGATAACTAGTTTTTACTCGTGCGATGCACGAATTAATTGTAATTATTTAAATTTATAAATATATATAAAATAATATTATTTTGTTTATTTGTTTAATGTATAGATAAAATATATCTAATATAATCAAGATATCCAATTATAAAAGAATTAAATATTTAATTAAAAATTATAAAATTCAAAGCATAAGATAAACAAATATTAAGAAGAATAAAAAATAAAAAATATCATAAATAATATTATTGAGCACATCACAAAATGTTAAAATAAAACTTAAAAGTATATTTTAACAATTTCAAGTGTTATAATAACATTTTTAGGCATATTATAATTATTGACCTAAACAATCATTATTATAAATATGCTTTTTTACATATATATATATATATATATATATATAAATATATAAAATATAAATATGCATTCTTTTATTTATATATCTATAATTATAATATAAAAATATTTATATTTATATATGAAAGCATAATAACTTGTATAATGCACAAATTAATTTTATTTATTTAAATATGTATGTAACATATATATTTATAAATTTATATGTTTTTTGCATAAATTTTATTTATTTAGAAAAAATAACAATTTTAAATATTTAAATAATATACATGATATTGATGGCTTAGTTTTATACTTTTCAGTTTAGATAATAAAATATTTTTTAAATAAATTAAAATTATTTATTTTATAATATAAATAGATATCAATTAATATTTTATATAAATTTTTAAATAGATAATATTAAAATTATGTTTGTTTTAAAATATTTTTGGATTAGATAGTATTTAGAATTAATTTAATATATATATTTTTTAAAATATTCAAAAATTATAGGGATTAAATAAATTTTAAGAAAGTAGAGAAGTAGAGAAGTTAATACTTATTATTCTTTCATAAAAAATACTTATTATTCTTTTTGACTTAGGTGGACATGAAATTAATGATGCTTACATGTCATTCAAATAGACTATTTATGTAAGCATATGTGTAGGCATTTTTTCAAATTTGTTATGTACCTTGTAATTTAATATGTATATTAGATAAGATTTTTTTTAGAAAAATAATAATTTTAAATAATTAAATAGTATATATGATGTTGATGACATATTTTTATACTTTTAAGTTTAGACAATAAAATATTTTTTAAATAAATTAAAATTATTTATTTTAGAATATAAATAGATATCAATTAATATTTTATTTAAATTTCCAATTAGATATTATTAAAATTATATGTTTTTAAATATTTTTGGATTAGATACTATTTAAAATTAATTTAAGATATTTTTTTTAAAAGATTGAGAAATTCTAGGGATTAGATAAATTTTAGGGAAATGAAAAAGTAAAGAAATTAATACTATTATTCCTTTTGACTTAGGTGGATGTGAAATTAATGATGCTTACGTGTCATTCAAAGAGACTGTCCACGTAAACGTCTATGTAAGCATCTTACCAAATTTGTTATGTTGTTTGTAATATAATATATATTAGATGTCCTTAGAATAGTAATAACACACTATTCTTAAAATATCCCTAGTCAAGTATTATTGTGAACAAGGATAACAATGTACGATAAGACTAGTATGTGGTTGATTGATGACCATTGTCATTGATATAGGATATCAAGTCATCACATAGGTACATGCTAGAAAACTATGTACTGGATCGACCCTCCATGAGAACGCTACATGGATTGTTATATGAGCGTCATAAGCGATTCTCATAGTGATGATGGTGTATGTGATCCTTTGACTTGAGATCATCAGAGATCCCAACATAGAGAATTGCATACTTTAATGCTGCTAGATGTCATTCGTAACAAGATGGACTATAAAGGTAGTAATTGGGTATGCCTTGATCTATGTAGAGGGATGTTGAGTGATCAAGATAGGATTTATCACTCTTATATAACAAGAGTGATGTCTTGGGCCCTTTGATAGAGTGAGACTAAGAAATGCATGGCCGTGCTCGAATAAGTCAATATGAGATATTGATTTTATTTGTTTAATTAGTCTACTCAGGAATCAAGAAACGCTAATTAGACTATACAAGTGTGACACATTCCATGACTTGTGTCTAATCAAGACATCAAAGGATAAAGGGATTAGACTACACGGTAACATCTATCACGAGTAAGGTTATGTCGAGTCATTGACATTCTCGTTACATGGGTAGCAATGATGTGGTGCTAGATACCGCTCATTGCCTGTGACAATTTTGTCATTGCCATTGTTTTGAGAACCTATTGGGTCGCACACTTAGAATGGATCAATGAGGAGCTTAATTAATCCTATTCTAAATTGGATTAAGGATATATCTAATCCTATTCTGAATTGGATTAAGGATATAGTTAATCCTATTCTAAGTAGGATTAGAGTTCTGTTTGATAGTAAATTTTAGGGTAAAATTTACTGCCTATAAAAGGATGTTTTTTTCTAAAACATAGCTGCACAATTAAAAAAAAACAGAAAAGGTATTCTTTTAATCAAAGCTAGCAATTCGATTATAAAGAATCAAAAACGCTCTTTAAGGCTTCTGATCGTGAGACGTTCAAGAGTCGTGAGATCCGTTCGTGTGGATACCATAGAGGCAAGAACGAAAAGTTGTTGCTTGTGACTCGACCAACGACAGAAAATCAGAGAAAACGTTAGGTAAAATCTCGAAACCCTAATCAGGCAACTCTCCGAATCGATCCTGGTGGAGGTCTAATGATTTAAATTCCGCTGCGTGTTTGTTTCGGTTTCCTTCACTGGTATCCGAGCCAGATTCGGAGTCCCTGATTTGTTTTGATAATAGCATGATCTCTGGTTACTTTCTGTTTTGATTACATGCAATCGTTTTAATGAGATTAATACGGATTAGAATGTATATGATATATTCAGAGGCTAGAAATCGAATTGTTGAAATTATATGTATGATATATATCAATTTCGATTCAACTTATATGTGAGATATAATCTGTGATGCGAATTATTAATGGCGGTTTCTGTTCTGCATAAACGTTATGGAAGAAACAGAATAATGTCGAAAGTGTATAAAGATCCTGATAAGATTGAAACACTTTTAGATAAGAGTTCTGATGCGACTAAAATTATAGTCAGTATGAGATATTGGCTGGAACATCCTGATAAGATTAGGACACTTCCGGATAAGGGGCGTTGGCAATGTCAATACTGTTGACCTTTTTTTTTTCGGGGGCTCCGCCCCCAAACCCCCGCAAGGGGCGCTGCCCCTTGACCCCGCCAGCTGACCGACCAGCGGGACCGCCGCCCCTGGAAACCCCGCAGTCAGGGTCATAATTCTTTTCAAATGTGCCTCATTAATAAAACTAAAAGTTGAAATTGCATTACACTTGTTTGTATAACACGGTGGTTGTTGTTTGAGCATGGTGCATAGTTATAGCCCTAGCCCAATATGATTGTATTTTGGTGGTTGTAAATTTTAATAAATACGACCTGCGTGTCGTGCCTTGTTCTTGAAATTCTAGTTGTACATTCTTTTCTCATCTTACTCCCCTCGAATGTAACTCGAGGTTTCTCTTAAACTATGTAATTGTAACGTATTATAGGGTTAGAATTTAGCTAAGTATGAGTTGATGGTGATCAACACTAATGGAGCTGACAACCATGTAAAGGATGACCAAAGAGGCACTTGGAGAAGATGCTATTACCCTTAGGTTAACCCTTAGGGTTTCTCATTGGCTTGGGAAATCCATTTAGTTTGGGCTATAACTGTGTCACGTTTATTTTATTGCTTAATTGCATGAGATGCATGGTTTATTTTGTACGTTTATAATATGAAAATCATATGATAATTTTAAAAAAGTAAAATTGGTGAGATCTTATTCAATAAACTATGAAAATCCCTCAAATTAAATTAAGTCAATAATAGATGCCTACCAATGAATAGCACTCGTCAAGACTAGAATCGATTTTGTTATGTTTGCCAAAGCAAAATATCATATCTATCTTAGTAAGACGCGATGGGATAATAGTGATATCCAAAGGCTATAAATTAGGTTGACTTAACTAGATTTCCTCAAGTTGATTGGGAATTTAGAGGCATAAAGTTGGGCTTCCATTCATGAGATGAATTAGAACAAGTGTTGTTCACCCAACTATCCAAGAGTTACATGAGATGTAATTGGTAAGTGTTGCCTACCTAAATAGCCAAATCTTGGGCGATTAGCCAAAGCTAACTCTAGATAAGGTGAAATATGGATCTTGGCCCACTAGATAAATTATGTGATAATTTTTTCGAATTAATAGTGAGGGTTGTTGATTCGATAAAAAATAGTGGGAACATCATTTAATAAATATTTAATTAAATGAATGCATTCATGATACTTATATTTTGCATATTTTGTTGTAGATTACCATGGCATCAAACACAAATAACACACTTTCACTGCGATCTGTCCTTGAGAAGGACAAGTTGAATGGGACAAACTTCCTGGATTGGCACAGGAACCTGAGGATAGTCCTTAAACAAGAAAAGAAGTTGTATGTCCTTGAGATTCCCTTACCTGAGGAACCACCCTCTAATGCTCCAAGGGCAGAAAGAGATGCTTATAAGAAGCATCAAGATGATGCATTGGATGTTAGTTGCCTTATGCTTGCCTCCATGAATCCTGAGCTTCAAAAGCAACATGAGGAAATGGATGCGTTCGATATGATCGAGCATCTCAAGCAACTCTATCAAGAGGAAGCTAGGCAAGAAAGGTACAATGTCTCTAAGGCATTGTTTCAGTGTAGGATGGCAGAGGGGACTCCCATTGGTACTCATGTGCTCAAGATGATTGGGTACATTGAAAACCTTGAAAGATTGGGATTTCCTTTGGGCCAAGAGTTGGCCACTGATGTGATTATGTAATCATTGCCAGACAGCTACAGTCAGTTTGTTGTTAATTACAACATGAATGAAATTGACAAGACTCTGCCACAATTACTTAGCATGTTGAAAACAGCTGAATCCAACATGAAAAAGGCCAAGCCCAAAGATGTCTTAATAGTTAAGAAAGCTAAGGGCAGGGCTAATGCAAAGGGCAAGAAAAAAGGTAATAAAGCCAATGGTAAGTTCAAGCCTAATGATACTGCACTGAAGCCTAAAGGTGGGGTTGCCAAAGAAGGGAAATGCTTCCATTGCGGTGAGACCGGACATTGGAAGAGGAACTGCAACAAATACCTGGAAGAGCTAAAGAAGAAGAGAGGAAGTGAGACTTCCACTTCAGGTATTTATGTTATAGAAGTTAATCTATCTACTTCTTCATCATGGGTATTAGATACTGGATGTGGTTCTCACATTTGTGTAAATGTGCAGGAACTCAAAAGGAGTAGATCGTTGACTAAGGGCGAGGTCGACCTACGAGTGGGAGATAGAGCAAGGGTTGCTGCATTAGCTATAGGAACTTATATTTTGACATTGCCCACAGGGCTTGTTTTAGAATTAGATGATTGTTATTATGTGCCTTCCATCACTAAAAACATTATTTCTATTTCTTGTTTGGACAAGAAGGGTTTTTCATTTATAATAAAGGACAACTGTTGCTCCATTTATTTAAATGATATCTTTTATGGTAGTGCACAACTAATTAATGGTCTTTACATTCTAAATCTTGATATGCCTATTTATAACATAAATGCTAAAAGGATTAAATCTAATGATCAAAATCCAACATATCTCTGGCATTGTCGCTTGGGACACATAAATGAGAATCGCATTTCCAAACTCCATAAAGATGGAATTTTGGACTCATTTGATTTTGAATCGTATGAGACATGTGAATCCTGTTTGATGGGTAAGATGACTAAAGCCCCTTTCAAAGGACATAGTGAAAAGGCAAGTGATTTATTGGGCTTAGTACATACAGATGTATGTGGACCTTTAAACACACAGGCCAGAGGTGGGTTTATGTACTTTATTACATTTACTGATGATTTCAGTAGATATGACTATGTGTATCTTATGAGACACAAGTCAGAATCTTTTGAAAAGTTCAAAGAATTCAAGAATGAAGTACAAAACCAACTTGGCAAGAGCATTAAGGCACTTCGATCAGATCGAGGTGGTGAATACTTAAGCCAAGAATTTTATGACTATCCTAAAGAGTGTGGGATTGTCTCACAACTCACTCCTCCAGGTACACCACAATGGAATGGTGTATCTGAAAGGAGAAACCGAACTTTATTAGATATGATTCGATCAATGATGAGTCATACAGATCTTCCAGAATCCTTTTGGGGACATGCATTAGAAACAGTTACTTTTACACTGAACCGTGTTCCATCTAAATCGGTTCCAAAGTGTGATAACCGTAAATTTTTCAATTATAGGAAATAATAAATATTGAAAATAAATATTAAAGAAAATAGATAAGAGGAAATAAATAAATTAAAGTAAATAAATAAAATTTATTTACGAGATGGGAATATAGTTGAAATTCCCGAAATTAAGAAAAGTGAGGAAATTAAATGAAAATAAATAAATAATAATAATAATAAAGTCGGAGTTATTGAAAGTATGAAAAGGAGGAATTGAAATTGGATTAACGGAAATCCAAAATTAATAAAATAAAAATGCGTATATTATATATTTATATAATTAAATTATATAAATATATTTACACATGTTTTTATATAAATACATATGTATGTATATGAATATTAGTATATATTATAAAATGAAATATATACTATTTTGTCTCAAACAAATACATGTGTATATTATAAAATGCATTTATATAATTATAAATATATATGTACAGATATACATATATATATGAAATATATATATATATTATTATTTTAAATAAAAGTATATGAATATATAAGAAAAGTAAATGTGGTTCTATATTAAAGTTTAAATGTATAAATATTGTATTATACCATCTATATAATTTGTACATGTAAAGGTTATTTATTTTTAAAGTATATAATTATACATACATATATATATATATATACAAGATATATATTTTGTAATATACAGTATATATAATTTATGTATATAATATATATTGTATATTGTATTTTATTAAAATGAAATAATATATGTATGATATATATAAAATATATATTACAAGTATAAAATATAAATGATAGTGTATAATATATAGTATGTATTATATTACTAAAAAGGGAAATAGAATAACCTAAAAATAGAAATAGAAAAAAAAAAAAAAAACAGAAAAAGGAAAGGGAGAATCGGGACAGAGCCCGACCCTCCCAGCCGCAACCATCGGCGGTGGAGCCGCCACTGCCGGCGAAGGAAAAGAGGAGAGGGGGCGTCGCCGGTCGACGAGGAAGGACGAGGGTCACCGGCAACGGCCTAAAACAGAACGGAAAAGAGAAATCGAAACAGAAATCCGACGGAAAGATCGGGAAGAAAAAAAAGAAGGGAGATCGGCGGTGCCGGCCGATCCGGGCACCGCCACTGCCACCAACGCCACCGGCAAGGACCAACAAAGGTGAAGGAGACCACCGGCGGTGAAGGAAAAGGCGGAGGAAGGAAGAAACGGAGGAGAAAGGAGCCGAAACCCACCCTCCTAGGTCCGGCACCGTCGCCGGCAATGGGGAGAAACGGAGACCAGATCTGGCGTCTCCGCAACTCCGGTAAGCTGAGGGAGGCGTGAACCGGCGGAAAGGACGACCGCCGGCGACCGAACCGGCCGAACCGGCGGGATGAGGCACAAACCGGTCTGAACCGGTCCGGCCAGAGAAAGGAGAAAAAGAAAAAAAAGAAAAGAAAAAGGAAAAAGAAAAAGAAAAAGAAAAAAAAAGAAAAAAGAAAAGAAAGAAAGAAAAGAAAAAAGAGGAAAAAGGAAGAAAAAGGAAGAAAAAGAGGAAAAAGGAAAATTTCGGGAATTCGGAAAATTCCCGAAAATTCGACAACCCGGGATTTTACAAATTCGGTAAGAAATTTCCCGAGAATTTAATTTCAGAAAAAATTAAATAAATTATGAAAAAAATTCTAAAAATTAGAATTTTAATTCCAGAAATTATTTTCAGCAATCGAGATAAGGAATCGGGAGAAATGGAGTGCGGGCGCGATCGATAAGCGGAATTCGCCGACCCGGAAAAAGGTAAGGGATGCATGTGCAGCACTGTAAGGATACTCAGTCTGCATAATTTAATTTGAAATATTTTATGCAATTATTTTATGAAAATTATTATGATGCATGAATTGCTGAAAATAATTTGGGAAGAAGTACTGGCTGAAGGATTTTAAACTGTATTTTCCGTGCAGGAGGTTAGTGAATCGGCAGCCGTTATGCTGCCGAAAATTTTAGAAAAACTTTATAAAATCATATTTAATGATTTATTTCCGAATTTCGATAGTAAATCACGAGACATGAGGAAATTTCTAAATTTCATAAAATATGAATACAATGAGATGGAACTTTAGAATATTCATGTATTCAAGAATGGTGATAATGAAATCACCGAAAATTCTCGAAATAGATAAATTACACGAATTACGAGACGAAAGATGAAGTGAAATATAGTAAATATTTTATGGATATTTTTATCAATATTCACTAAAGGATTATAACCCTTATGGTTTTAAATCATGGAATTATATAATTGTATAAATTCCATAAGGTGTATTTTCCGATGAAAAATACGGTTTTGAGACTGGTTGGTATTCTTATCATGCTGATACATGATATGTGACATGTTTAGTCCCGGTCGACACCTGATCTGTGATCCACCGAGGACAATATAGATTATGGTCATAGATTTGACCGGTTTAGTCCTTTACCCTCCAGGGTTTATAGTACGACAAGATTAACGTCTATATTAAAATCCATAAATGATAGCTGACATGTTAAAAAGGGAAATATTTTACATGACATGGAATATGTCAAACGGAAAAGGCCATACCGAGCAGAGACTCGATGATTGAACCGTGGGAGCCACCTCTAGAGTCCTTCGGGAACTAAGTGCTACACGTGTTCCGATATTTCAGTACAGGCCATACCGAGCAGAGACTCGATGATTGAACCGTGGGAGCCACCTCTAGAGTCCTTCGGGAACTAAGTGCTACACGTGTTCCGATATTTCAGTACAGGCCATACCGAGCAGAGACTCGATGATTGAACCGTGGGAGCCACCTCTAGAGTCCTTCGGGAACTAAGTGCTACACGTGTTCCGATATTTCAGTACAGGCCATACCGAGCAGAGACTCGATGATTGAACCGTGGGAGCCACCTCTAGAGTCCTTCGGGAACTAAGTGCTACACGTGTTCCGATATTTCAGTACAGGCCATACCGAGCAGAGACTCGATGATTGAACCGTGGGAGCCACCTCTAGAGTCCTTCGGGAACTAAGTGCTACACGTGTTCCGATATTTCAGTACAGGCCATACCGAGCAGAGACTCGATGATTGAACCGTGGGAGCCACCTCTAGAGTCCTTCGGGAACTAAGTGCTACACGTGTTCCGATATTTCAGTACAGGCCATACCGAGCAGAGACTCGATGATTGAACCGTGGGAGCCACCTCTAGAGTCCTTCGGGAACTAAGTGCTACACGTGTTCTGATGTTTCAGTACAGGCCATACCGAGCAGAGACTCGATGATTGAACAGTGGGAGCCACCTCTAGAGTCCTTCGGGAACTAAGTGCTACACGTGTTCTGATGTTTCAGTACAGGCCATACCGAGCAGAGACTCGATGATTGAACAGTGGGAGCCACCTCTAGAGTCCTTCGGGAACTAAGTGCTACACGTGTTCCGATGTTAGTATGAGAAATCGTAGGATATTGTGACGATAAGTAAGTGAGTGTGATTCGTGAATTCGACAAATGTCAAAGAATGAAATAGATTTTAATAGCTTATTCTGCTTTTTAACGGACAGAACTAATTAAGAGAGTACATTAAAACATGAAATAAGTTTTAAAGAAATAAGATGATGATTTAACTAATATTCTTTTCAAGGAATATACGTATATTAATTATTCTATTTAAAGGCTTTATTTCGTAGAAGCATTATTTTGAAAAGAATATGAAAAAGATTAGGAAAGATTAAAAAGGAAAAGGATTTATTAATTCAAAACAAAAAGAAAAATTTTTCTCTACAGTTGCTTCTAGGTTCCGTAACAAGTATGGTATTCTAAAATACCTACCTTACTCCATTCGGATTCCTAGCCGACTGTAGTATCTTTCCTACATGCGAGCCTAGAGCCTATAGGAAAAATGAAAAAGATTTTCAGCATATAGGAAGCTGAGTATCAAGTGAGGCATATAATTCTCTTACTGAGCCGTGGTTTTGCTCACCCCTTAATTTTCAACATCTCAGGTTTTGATGCTGGTGAGTTCAGTGGATTGTGGATTGTGGATCCTGGCTGTACACGAAGGACAATGTGTCAGACCGACTGATCATTTGAGGTATGATTATTTATTCTCTGTATTTAGACACGTCAACAGTACTACTTATCTGATTTGTTACGATAGGGGATGTGTATAATATAAACAATATTATGTAAAATTTATTAACAGTCAGTACAAGTGAAGTATCGCAGACAGCCCAACCGGTTAAGTTGTGTATAAGAAGGGTAAAAATGTGGTCACGGGTCGTGACAGATTTAGTGGTATCAGATCATTGGTTGGCCTGATGTCTGTGGATACTTTGGAAAGAAAAGAGTTAAACATCCCCTGTAGTACTGTGTCGTCTGAATACATAGAGAAAATAAATGATTGTAAATGGGGTAAAATGATTTAAAGGGAGTGAGAAAGTATAAACTGAGAATGTTAAAGAAGAAAATAGGCTCAGAAATTACCGAAAAATTTGTGATCCTTCAAATCTATATGAAGGCCTGTTCGGTAAGGAACAGAAATGGACTCGGTGAGGGCCCCACCAGTACTTTTCTGTCCGAACCAAACTGAGACCTGAAAGTGATGGTATAAAATAGGGGAATAAAATATCATCATTAAATAGACTTTAAGATCACCGATTGAGGGTAATTTGAAGAGAGAGAAAATTTTTAGCCAAAAATGACCAAAATACCCCTACCCCCAAAATTTTACTGGGAGTCAAAATAGATCACCAGAAGTTGGAATTGATCGATTTGACAGAGAAATTAATGTTATAAAGCTGAATTACAAGTAAATTAATCCCATTGTGGATTTTAGTGAACTTCTCTGTCGAAAATCGAATGAGATCTAACTTGCTGTAATAAGTATCAGAAAGGATACTATCAACACATAGATGATCAGTTCATTGATTTGAATGTATATTGAGAAGATAGAAATAAATGTCGAAATGACGAAAATGCCCCTATATTGGGCGATGTCGGAATAGTGATAAAACCGAGCTGAATTGGAATCCATTGATAGTAATGGAATTATTAATGGCATAGAAGATGTCATGTGAATCTAACGATCCCTATTACTGATTCCACTAACACTTAGACTATGGACGCGAAAGAAAAACCCCGAGTGGACTGTGGGCCATAGGGGATAACAGTATGGTTGAGTGAGGCGGCCAGGGCTCCCCCCATGAGTGGACTTTGGGCCATACTGGTAAATCCTGGGCTTCACAATAAAACAATCCGTGAGGGACTAAGTGCCACGTCTGTGTGACGGGGGCCACCTCTAGAGCTCAGAGCGGACAGCACGGATGAGTGGTGCGGCTCGGGCCCCTCCGGCTTGAGACCGGCAAATCCGAGGCATCACAATAAAACGTGTACAGGCAGACGGCGAACGAGCCGGGGCCTTATATGATGCGATCCAAAGAGTGTAGTGGAATGTCATCAAATGTTTGGCCCGGTTATTGACTGAAAGGGTCGAAAATTAAGAGTGTATTGAACGGGATCGTTAAATACTATGAAAAGTGAAATGATTACAAGAATTGACTGAGGAGGTGAAAAGTACAGATAATGAAATACATACTGGTATGATTACTTATGGTTCTGTACGTTTTCATTTCTTTGAGGTATCAAACAGAGAATCGTACATAGAACCGACGTATCTTGGAATATGTGCTACAGAATAAGGTACTGTTTGGAGTACTGTGAATTAGAGGATAATTATAAGAACAGTCAAGTGATAAAAAGAAGATGACCGCTAACCTAAATTCTTCAGGACCCTTGAGACAGAACTGTGATGGGCGACCCAATGGTGGGCGACCCGTAGTGGATCATGTGTCGTGAGATATAGGCGAACTATCTCATCGCCTACTCACTAGTAAGGATAAACCTGAGGCGAAAGGATCGCCTAGGGGATGCTCGTCGATGGTCGATATGAACGGGCGAGGCCCTTATAAGTATCCCAACGGTAACACGAGTGTAAGGAACTAGGTACGTAAGGGGTGCCAAGGTTCAAACCTCGTGGAGAATATACTCAAGGGAACTAAGCCTGAATTCGGTAAATGGAAATGGTTTTCAAGTGAATAACTGAATTGAAACGAGTAGCTGTAAAATGTGTTGATAAACATTGTACTTGATACAGCTTACCAGAATGAGATTCGTAACGCTGTGAAGTATGACTATGTAATGAAATCAAGGTAGAGTATGTATCAAAATGATTTGAATATGGAATGTCTCTGACTTGAAACTACACTGTGAAATGATGGGAAACAATGATGAAGGTCCAAAATGATAAAAGAAGTGTGGTTAAAGAGACTGTCGGTTGAGAATTCCAATAAATTCCAAAGTAACATAGATTGAGAAATCAGGTTAATGTTGATTCGATCGTGGATATGAAATTTATTCTTAAGCTTGTATCGAAGAATATAGAAGAAATCCGACAAGCTTAAGAAAATAATTTTTGGAAAATATTACGGATGATGAAATTCACAAGTATCGATGTAAAGAAAGGAAATACAAATGATATGATTTGAGGATGAATTAAATGATGTATTAAAATTTTTGGTTATACACTAAAATTCTTATGAAGAACAAATAAATATTATATGGAAGTGATGCCTTAAATATGATTTAATCGGAGATGTATAAGGAGCTTATAAGAGCAATCCTTGTAAAAGGCATAATCAGATAAAAAGTTAAAGAACGATGGTCACAAGATGATAAGAAAAGTACGATTAAAGAAAGTACCAGATTTGATTTCCGATAAAACTTCCAAAGTTATATAAATTAGAGGAATCGAGATAACACTGATTTGATTTTAAATATGAAGTTAAATTCTAAGCTTATATCGGAGGATGTAGAAAGAATCCGAAAAGTTAAAGAAAATAATTCTGAAAAATGTGTGAATAATGAAATTCATGTGTAGAGGTCTGAATGACGAAAATACAGATAATGAAAAAAATTGAGAATAAAGGAGTTATCTGTATAGGTGTAAATGAGAGAAATGCAAATGATGTTGAGTTGTTGACAAATCAAAAAGGATATATTAAATTTCTATCATTGATGAAGTTCTGGTGAAGAACAAGTATTAATCTACGTGAAAATAGACGCTTTATTGATCTGATTAGAGATACGTGAGGAGTAAATAAGACTAGCTGCTGTATAAAGCGTCCTTAGATAAAAGATTGAAGGTTGGTGTCCATAAGATGATGATTTGAACTCGAAGTGAATTTTACGAGTTCCGATTGAAGTTATAAGGGTAATGAGTTGCCTTGTAAAGTAGATAAGCCTAAAGAATGAGGCATCCTTACATGAGTAACATTGATGAAATACTGATAGAGTCTAAAGTATAAATGGAACATGAGCAACATTGTGATATGATCCTTAAACTCTTAAAGGCTATGGGATTGTGCTAAGATTAACAACTAAGAAATTTGGCTAGACAGTATCTCCTCTTGAAATATATGATTTTGAGACGACAGGATGACAGTGAACCTGTCTATGATATAAAGATAATGATTGAGATACGAAAGTAATGAGTCTAGCTAAATACTATTGTCAGCCTATAAAAGAGTGATGAGACTGGCTACTCTATAGACGAGATCTAATTAAAGAAATTAAAGTCGGCAGATGGCTAGAGTAAAGAAAAGATGGTGTGCAAGATTTTAAAAGATCTTAGCAGTATAGTACCATACCAATCGAGAAAACCGACAAAAAGGAATGAGAGTAAAAATATGAAAACGAAAATGAAAGTGAGATAAGGAAATAAATTGCATGACGAGAAGGGAACATTAATATAAAACAGTTCCCGCAGTTAAGACTGAAAGCGAAGGGTGTTGGTTATCACATAACTGTGGCAAGATGTAAAATCAAAGCCAGAATTGATAAGTGAAAGTAATGATACTCCAAGGAGTAAGATAATTGATATGTTTACTGCCAGTAAAATGATTGTACACATAACCACCTCGAAATGATAGAGATGGTGAAATTGTATAGATAATGTGGTGCTTAAATGGATAATTCGAGGACTCAATCACAGAATCTAAATTATGAAAAGAGTATATTCTCAGGTATATTCTAAAATTTAAATGATATTGAATATACCATAAGAGTAAGAGATGTAATGACCATACTACATGAAAAGAGACATGGAGAGAAAATGATTGTCTTATGATTTATTTCTGTAAGAGATGATTAACAGTAAAATTTGCAATGATATGTAGCCTTGATGGAATAAGTGTGAAAATGAACAATTGTGGACAATAAATCCAAAAGAGAAATGATGATATGGAAGTGATTAAAGACTGATGATCTAAATAGAATCACTTTCCATTATCAGACATCTAGATTCTCTAGTGCCTTAGTCGAAGTATAAGTGTTAAACGGTGTGAATGTGTATGTACAGTTCCAGTGAGCCTTACATGTGATGGGAGTCTCTGTGTTGCCATATGCGAATGAGAGATAGCAAAAGGCTTTGAGATCCCAAGTGTATTGATAGCACCGCTCCATACTGATATATATTTATATATATGAGCGTGAGATGTAACCGCTCCATGATATTGAGAGAGCGTGTGCACGAGATGTGAAAGCTACTGGGACACTTACATATAATTGATTGACACGAGTACATGATAGTACCAAATTATGTCGACTCGGCACTAAGTGAGAAAAATGGATGATGAACAATATAGAACAGCTGTGACATGAAAAACATTGTGCATGGACTCTTATGTGAAAAGAGTGGAAATGAATAACTCCCGATTTGAGAAAAGAACTTACGGGAGTATAGACATATACGATGAAAGACAGCATGTAGTGGTCTAAAGCACTCTTGATGTTAAAAGTGTACTGGCAGTATTACTTGGAGGATGAACTAGAGGTCAGAAGTCGTAAGTGTACGACATGCACCACCTTTGGACTTAAGTTAAATTCGGAGGACCGAATTTCTTAAGGTGGGGAGGATGTGATAACCGTAAATTTTTCAATTATAGGAAATAATAAATATTGAAAATAAATATTAAAGAAAATAGATAAGAGGAAATAAATAAATTAAAGTAAATAAATAAAATTTATTTACGAGATGGGAATATAGTTGAAATTCCCGAAATTAAGAAAAGTGAGGAAATTAAATGAAAATAAATAATAATAATAATAATAAAGTCGGAGTTATTGAAAGTATGAAAAGGAGGAATTGAAATTGGATTAACGGAAATCCAAAATTAATAAAATAAAAATGCGTATATTATATATTTATATAATTAAATTATATAAATATATTTACACATGTTTTTATATAAATACATATGTATGTATATGAATATTAGTATATATTATAAAATGAAATATATACTATTTTGTCTCAAACAAATACATGTGTATATTATAAAATGCATTTATATAATTATAAATATATATGTACAGATATACATATATATATATATATGAAATTATATATATTATTATTTTAAATAAAAGTATATGAATATATAAGAAAAGTAAATGTGGTTCTATATTAAAGTTTAAATGTATAAATATTGTATTATACCATCTATATAATTTGTACATGTAAAGGTTATTTATTTTTAAAGTATATAATTATACATACATATATATATATATATATACAAGATATATATTTTGTAATATACAGTATATATAATTTATGTATATAATATATATTGTATATTGTATTTTATTAAAATGAAATAATATATGTATGATATATATAAAATATATATTACAAGTATAAAATATAAATGATAGTGTATAATATATAGTATGTATTATATTACTAAAAAGGGAAATAGAATACCCTAAAAATAGAAATAGAAAAAAAAAAAAAGAAAACAGAAAAAGGAAAGGGAGAATCGGGACAGAGCCCGACCCTCCCAGCCGCAACCATCGGCGGTGGAGCCGCCACTGCCGGCGAAGGAAAAGAGGAGAGGGGGCGTCGCCGGTCGACGAGGAAGGACGAGGGTCACCGGCAACGGCCTAAAACAGAACGGAAAAGAGAAATCGAAACAGAAATCCGACGGAAAGATCGGGAAGAAAAAAAAGAAGGGAGATCGGCGGTGACGGCCGATCCGGGCACCGCCACTGCCACCAACGCCACCGGCAAGGACCAACAAAGGTGAAGGAGACCACCGGCGGTGAAGGAAAAGGCGGAGGAAGGAAGAAACGGAGGAGAAAGGAGCCGAAACCCACCCTCCTAGGTCCGGCACCGTCGCCGGCAATGGGGAGAAACGGAGACCAGATCTGGCGTCTCCGCAACTCCGGCAAGCTGAGGGAGGCGTGAACCGGCGGAAAGGACGACCGCCGGCGACCGAACCGGCCGAACCGGCGGGATGAGGCACAAACCGGTCTGAACCGGTCCGGCCAGAGAAAGGAGAAAAAGAAAAAAAAGAAAAGAAAAAGGAAAAAGAAAAAGAAAAAGAAAAAAAAAGAAAAAGAAAAGAAAGAAAGAAAAGAAAAAAGAGGAAAAAGGAAGAAAAAGGAAGAAAAAGAGGAAAAAGGAAAATTTCGGGAATTCGGAAAATTCCCGAAAATTCGACAACCCGGGATTTTACAAATTCGGTAAGAAATTTCCCGAGAATTTAATTTCAGAAAAAATTAAATAAATTATGAAAAAATTCTAAAAATTAGAATTTTAATTCCAGAAATTATTTTCAGCAATCGAGATAAGGAATCGGGAGAAATGGAGTGCGGGTGCGATCGATAAGCGGAATTCGCCGACCCGGAAAAAGGTAAGGGATGCATGTGCAGCACTGTAAGGATACTCAGTCTGCATAATTTAATTTGAAATATTTTATGCAATTATTTTATGAAAATTATTATGATGCATGAATTGCTGAAAATAATTTGGGAAGAAGTACTGGCTGAAGGATTTTAAACTGTATTTTCCGTGCAGGAGGTTAGTGAATCGGCAGCCGTTATGCTGCCGAAAATTTTAGAAAAACTTTATAAAATCATATTTAATGATTTATTTCCGAATTTCGATAGTAAATCACGAGACATGAGGAAATTTCTAAATTTCATAAAATATGAATACAATGAGATGGAACTTTAGAATATTCATGTATTCAAGAATGGTGATAATGAAATCACCGAAAATTCTCGAAATAGATAAATTACACGAATTACGAGACGAAAGACGAAGTGAAATATAGTAAATATTTTATGGATATTTTTATCAATATTCACTAAAGGATTATAACCCTTATGGTTTTAAATCATGGAATTATATAATTGTATAAATTCCATAAGGTGTATTTTCCGATGAAAAATACGGTTTTGAGACTGGTTGGTATTCTTATCATGCTGATACATGATATGTGACATGTTTAGTCCCGGTCGACACCTGATCTGTGATCCACCGAGGACAATATAGATTATGGTCATAGATTTGACCGGTTTAGTCCTTTACCCTCCAGGGTTTATAGTACGACAAGATTAACGTCTATATTAAAATCCATAAATGATAGCTGACATGTTAAAAAGGGAAATATTTTACATGACATGGAATATGTCAAACGGAAAAGGCCATACCGAGCAGAGACTCGATGATTGAACCGTGGGAGCCACCTCTAGAGTCCTTCGGGAACTAAGTGCTACACGTGTTCCGATATTTCAGTACAGGCCATACCGAGCAGAGACTCGATGATTGAACCGTGGGAGCCACCTCTAGAGTCCTTCGGGAACTAAGTGCTACACGTGTTCCGATATTTCAGTACAGGCCATACCGAGCAGAGACTCGATGATTGAACCGTGGGAGCCACCTCTAGAGTCCTTCGGGAACTAAGTGCTACACGTGTTCCGATATTTCAGTACAGGCCATACCGAGCAGAGACTCGATGATTGAACCGTGGGAGCCACCTCTAGAGTCCTTCGGGAACTAAGTGCTACACGTGTTCCGATATTTCAGTACAGGCCATACCGAGCAGAGACTCGATGATTGAACCGTGGGAGCCACCTCTAGAGTCCTTCGGGAACTAAGTGCTACACGTGTTCCGATATTTCAGTACAGGCCATACCGAGCAGAGACTCGATGATTGAACCGTGGGAGCCACCTCTAGAGTCCTTCGGGAACTAAGTGCTACACGTGTTCCGATATTTCAGTACAGGCCATACCGAGCAGAGACTCGATGATTGAACCGTGGGAGCCACCTCTAGAGTCCTTCGGGAACTAAGTGCTACACGTGTTCCGATATTTCAGTACAGGCCATACCGAGCAGAGACTCGATGATTGAACCGTGGGAGCCACCTCTAGAGTCCTTCGGGAACTAAGTGCTACACGTGTTCTGATGTTTCAGTACAGGCCATATCGAGCAGAGACTCGATGATTGAACAGTGGGAGCCACCTCTAGAGTCCTTCGGGAACTAAGTGCTACACGTGTTCTGATGTTTCAGTACAGGCCATACCGAGCAGAGACTCGATGATTGAACAGTGGGAGCCACCTCTAGAGTCCTTCGGGAACTAAGTGCTACACGTGTTCCGATGTTAGTATGAGAAATCGTAGGATATTGTGACGACAAGTAAGTGAGTGTGATTCGTGAATTCGACAAATGTCAAAGAATGAAATAGATTTTAATAGCTTATTCTGCTTTTTAACGGACAGAACTAATTAAGAGAGTACATTAAAACATGAAATAAGTTTTAAAGAAATAAAATGATGATTTAACTAATATTCTTTTCAAGGAATATACGGATATTAATTATTCTATTTAAAGGCTTTATTTCGTAGAAGCATTATTTTTAAAAGAATATGAAAAAGATTAGGAAAGATTAAAAAGGAAAAGGATTTATTAATTCAAAACAAAAAGAAAAATTTTTCTCTACAGTTGCTTCTAGGTTCCGTAACAAGTATGGTATTCTAAAATACCTACCTTACTCCATTCGGATTCCTAGCCGACTGTAGTATCTTTCCTACATGCGAGCCTAGAGCCTATAGGAAAAATGAAAAAGATTTTCAGCATATAGGAAGCTGAGTATCAAGTGAGGCATATAATTCTCTTACTGAGCCGTGGTTTTGCTCACCCCTTAATTTTCAACATCTCAGGTTTTGATGCTGGTGAGTTCAGTGGATTGTGGATCCTGGCTGTACACGAAGGACAATGTGTCAGACCGACTGATCATTTGAGGTATGATTATTTATTCTCTGTATTTAGACACGTCAACAGTACTACTTATCTGATTTGTTACGATAGGGGATGTGTATAATATAAACAATATTATGTAAAATTTATTAACAGTCAGTACAAGTGAAGTATCGCAGACAGCCCAACCGGTTAAGTTGTGTATAAGAAGGGTAAAAATGTGGTCACGGGTCGTGACACAAAGACACCATATGAGATATGGACTGGTAAACGTCCCAGTGTGTCTTTTATGAAGATTTGGGGTTGTGAGGCTTATGTAAGACGTCAAGTCTCTAACAAACTTGCACCTAAATCTGATAAGTGCTATTTTGTGGGATATCCTAAACTAACTAAAGAATATTATTTTTACAATCCCACTGAGCGCAAAGTGTTTGTAGCCCGAACAGGTGTCTTTTTAGAAAGAGAATTCATTTCTAGAAGAACTAGTGGGAGAAAAGTAGAACTTGAAGAAATTCAAGAGCTACAAGATAGCGCACCCGATGTTGAGATGGAGCCTGAGCAAGCACCACAAGTTGTTATGGAACCAGAACCACAAGCTGTTGTGGAGCAACCGCCTGCTCAAGAGACACAAGCCTTGCGTAGATCAGTTAGAACACATCGTGAGCCACAGAGATATGGATTTCTAATGACTCAGAACGGTGATGTATTGCTCATGGACCAAGATGAGCCTACTACTTATCAAGAGGCTATTACAGGGCCAGACTCTGAGAAATGGCTTGAAGCCATGAGATCTGAGATGGAATCCATTTATGCCAACCAAGTTTGGACCTTGGTTGACTTACCCGAAAGGGTAAAACCTATAGGGTGTAAATGGGTTTTTAAGAAGAAAACCGACATGGAATGAAATGTTCATACCTATAAAGGGCGATTGGTTGCTAAAGGTTTTAAACAAATTCATGGTATTGACTATGATGAAACTTTTTCACCAGTCGCGATGATCAAATCCATTAGGATCTTGCTTGCGATAGCTGCATACCATGATTATGAAATCTGGCAAATGGACGTCAAGACCGCTTTTCTTAATGGAAAGCTACTCGAGGATGTGTACATGACACAACCTGAGGGTTTTGTTGATCCAAAGAATGCTGGAAAGGTTTGTAAGCTGCAACGTTCTATTTATGGACTAAAGCAAGCTTCTCGAAGTTGGAATCTTCGTTTTGATGATGCAATCAAAGAGTTTGGTTTCATCAAGAACGAAGATGAACCTTGTGTCTACAAGAAGGTCAGTGGGAGCACTATTGTCTTCCTGGTGTTGTATGTAGATGACATACTACTCATTGGGAATGACATCCCTACCCTTCAGTCTGTAAAGACTTGGTTAGGGAATTGCTTTTCAATGAAGGACTTGGGCGAAGCTACCTATGTACTGGGTATAAGGATCTATAGAGATAGATCAAGGAAATTAATTGGCCTAAGTCAAAGTGCATACATAGATAAAGTGCTAAAGAGGTTTAGCATGCAGGATTCCAAGAAAGGATTCTTGCCTATGACACATGGCATTACTCTCTCAAAAGAACAGTGTCCTACAACACAAGAAGAGAGAGAACGTATGAGTAAAGTTCCATATGCATCTGCTATTGGATCCATTATGTATGCCATGTTATGCACACGTCTCGATGTCTCGTATGCCTTGAGCATGACGAGTAGATATCAAGTTGATCCTGGTGAACGTCACTGGATCACTGTCAAGAATATTCTTAAGTACTTGAGAAAGACTAAGGATACATTCTTGATATATGGAGGTGAGGAAGAGCTCATTGTAACAGGTTACACTGATGCTAGCTTCCAAACTGATAAAGATGACTATAGATCGCAGTCTGGTTATGTGTTTTGCCTTAATGGTGGTGCTGTGAGCTGGAAGAGTTCAAAGCAGGCGACAGTGGCCGATTCTACAATAGAGGCTGAATATATAGCTGCCTCTGCAGCTGCTAAGGAAGCTGTTTGGATCAGGAAGTTCATTACTGAGCTTGAAGTTGTTCCTAGCATTATAGATCCGATTGAGCTCTATTGTGACAACAATGGAGCCATCGCACAAGCGAAGGAGCCTAGATCTCACCAACGATCCAAACATATACTACGGCGCTTCCATCTCATTCGAGATATCATCGAGAGAGGAGATGTGAGGATATGCAAAGTACCAACTGACGATAACATCGCCGACCCACTGACGAAGCCTTTGACGCAGCAGAGACATGATCGTCACACTAGGTCACTAGGTATTAGATACATGAGTGAATGGTCTTAGTGCAAGTGGGAGATTGTTGGATTATGCCCTTAGAACCATTCATTAGATGATTGACTTTGGCATTTTTTTATGTATCATGACATTTTATTTATTATAGCTCATTATTATATTTGTCTTATAACTGCGTAATGTAATCTTATATGATAATGTCCTTAGAATAGTAATAACACACTATTCTTAAAATATCCCTAGTCAAGTATTATTGTGAACAAGGATAACAATGTACGATAAGACTAGTATGTGGTTGACTGATGACCATTGTCATGGATATAGGATATCAAGTAATCACATAGGTACATGTTAGAGAACTATGTACTGGATCGACCCTCCATGAGAACGCTACATGGATTGTTATATGCGTGTCATAAGCGATTCTCATAGTGATGATGGTGTATGTGATCCTTTGACTTGAGATCATCAGAGATCCCAACATAGAGAATTGCATACTTTAATGCTGCTAGATATCATTCGTAACAGGATGGACTATAAAGGTAGTAATTGGGTATGCCTTGATCTATGTAGAGGGATGTTGAGTGATCAAGATAGGATTTATCCCTCTTATATAACAAGAGTGATGTCTTGGGCCCTTTGATAGAGTGAGACTAAGAAATGCATGGCCGTGCTCAAATAAGTCAATATGAGATATTGATTTTATTTGTTTAATTAGTCTACTCAGGAATCAAGAAATGCTGATTAGACTATACAAGTGTGACACATTCCATGACTTGTGTCTAATCAAGGCATCAAAGGATAAAGGGATTAGACTACACGGTAACATCTATCACGAGTAAGGTTATGTCGAGTCATTGACATTCTCGTTACATGGGTAGCAATGATGTGTTGCTAGATACCGCTCATTGCCTGTGACAATTTTGTCATTGCCATTGTTTTGAGAACCTATTGGGTCGCACACTTAGAACGGATCAATGAGGAGCTTAATTAATCCTATTCTAAATTGGATTAAGGATATATCTAATCTTATTTTGAATTGGATTAAGGATATAGTTAATCCTATTCTAAGTAGGATTAGAGTTCTGTTTGGCAGTAAATTTTAGGGTAAAATTTACTGCCTATAAAAGGATGTTTTTTTCTAAAACATAGCTGCACAATTAAAAAAAAACAGAAAAGGTATTCTTTTAATCGAAGCTAGCAATTCATTATAAAGAATCAAAAACGCTCTTTAAGGCTTCTGATCGTGAGAAGTTCAAGAGTCGTGAGATCCGTTCGTGTGGATACCATAGAGGCAGGAACGAAAAGTTGTTGCTTGTGACTCGACCAACGACAGAAAATCAGAGAAAATGTTAGGTAAAATCTCGAAACCCTAATCAGGCAACTCTCCGAATCGATCCTGGTGGAGGCCGAATGATTTAAATTCCGCTGCGTGTTTGTTTTGGTTTCCTTCAGAAATCTTCAAGGGTGTCTACAAGTTTATTTTGTCTGGTTTAACACTTAATTTTGATACCAAAATGAAGAGCAAGTTGAATAGAACAAGGTTGGTGAAGATGAGTTTTGGTTTTAGTGTGATTTTGCCTTATTTTTTATCACTTTCTCACTCTTCAAGAGTGTAAAAATGGTGGCTGGTTTGAGAGAGAAAGAAGGCTGTAGAAATGAAGAAGAAAACTGGTGAGAATTCTGGAAAAATTTAGATTTTAAAGGCAAAATTACCATTTTACCCTTAATTATGAAAATTTTGGAGTATTTTGTCATTTCGGTTTGACTTTATTGAAAACTATCAGTCTAATCTCCAAAATATGTCTTTTAATCACCAATCACATCTAATTAACTTATTCTTATGGTCGGAGAAGCTTTCGTTGAAGTTTGACTGATCATTTGTGCGAAATTACGAAAATACCTCTAATCGTAAAATCGCTAAATTTTTTGTTTCTTCAAATGATTTAGCCTTTCTATTGTCATGGCATGAGATTCTCTCACTTAAGTATTATTTTACATTTAACACTTGGCTAGAAGACAATTTTATTTGACTGTTATTTACGAAAATTTCACCGGCCTATGTTCTTAATCGTGATTTTTAAATTTGTTTTAAATGCTTCAAAAATAATCTAAATAATTGAGTTTAAGTTAGAATTTCTTACCATCACCTTATTTGGCTCCGAATATTAAGTCTTCCAGGTTTCACCTTCATCCGGACACTAGAAGGTCCGTGGGGCCCACTATACTGCTACTCGGTATACAAAAGTGAATACACAAGAACCGAGAGTGATGAGAATTCTTATATACGCTACAATATCAAAATATGTGGTTCTCACAGTTATATTTAATATAAATAATATTATTTTATGTTAAGTATTCACTTTTTAATAATATTAAATTATTTAATAGTAGTAATGATATATTTTAAATTTAATTGAAAGAATATAATATTAAATAACAATATTGTTTAGTAAAATAATAATTAATTATATTAGATAATAGTACTTAGCAATAATATTAATTATTAACATATCAAAATTATAATAAATGATATTATTTAAAATATATAATAAATTCAGTAAATTATTATATAACTCTAAATTAAATAATATTATAATATTATAGTTCAATATAATTTATATTTAATTGCTTTTTACGTTTTTAATTTTTCTCTATTAAAATAAATTTATTAATTTTAAAATATTAATTTTTTAATTAAATACTATTTTATATTAAAATTTAATATTATTTTATTTGAAAATTAATTAATTTTATTTTGTTTTTTAATAAAAATATTAATATTATATTAATATACTAACTCTTTTCACTTACTTATGATCAGTAGCAGAAATGAAAATATATTTCCAAAAACAATGGAAATAAGAAATTTTTGTTTTCAACAATTTTGAAAATTTTTGTTTTTTCATTTTCTGAAAACAGAAACATGTTGCCAAACATGTTTCTACTTCTGTTTCTAAAAAAAATGAAAACAAAAACAGAAAACAGGAAACAAAAACAATTTAATGTTTTGAAATTATTTAAGAGAAAAAGTTTGTTTTCTTTATTGGTTATGTTGATTATTGTATGTATACGAGTAATGTGTAATAAATGCATGCATATGCTAGAGGAACAAACTCAAAGGGTACAGAAAGAATAAGAGTAGGAGAGTTGGAGAATAGTGATTAATTTGAAAAAGATGGTAAGATAATGCGTAAGTAGAAATAGGAAAAGTGAGGGGAGTAGGCAAAGGATGAGGGAAGAAGGAAAGATTGGCAGTTGGGGTATGAAGGTGTCTACAATTCTTTGTATTTGATGTTCTATGTACTAGAAGACTATTGGAGGTAGAATGTTGTTGGATGAAATGAATATGATTAATATATAACTTTTATCTTTGGATGGTATGACAGTTAGGTTAATCTTTTTTCATTTTTATGTGGCCCCTATTTAGCTATTGTTTAACTATTTATTTTATATTCACCAATGATTACCAACTGGAACAGTGGACAACATACAGATCAATTGTCGTAACTCCTTTCAATAATAGTGTCGACCGCTAATCTTCCATCTTCAAACCATTATACCATAGCTCATTTTCGCTCTTCCATTGATGTCCAAAATGACATTTGAAACACAACTGTAATTGTAAGATTAGATTCTCACACACACACACACACACACACACACACAAAAACCGTGTGTGTGATTATGTGAATTAGATGTGACCGTGTAACTTCTACAATAAATCAAGCTACACGAGTGGGAAGATGTAATTTATAAAAAGCACTATTAATGTATACAAAAAATGCCACTACCTAGCCAGTTTTTCAACAAGTTTTAATATTATTCTGTAGAATGCATTGGCCAAATGATTTACATGACAGGGCTCTCCTTTAGTAAGCAAACAACAACCTTGCCACCACTTGCACGTTAACATCTACCCCCACTTCATTGATTGTTCTTTTACTGGGCAGGCTTCACAATGAGAAGTCATCTTCATTTTTCACTCTTGTATGGTAGGTTTCATTTATTTTAGCTTGCTTGCTCATTCTGATCCACTATTATTGTTAAAATTGTTTATGACACGAGTGACGATGGTTCGGTTTTTAAATCAAACATGTAGTGATATTCATAAGTGTATGATGAACGAGTTGAGTGACCTGTAGTTTTATATCGATAAAATGTGTGTCCAGGGTAATGAATTGTTGAACCTAGACTTACACTTCCACCCAGGCATCTAGTAGAGACTTTCCTACCTTCCCATGCTTCTTTGTTGCAGTCATATGCAACTTCTTAAGGGCCTAGGATGTTTACTCGTCAAAGATGGACTTTTTCATGTTGAAACCCATCTACAAGTGTCCAGCATCACAGCCAACACTCATTATAATTCTATCTATACTTGATAGTTTACATAAAAGAAAACAATTATTGCATTATTCATGGAGGATTTCTATAACAAACAAATTTCAAAAGTAACATTTAAGCTTCCCTCTATTGCATACAAATTCAAGTAATTCTTGTTTAGTCTTCCCTCTATTGCATACAGATTCAAGTAATTCCTAGAAAGTTGCTTTAGACAAAGCTATTAGAAACACTAGAGGCACCTGAGTTACAAGGGCTAATAGTGGAAGGGCGATGTAGCTGCACAAACATAGAACACAGACCTTGGAAAACATAGAAAACATTTTACCAACAATGTAAGGATTATTTCAGCAAACAATCATATTTGTATTTGAGTGTGCATAATATTCCTAGTCACAATAGATTGATGGTACTAAAGCTTAAGTCTCACCCCAAAGAAACTTTTACTACGACAAGCTTGAAATTAGTAAGACAGCAAGATTTCAACCCAAATGAATACTGCATAGTAAATTATAAAGACATTACACATTTACTCCAGACTTTTAGATTAAAATAATGAAAAAAAAGGATAAGAAAAATAGAGATAAAAATACGAAGAAAGGTTGCAAATGGCAATGTTAGTAGAACTTAGTTAATTACCCAGATCCACAAGAAATAAGTTATATCGAATGTGTTCTACCAAAGAGAAGAAAAAGGAAAAAAAAAAGAAAGAATAAATTAGGAGGTCTTTAATGCAAGTAGGAAAGTGTAAGACCCGAATTTTATTATACTATATACCATAATTGTATATGATTGATAGTGGAAATAAATATTAAAGGTGAAATTCCACTTTCTATTATGAAAGTTATTAGAACTATAATTTATAATATGGTGTACATGAATTGAAAAGAGAATTGATTAGTGTACATGTGTTTTTTGTTGGCTAGAAGTTATAATAAGACAAAGGTGCAATAAGTCAAGAAAAGAGGCTATGGATTTCACGCAACTTTGCTTCTCCTGTACAAATTGGTTTAGACAATTAATGGTAAAGTGAAGTAAGTCAAAACGTGCAGAAAATAGCTTCCCATAACTGTTCCTTTTTGTTGCAGTTTTCTTCGGTTTTTAATGCATGAAAGACGTGAAATGATGAAAGAAAACGGGATAAGGAATAGATGTTAAGTTCTGATTGGATCAACAGGATTATATAAGAAGACTTCATGAGGAAAACTGATTTAAGTAAACTTCATCTTCTTCAAAAACCTTCTCGCCTATTCTGTTTTTACTGCAAGCTCACATTTCATTCTTCCGTTCCTCTCATATATGAGCTATGAAACTTCATCCTTAGTTAGCTAAACCTTTTCTCCATCGTTGAAGAGCTAAGGAATAAGCAAAGTAAAGCTAAGTGAGGCGGAAAAGCAATCTGTTCTGGAAGTGCAACACAATTAAGGTGAGTTTCATATTTCTATGATTCTCTAGATATTCAATGTTAGATTTATATGTTTTACAACGTAATAAACATAGATATAGCCTTGTTTTAGTTAAATCTTGCTAGAATATATAAGAAACTAGAACAAGATGTAGTCTGGAAACTAATCGAGAATGAACAATGAAAATACTGGAAATGATGATAAATAGGCGAGCCCACCTCTGAATAAAAAGTCTTGTTCGGCAAACTCAAATGCATAGGCATGACGAGTTGAAATGATTGGGCGAGCTCCCACAAATAAGCCAATATATGAATGGCGAGTAATGTTGGGCGAGCTCCTACGTGTAAGTCAATTAACGAATGGTGAGCTCTGTTGGGCGAATGGCGAGCTCAGTTGGGCGAGCTGTAGATTAGTCTCAAATCTCGCCAAAGTGATTGGAAATATTCGAAAAGAAATAGTAATAGTTTTAGGAAATACTCGAAAAGAAAATATTAATAGCTTTAATAAATTATTTTGCAACTGGGAATTAAGGACTTGGTAAAAGCGATCGGGAAGGCGATCAGGAAGCAAGCCTACGTAAGACTAGGTAAGGGAGATGTGTATGAAATGAATGCATGTCCTGTGGAGTTAAATTTTATGAAATTATTGAAAAATTGTTTTGGTTTATGACATGCATTAATTTGATAAATCGTTTTGATTTGGGCGAACTGGTAAAGGGCGGGCGAGCCAAATTGGCCGAACCTTTTTATGATGTTTTGGGGCGGGCGACCCCTTTGTTAAGAAAATTTCGGGCGAGCCAAAGTAGGTGAACCCTTTTATAATGTTTTGGGCGGGCGACCCTGTTTTAATAAAAATGGGCGAGTTGACCATGGAAGTGCCGCATTGGGTGAGTTGACCATGGGCAATGCCGCATTGGGCAAGTTGACCATGGGCAATGCCATAATGGGTGAACTGGCCATGGGCGAGCCACTCTGGGCGAGCTAGTTTAACTTGTTTTTAAATTCTAAAGTTGGCGGGCGAACACTAGTTCACCGAAATGGGCGAACAGACCATAAGCAAGCCGCTATGGGTGAGTTGACCATGGGCGAGCCAATTTAACTCATATTTTCTCAGGCGTAAATTTTTATGAAAATTTGGGCTGTTTTTATTATGTTTGTAAACAGAAAATATAAAACCTTTTTGGAAAGCAAATCAATTTGAGAAAATGATGAAATATTCCTTAAAGGTTAGTTATGAGATATAAAGTGATTTTTGAGACTTTAGGCCCCGAGTTCATGCATTAATATTCACGTAACTGAGTGACCCGCCTGGGGCGATGGCTCGAGTCGATAGACCAACGGGTGCACCCAGGGCGTCACAAGGCTGATGGACCCGCCAAGTCATCAGAGGTCTGGAGGTCACCTGGCAAGTGGACCCGAGGACCACTTATAGATTATGGCCATAGATCTAGCCGAGATAGCCGTGAGGGGCGATGGCCTACGGGTGTACCCCAAAAGTGGACGACTTGTGTTCCTGGGGGAACAATGAGAGCATGATTTGTTTGTTGCCTAGTCTCAACTTATTGATTTCTATTTACTGAAAGGATCTATTGAATCATGTTTACTGTTTACTATATCCATTGTTTTCCTACGGGGTTTATTGTTAAGAAAAATAAACGTATTTGGGGGATATAGTTTTATTTGTATAAAGTAGCATACACCTTCCTTACTGAGCACGTCATTGCTCACTCCTTATTTTCTACTCCACAAATTATTGATTTCGAACTAAGGGAATTACCTTCTAGAGATTTAATATCGAAGGTACATTATTTTCTTTTATATATTCAGTAAAATTGTACAGTACTACTTGAAATAGAAGGGAATGTATATACATCTTAAGGAAAGAAAGTAATAATTCATATTTCTATATTAGTACGAGGAATAAGAGTACTAATTCGTATTAAAGTGGTAGGAGTTGTTAAGCATCACAAACAGCCCAACCGGTAAGTAGGTAGAATTTATAAGTAAATATTATGTATTTTTGTGGATTCGGGATGCTACAGAAAGGAACGTGAGAGGAAAATAACAGGTAAAAAATTTTTATGACAACTTAGAATCAATCAACCATTAGTGCATGATATGAATAAAATGATAGACCTCTTATCACACTCATGACAAAAAATATTGTAGACAATTATGATAGTGTAGATATTTGATTTTGGAAACTAAGATGTTATTTTTTTAAGTTTCATATTATAGATAATGAAAGCCATCACAGGTAACAAGGTTGTTTCACAGAACCTGTTCTTAGAATAATTTTAGAACAACCTTTTCTCAAAAGAGTTCTTTCACAAAAGGAACGTTTTTTAGAAAAGTTCCTTAACTCTTTTTAGAAGAGTTCATTTGCTGAATAACCTTTTTTTAGAATAGCTCATTATAGAATAGTTCCTACACAGAATAACATCTTCGCAAAATAATACCTTACTGGAACAACATCGACACTTTACTAAATAACACTTTCACCAAGAATAAATAGATGTAATTTTGGAATAAGATAGGATTCTTGGGTTAACTTCGCTATTAGAATGTTTTGCAAAGCATAGTTTGGTGGATTTGACAAAGAGATAACTAAGAATTCTTTTTTTAACGTTTCTTTGAAGTATAAATTCTTTTCCTTCTTCTTTGTAGAAGAAATAATGGACTTCTTTATTCACTATTAACTATCTCCAAAAGAGTAACTCCCATTAAACAAACATTAACTCTTTTATAAATGTCAATTTTCATTATCATGCCTATTATTTATCATATTTTGTAACTCCTATAATATAAACACCTATATAGGAGTTTTCACCATTCTCAAAAAGACTTTTTTCCAAGCAATATGAGATAGAGACTCTACAAATTCTCTCTACACTTTTTCATCTTCTAAATCTTATTCAGTTTTTTACCTTTTTTACTTAGCCTTGTTTTCAGCCTTACTCAACCTTCTACCATCACCTACCACCACACTCATTTTTTAGGAATTGAGAGATTTTCCTCCCTTGATGCAGCATGGAACCATATTCTTTTTTTCTTTCTCCATGTATTGTAAATGAGAGATTTTCCTCTAAGCTTCTTACTTGACCCAATTTTTGAATTCAAGTTGCCAATCTCTCATCACTTGTATGTCTGGCAATATTTTCAAATATTTGGAGAATCGTATGCCAAATAAGTTTGAAGAAAGAAGGAGCATATCTTGTTGAATGATGAAAAGAGGATTAAGGAATCATTTCCAGATATTTGGATAATCCTTTGCCAAAAAAGTCCAAACTAGTACTTTTTTTTTGTTCATTCCAAACTAGAGGTGATCATGGTCATGGGCGGGCTCGGGTTGGATCTAAACCCCATAATAATGGCTTAAATGCAAGCCTAACCTGGTTCGGCCCAGCCCGAAAATTCGGGCCTGACTTTTAGTCTAGGCCTATTTTTTATTTTGTATCACAAGTCCGAGCCTGGCCCAGCCCGACCAACATGAATATTATTTTATTTATTTTTTATTATTTTAATTTTTGTTTATTTATTTATTTTATTCTTTTAGTCCCTTTGAAGTTTAATTTGATTTGTCAAAATTTACATGTCAAGTTTCATATTAAATATATATAATCATATTTATTAATCAATAATGTTTTATGTACATATAATTACAATATACTTAGTTGATATATTTTTTTAAAAAATTAATTTTTTTATATTTCTCGAGCTTCGAAGAGTCAAGCCCGAACCTGACCCATTTTATTTAAACTAGCCTAAAATTTTTGTCCAAGCTCGTTAAATGCATCCAATATTTTTGTCCAAATTCGATCAAATTTCGAACGGACTTTCGGCTTTGAGCAGGTAACCTGACCCTTGAGCAAGTCTATTACAAACTAGTACTTATTCAACTTCTTTTGTGACCTGTAATTCATAATGATTCGATGAACAAAAAAAATTCATAATGATTCAAAAGTGGTTGCTTATGACTCACATTTGAACGAAGAGAAAATTACAAGACATCATCTCATATATATTTCTAATTTTGAAGTTTTTTGATTCATAGAAAATACAAAGAAAGTGGAGAATTGAATTTTAGATTTAAACCCTTCTAAGGAAGGGTAACAATTACTAGGTCAAATTTTAGTTGTTATTTCAAAATTTGAAGTTGCTATATAATTATATACTCATTGTCAAGTAATAACATTTTTAAATTAAAGTAAAACTGTTTAAATTAATAAACTTAATTAATTAAGCACGTGTGCTACAAAAGTTTGTCTGTTTGTACATTAACCATTAATTGTGATAATTATGAATTAAAGCTAATTACTGAGACCATCAACTTCATTTGTCTCTTATTCCATTCTATGCAAGCAAGTGTTTGTATTTGAATCGAATTCTATGGCGAAGAAAATTCCAACTCCACCTGTACCTTATGTAGAGGTCGCCGTCATTAATTGCAAATTTGCAATGTTGAAATAAGGATAGTTTCCTTCATGTATGACGTGTGTGTGAATATATATATATAAATTTAGTATTTGTGTTTGAATTGACTTATATATATTGATTATATATATAATTCAATTCAAACACAACACAAATACTGATTATATGTATACATATAATTCAATTCAAACACAAATACTGATTTTATATATATATATATATATATATATGTGATGTGAAAGTGGGACCTGCCTGCACCAACATGATTGATGCCACTTTAGAATCACAATTATAGTTCGAGTTTTGGCCTCTCTAGGCTTTGTACAAACCCATGACTCTCCTGCCAATATTAATTTGGTAAGTAATTGTTCTAATTAAGGATTCTTTAAGGTTTTCTTGGGAAAAAAATAAATAAATAATAAAGAAGTGTGAACTCAATTAGTTACTTAACAACTCCATCCGCTGCGGCTTTGATATCATCATCATCCCTCTACGATCATTCGCATTGTCTCCATCTCTGGGTCTCTAGTTTGCACTAATGACTCAACCTCCCCACAAGGCCCCCAAAACAGCTACTATTTTTGGGATTAATTAATTAAGTTTTCAGGTTCGTCTTCTTAATTATTAATCTCCATCCGGTTGCATTAATTGTTAAACTTCACCATTCATCAATGTTTAATATGTATGTTTATAATGCAATAATAATGTATAATTTCTATACGTTATCAATATACTAGAAATTGATACTTTATCAATAAATTATTATGAGCACATTGAAAAAAGTTTATTTGTATTTATTTTTAAGGGTTTAATATTTTTTTAGTTTACTTTTTAACGAGGTGTTTAACTTATAGTACATTGACAGTATATAGTTCATATATATATATATATATGTGTGTGTATATAAGAGGCAATCTACATATATTAGTATAAAAAAATTGTTTTATATATATTTTTATAATTTCACATATATGTGACACAGTTTGTGCATTATATACAAATCATAGACAACCTATCTGTCATACAAGGATAAATTTTTTTTTTGAACAAACATACAAGGTTAAAATTTTATTACTATGAAACAAATAATTACACATTTTCGATTAACATAAAGTTTGATATACATGATTCTCAACGATTAAAAAAATAAATCATATAACAAGATATGAAACATGTAAAACTAAATTAGTTTTACACTAATTAAAATAAATGGATCCCTTTTATATATATATATATGTGTGTGTATAATCGTGCATAATTATTAAGACCTAGCTATATTAGAATGTGCATCGCCATCACATGCCAAAAGATAATAAGATCTTGTCATACTCATTTTCGTTCAAGGGTGTAGTAATTAACCACACCACTTTAAGTATGCATGAAATATGATGACCGAATTCAGATAAAAAAAAATATGATGACCGAATGTGTCTCACCTCCAATTGAGTAATTATTGTGTGGATGGTAATCAACGATCCAAATACAAAGCCTGACCAGCCACCAGACACCAACACCACGCTTTGTTGCTTATACATATTCAAGAGTCCTGGCAATTTACGGTAACTTCAGCGATCTTTCCTCCTCCAATCCTCGAGGATCGACACATTCATTCACATGTCTTTTACGTACCGCTTGCATTTAGCTTTTGCTGGAATTCCGATCGGGACTGCCTTGCCTTTTTTTATGCTCTCAAATTTGTTTTTGTTTTGACGTACGTTTCCTTTTTGCAATCTTGCTCTCCCCCTCTCCTTCCCAGGATTTTCCTCCTCTTCTGTTCTTTTAGCCTCAGATATTCCAGTGGCTCTCGTCAACAAACAGGAGGAATTGAAAGAAGGCTGCAGCACCATATCTATTTTCTGTCTGATATACATATATCTCCATAAAAAAACAAAGGGTGAAAGAATAATTATATTTCTATAAGATCCATGGGTTTCTGGACACTGTTGGAGGTGGCTTCCATGCCAGTTTTGCAAGTACTTATAATAAGTTTGTTGGGCGCTTTCATGGCAACCGATTACTGCAAACTTCTCCCAGCAGACACCCGGAGATCCTTGAATAAGGTACTAGTTAATTAATTGTTTTCATTCATGCCAATTTTACGTATGGTGGTGAATTTATAATTACGTGTTCAACATTTGGATGACTCGCCCGGTGTATAACTCATGTTGTTTAGTTCTTGTTACCCGTCTTATTTATTTAACTCTGAAAACGTATATGTATGTTCTGTATCAAACGCAGCTTGTGTTCGTTGTGTTTACCCCGTCCCTCATGTTTGCAAGTCTTGCCAAGACTGTCACGCTCCAAGACATTATTTCGTGGTAGGATACTTTACCCACTATATATATATATATATATATATATATATATATATATATATATATGTTCTCTCTTTAATTATCTTACGAAATAAATAAAATAAGAGAGTTTAACTGGCTAGCAGTATATACTTGTAATTAAGTTTCGATATGAGAAGGCTACAAAATAGAAAGTAAATGAGCGAATGAAACAGACAAAATACAAACACAGATAAACTTTCGTACGAAGAGCGCTTCGTTTAATGTGTTTGATCATAAATTCGCAGGTGGTTTATGCCTGTAAACATTGGAATAACCTTTCTAGTGGGGGGAATTGTTGGATGGATTCTGGTTAAGATACTGAGGCCAAAGCCCCATCTGGAGGGTCTTATCGTTGCTACATGTTCAGCTGGTAAGGTTAACAGAGCTTTCAAGGCGCTGGCGCGCTTCAAGCTTAATTTTTCCCTACATGTATCCAGTTTTATACGTTCAAGTAGACCTAGGGGACTCAATTGTTTTTAATTTAATGCTTCTTGAACTAGGGAACTTGGGAAATCTTCTCCTCATAGTTACCCCTGCAATCTGTAATGAGGATGGAAGCCCATTTGGGGATCGTAACGTTTGCAGTTCTGTTGGACTTTCATATGCATCTTTCTCCATGGCGGTAATGTGATCATTTCAAGCATTTTTTTTAACCCACAATACGAGCAATTGATTGCAGGAACTACTAATTAAGTCCGTTTAATTTTCCTTACTAGAAGGGCTGATCAATCATATATGCCTTGGTAATTAATGCAGCTTGGTGGTTTCTACATTTGGACCATCAGTTACCAGATGGTAAAAACTTCAGCTGCGAAATTCAAAGCACTTGAAGCAGCTGAGAAATTCGTTTCAAAAAAACCCAACACGAACTTGGATGCCACAGCAGAAAGTCAGCTTCTGAAAGGAGAAAGTGAAGAGCATGTTGCCATAAAAGTGGTAACAAAGTCTGTAGAAGATCCAGAGAACCAAGCAGTGGTTAGCTTTTACACAAAAATAAGCAAAGAAGCACATAGGATCTGTAATGAAACACTACTATCTTTTCATTAACCCTCTTGGCCTTTGAAATGACTGCAATTGCAGAATGTATCCCACGAAACTAGCCCAAAGCAAAAAGGGAAGGCATCGATCTGGGTTAAAGTGGCGGGGTTTCTTCATCAGATTTTCGAAGAGCTAATGGCACCGCCTACGCTTGGGGCAGTAAGTTTATATATAGACTATAGCTGTATTCTTTTTTTCATCGACAATTCCATTTCCGTTGACATATACACACACACACACAAATAAAATGGAATATGCTCAACTATATATATACACACACACAAATATATACACACACATATATACATATATATATATATATATACACACACACACCCATATATACATATATACATATAGATAAATACACACACATAAAATGGAATATGCTCAACTAACTATGAATCATTATCAGATTTTGGGTTTCATCTTTGGAGCGATCACGTGGTTGAGAAACCTTATAATTGGTGAGGGTGCTCCTCTACGGGTAATCCAAGACTCAGTTAAACTGTTGGGGTACGTCCACGCTTTTCTCTCTTTGCTCACAATTAATGAAATGGTCAGATGGTTTACTTTTTTCGTTTTGATTGAATAATGGTGAAAACAGAAAATCTGAGACTCTTTTATCTCCTAGTATAAATTATTTTGTAAAGAATGCTAAGAGTGAAAGCACAGTGCAGGGATGGAACGATACCTTGTATCACCCTCATATTAGGAGCCAACTTGATTCAAGGTTTACGGTCTTCGACCATTAAACCGTTGATTATCGTGGGAGTGATCTGTGTTCGATACGTTATACTCCCAGTTGTTGGTATTTTGGTTGTTAAAGCAGCTGGTAACCTTGGCTTCCTACCGTCGGACCCTTTGTTCTACTATGTGCTGATGATTCAGTTCACTCTGCCACCAGCCATGAATATTGGTATGGCTCTTAAAAATATATTACTTAGCAAGTAACTAGCTAAACCTAAATGAATGCTTCAAACATATAATGCTAATAATTGCAGGTACAATGACCCAGTTGTTTGATGTGGGCCAAGAGGAGTGCTCCGTCCTCTTCCTGTGGACATACTTGGCTGCTGCCCTAGCACTTACGTCCTGGTCAACAGTCTTCATGTGGATCCTGACCTGAAGAAAGCCCCAGAAGAGCCATCTCTAACTTGAGAACGAGATTCTTTTTTTTCCCTTTTATATGCTATGATCATTTCTTTTGTCAAGTCGCGTGCTCTGATGCGTTATGGTTTGTTAGATGACACTTAAAGCGGAGGTCGAAGGTCCTCCCAAAATTTCACAGCGTGGATATATTACACAATTTACATGCAGCTTTGACAATATATAATACACACAAACACACACTGAACTGGGAAGCCTAGTTTCTCTTCCCGGGGTGGGGGTGGCATTAGACCGCAATTTGTATCTAAATTATATCAGTTCATTATATTCATTCCAATATAATCATATTCTTTCTCTTTCGGTCTTTCGAAAATCTTGGAACGAAGATCATGCAATTGAAATCAAATGAAATCCAAATTCAATTCACCTTGTGCCTAGGATCAGGATAACAAATGTACTTGTACCAGTCTGATAGACTAGGGTCATATCACTTGGATAATCAAAATCGATGATAAAAATTCCTGCAGTCCAATATGAGATGTGTCACGCGAATACAAATACCACTAACATTTAGCTAAATGTGGAAGTCTCGTTATAGAAGGTTGACCCTCAAGTCGGAAAAATGAATGTCATCTTCCGAGCTAACATGAAAATTGTATGAAACAAACTAGATTCAACTGAGACTAAAGGATGTTACAATATATAGCACGCAAAACTTGCCCATAAAGGGTCCAAATAGTAATTCCTCTTCTCTAAGAACATGCATCTTCTAGATAAGGGTAAGCTGGAGTTTTATCCTCTTGGTTGGGGTTTCACGACCTGCAAATGCACCCTCACTGTTTGAATATACCACAAATAAGGCTCTCGTTCATCTCTTTCCTTGTTCTCAAGTACACAGCTCCATCTCTCAAGTAGACTGTCAATTTTATGCATCAACAGACATTCACAACTTCCACAGTTTAAGTGGATGTGGGAAACCTTGGACTAAACTGAAAAAAGTTGGCCATTCAACGCTAAGCTTCATGCATGAATAGTCCAGCAATATGCATATAAAAAAGACAAGAAATCAGTGGCAGTAACTCAATTCAAGAGGCATGTAAGCGAGTGCAGTCTGCAAATAATTGTCTCAACAAAATGCATTGAAAATGAAACTATGAGATGAAGATTAAAGAGAAGACCTCTATCACTGAAATTGTTCAACTTTCACCAGCAAGGCTTTACGAATCTGTCTCTATTAATGAAACAACACTTGGAAACATCCCCTAAAAATACTAGTGACATTTTAGTAGTTCTATGAGTCAATAGTTAGTGACAAGATAACTCACTTGTGGAACTAGTTGCCAGAAATACAGAATTTGCAGAGATGATTCCTAAATAGAGCTCTAATTCTATCGCAAATGGTCATGTTTGTTCTTAACCTTTATCCAGAACTATGGATAGCAATAACATTGTTGGCTGGGATTCTTAAGTTCATCTCTCAGCCACAACATTTTCAAATTAGGTTTACAATTCCAGGCTCCAGATAATGAAATGCATACAACACTAGTTTATAAAGATAACTTGATGCAAGGCATTAGTTATGAAAATGAGAAAAGGCAAAAACGATCAACCAAATTATCACAGGTTTCGCAAGCTGTAGCTCCACGGGAAATGCCACTATGTATTTAATTCAGAAGACACCTTTTATTTTTCTGGCCTTGGTCTTCTAGCTGAAAGTGTTGCTCGGCAATATCACTTCTCAATTGATTTCTGCATCTATCCTCCACCGTTATTTTTTCTTCTTTTTTTCTGGATTGATTGTTTTCATGTTTCTTCCATTTGTTCTGTGCTGCTCTTTTTGAGGGGAAGCAAAGAATCAAGAGAAGATTAAAAACCAAAATAAAATGCAAGAGGGAGCAGGGCTCATATCTAAACTGCCTACCCTGCAATTCCTCAAGCCCAAACCCATAAACTAAAAACATCCCTCCACACAAACTTTTAGCTAAGGTTTTCTCATCTTCTTTTTGGGCATTATGGCATAAACTGGTTTGCAGAAGATTGCATACTGGTGTTTTTTCTCAGAACCTCTAGTTGTCCACAATCATGTCAGGCGAAGAACAACGAAAGGCTTACAATGTATATGAAAATTATCTAAACTAAAGAAAGTGAATGACAAATTCAGCCACTCTTATTTGTTATTTGATAGCATGGGAAGAAGAAATAAAGAAAAGGCAATCATGCTTTTTTGAATGTGATAATAGTGAACCTACACAAAGACATCAACTCAATCTTTCCAACCAGTTTATGAACTCAAATTTAGGAGGGTACTTAAAGATATGTATGCAATAGCATATTCACCATCCGTCACAGCAAATTCCAGCAATAGCAACCAGCACTTGAGAGGACCAAAAATGTTAATCTGACCAACAAATTGCTTCAAGACTGAATTAGGTTTGTGTAACAAATCCCTTGGAATAGTTTTTTTTTTTTTTCTTATTAATTATCATCTCAATCATTGCACATGTATGAAGTTATAGCCAAAATTCTATACTATTTTTCGCTGTGGTGTAAAGACTAGGATATTTGACAATTCTAAACTTTTCCGAGACAAAAAAAAAATGATGACCACTTTTGGGTCCCTCAACCAGCCACCACAGAGACAAAAGAAAACTTACGATGCAATTATTCTAATTCCATGTTTTACTCAAAAACAGTAGACACAAAAGGGTTCAGAAAATCACCTTTCCTTCTGCTTTTCCCATTTTCAATCAATTAATCCTAACCTTTTGCAACCAACAACGATGTCTAGTTATAAACTGTGCAAGGAAAACTTATTTAAATATTTCTGCCACTGACAACCCCTTCCCAATCCCAATATCAAATAAAATATTTCCACCACTCACAAGTCCATAAAAAATGCTCATATATAACATGCATATGATGGCAAGACATTCCATGGAATCAGTAATGACGTGTTTTTTTATCTTTAATTTCTTTGGCTTCCAAATGCCAAATGAAAAATATTGATTTCAAATGGTGAAAGAAAGAAGATATACTTAGGTTGACAAATGAGAAGAGACTTAGTTATACCTTCTTTTCTGCTGTAGGAACTTCCAAATCTACATTCATGCATTGTAGCAAGACATCATCAGACGCCACCTATAACAGACATTTAGTATGAATGGATTACATGTCATAAATTATTTTGAGGTATATTTTACCTTTAAGTGTTTGCTATTGTTATTGAGCCGCAGTAACAGAGATAAAATTTCAGAGAATTGTGGTCGCTTTGATGGGCAACTATTCCAGCACTTGGTAAACAGAGTTTTAAGGATTTGTGGGCAGTCCCTAGGGATATCAGGCCTTAGGCCACAAGCAGCTATTCCGACTGCTGCTTGCACTGGTGAACATGCAGAATAGGCTGCCTCACCCTTCACCATCTCCCAAATCACCATCCCAAAACTATAGGAATTACTCATCCATGTCTCAGTAACATTCTGCGGGTCCCCAGCAAGAATCTGCACTCAAAAAATATAAAGGCAAAAAAATGATCAGCTCATGTAAATTGTACACAACTGGAAAGTACATAGAATAATAGACATATTACATATTATTGTATTTGAAAATCAAATCAAGACATAATGCATTGAATCTCTTCCACTTCTATTGTCATGTTCTTTTACACCAAAATACCAACAACTTTAAACACTCATCAAATTAATTATAGGAATTTGGAATCCAAATAAGCATATGCAACAAACATTAGAAAACGTTGAAGAGACCTAACTTCCAGGTAGAAAGAGAATCAATCAGTTAAAATTAAAACAAATTTTCATCAACAGAACCCTCCCCCCTATGGTGCCACGCATGCTAAAAAAAGACAAACAATAAAATATGGCATCACTGCATGGTCACTGAAATATATAAAATAAATTATAACTTATTTCCTCTACTTTTGCTTTAAAGATGATCATAATATCAATATCAATTAGGCAAAGTTGCAGTCACTCAATGGCCTTTAACATCAGGTATGGAAAAAGATTAAAATTACGCTAAAATTTTAAAAGTTCCAATATGCGGACTCCACAGTTTTGTAATTTGGTAAAAGTTGAACTTCAACAGTTTTGATGCTTTGTTTAATTGAGAATGTGCAAAACAAAAACAATCATTAAGTCATGTTGCGCATGCCCAAACAATGATGTTGGATAAGTGACATAAAGTCTCTTTTAGTAAGATTAGATTGATCCTACGAGTTGATCCACATACATTGAACCTTAAGAACATTACATAAACATAACAAAAAAGAAACGTGAATTGAACATAAATGATAAATCAACTGTTGAGAAGGTTTACTTAGGTGAATTGATTTATTATAGCTAAGCTGTGACTGGTGAAGTTGACCGGGTATGATGGCTGAGTTATGACCAATGTTGGAAATGGAGTTTGTATTCTTGGGGGAGGAGATAAAATGAGGTTATGACCAACGTTGAAGAGGCATGATGACATTAATTCAAAGAACAGTAAGATAACACAAACCTCAGGAGCTAGCCAACGGTAACCATCAGTCTCATATTCCATAGCCTCGCCAACACTCTTGCAAGCAGTGACTATACCCATGTCCCCCAAGCATGCATTACCATGCTTATCTAGCAGAATCCTCTGTGTGTTGAGGTCTCTGTATGCAACACCATGATCGTTCATAAACTTGACTCCTTCTGCTAAATCGGCAGCAATTCTCATAATCTCCTTAATCTGAAGCTTCTTATTCTTTAGCATCATATCATGAACTGATCCACTTTCCATCAACTTGGAGACGACACACAACCCATTATTTTCATCAACACAGACACCATAAAATTGCAAAATGTTCCTATGCCCCCAGGTCATAAGCTCTAAGAGATCTTTTCGAAGTTCAAACTCGTAAGAATTTCCCTTGTCACATCCTTTGAGCTTTTCAATTCCAACACGTTTACCCTTGTAAACACCTTTAAAAGAGTTAGGTTCAATCTGATCAATAAACTCAAGATTGTCAGAGTTCAAAAGCCATTTTTCAATATCGTCCACACCTGATTGGATGGTTTGCCATTCATCAACCAGTTCAACAAACGTTGAAGTAGGCAGAGGCATTTGAAGCTGAATCTTTGTTTTTGGATTTTCAATCCCATTTCTATGAGTCAGCTCAACAGCCGCTTCTTCAATTTCCCTAAAGCCTCTCCCTTTAGTATTATCCTCCTGACAACCACAAAGCCCAAATGGTAGCTTCACAGTGGTCATTTTGGGCTTCTTGAAAGCAGATTTGATAGCGTTCTCGACGTGGGATTTAAATATTTTGTCTTGGGATTTGAACCAAGAACAGTATAACTCCAAGGGTGAAGCCTCTCTTCTCAAATATCTGTATCTTCTTGCAGCAAATGGAAGCACCAGACATGGCAGGCCAAGAAAAAGAAGAGTTGCAAGCAAATGTGAGCTTAAAAACAGAACCTTGTGCCTTGTCGTCAGACAGTTGCTGAATAAATATAGCAGGGTGATCATCCCCTGATGCCTGCTCTATCAATTTTATATGCAGAAACACTTCTTTCATATCAAATCCCACCTGTGCATAACTGTCAACATAACACCCAAAAAAACTAAGAAAAATTCAAAATTGAGGAAGAAAAAGGAAAATTTTAGCAATAACTATGGCAAGGCCACTTGAAACGTTTTAAGAAATAATAATAATAATAATGAGAAACCCAGACTATTAATGTTTAAAAGCCGAGAAGAAAACAAAATACAGGCTTCAGAGTTGAGTTTAGTTAGTGCTGAAAGGAACTATTTTTAAACTTCTGTTGCTTTTTCTCATCTTTCAGAGTAACTGAAATGAGTATGAACAAGGAACAGGCAAGGCGACCTGAGAGGCAAGGAATCATAATGCTTCCTAACATTGGAGACAAGCTTCTCAGGCAACTGACTTCCAGGATAAAGCTGAGTCAAGTTCCGTACAACGGTACCCCAGACAACTTTTCGGCAAGTCTCGACCTTGGAGCGAGAGCTGCTAAATATACCCCCGTTTTTACTATTCATACCCCATCTTTTGAGCAATGAACAGTAGCCAATGAAGAAAATGGGGTAGAAAGAGTAAAAATGTGGGTATATATAGAAATTCTCCCTTGGAGCAAGCAGAATGGACAGAAACAGGAGGCTGATCACGTGGGGAGGAGTCGAGGTTGAGCGAGTTCTTGAGGGAGGCGATGGCCTCGGAGACGTTCTTGCTCAGCCTCAGAAACCGTTTGTGCAAGACGGATGGCCCTTCGAGTTTGGCAGAAGCAGAGAAGGAAGATGTCTCCTCGGATCTGTCGTTGGTCGGCATCAGAACATGCTCCACCATGTCGTCCTCGGCGGTGGCTCGGCTGGACCAGCACTCGAGGGCGGCAGCCATGGGTGGAGACCAGGGTGTTTGAGGCCTAAAGGCGGTTGTAATGTAGATGGGAAATGGGTTAAGCTGGAAGGAGTTGGATTTTACAAAGAGGCCAGAGTGGTCTGCTCTGCTCTGCTCTGCGCGAGATTTCTGACTTGTGCTGTTCGTTTTTTTTGTAATTTAATATAAGTTATATATTTATTTGTTGTCTGTGTTGGATTTCTGAAAAAGTAGGTAAATCGTGGGGCGAGGAGAGGAGGTGTAACAATAAAATAAATGAATGCCAGAGTTAAGAACTATAGAAGCACTAGTGTCATCAAAATGTTCGATCGACAAAGGTAACCCTCTTCACTCTCCATGGACCATCATCATGATGCATGCATGCGCCCTAATAATTATACTTAATAATTTTTTTTGTTCAGAAATTATACTTAATAATAATAGGCTTAATAACCAAATAAACTTTTAATTTTTAGTCCAAAATAAAATTCAACCCTTAACATTTTATCGGTTAATATTCAGTCTATAAATTTTTATTTCGGTGAAAATAAACCCTCAATTTTTTAAAATTATGCAATTAAGTCCAAATTTGTTAAATGACACTAATTGCTGTTAGTATATCTAACGTGCAAGCTGACGTAGATAGATTAGTTGGCTGCCAATACTAACGGTAGTTAGTGTCATTTAACAGATTTGGATTTAATTGCATAATTTTAAAAGGTTAATGGTTTATTTTCACCGAAATAAAAATTTATAGACTGAATTTCACGCGATAAAACGTTGAGAGCTGAATTCTATTTTGAGTTAAAGATTGAAGGCTTATTTGGCTATTAAACCTAATGAATATGATAATTTTCGCATTACAATTTACAACTTGGCAAATATCAAAACTACACTGCAACTGGACAATGGATATTCAAATTCAGAATACTAAAACCAATTTGATGGATCAAAGTAGATTAAATCGATCAAATCCATTCAATCTTAATATTACTCCAAATAATTTCATCAGTTAATTTACTCGATTTTAGCTGGAAAAAACAAAAAAGAGCCCATCATTTTTTTTAAGAGTCAATATTTTTTCAAACTAAATGCTTTCTTGAACTTTACAAAATTGAAAAGAACTAATCTCCGATTTGATCTTTTTATTTTATAACATTGCAAAAATTTGAAATTACAACATTAAACAAGATTTATCCCCTATCCAAATCTTCCCACAAAAAACGTTCGATTTTTCAATAAAATTGATAAATTTATTTTGATTGAGTATTGATGAACAAAAAGTTATATTCTCGCAAGTGCACGAATCAAAGTAGTATAGCGTGCAAATACAAAAGTCGATCCCACAGAGATTTGCTAAATTTATTCAATTAAAATTTAACTACCTATGCCTTAAAATTCATGAAAGTCAAAGAAATTACCTAAGTATCTAATTAATTCCTAAATTAACTAATTAAATTAATTAACCTAAACAAATCAAGAAATTAACTAATAGAGAAAAGCCTAGGAATTTGATTTCACCAATACATTGCAATTTTATGTCTTCAATCCTAAAAATCTCAATTCAATTCTAGGGTTTATTCTTCCTAATATATGATTACTCTGTTTGATGGCAGTTATAATCAAGTATTTTTAATCATTAATTACCTATGATGTGTAGCATAATCAATGACTAAAAACCCATTAAGAACAGAAGAACATACAACAAGAACCAAATAAATATTCAAGCTTGATGTATGCATCAAATATTTATTCAATCATTCAAGAGAGCAATACATGGCTTAGCATATGATGTGTACCTTTACCATGTCTCAAACAATCAATTAATTTATATTAAATGTGGCCAATCAATAACACAAATCAAAAGATTGAATTAATCACAATGAATGATACTAGAATTTAAGAATTGATCAATTAATTATAAAGACATAAAATATGCAAGTAGGCTTAATCAAATTTCTAGTAAAAAAATTAGTTCATGTTTAATCTAGCAAAACACATTAAATTAAATTGAACATTTATGCTTGATCAAACAGTAGCTAAAAAAACTAATTAATCTAATAATATAATAATGCAACTAAAAAAAGTAAAAAGGTGACAGGCCATATCATGTAACACGTGCTCCTCTTGTGATCAAAACAATAGCCCAATTGTGGACTTAGCAGCCCATGTCCCTCTGTCTTTCTATCATCCACTGGTTCACCATTTTAATAGCAAGTAGCAGCATCATCCACTCCTCTTGCGCAGCACAATCACGTCTATTCTGTCTTGCCGCACTTCAAATCACGCACACAACTTCCAGCGATTTTGCAGCTTCTGTCCGAGCAGGTTTCGATCAGCAGCTTCAAGTGATCGTGGTCTGACTCTGCTCTCTCTTATTCTGTCTGTGGCTGACGAACTTCTCTATGTGTCTTTAGCTCTTCAACCTACTTGCACTTATATAAAAACATAAAACTTGCAAACCAAGTAAGAGATTTAATAAAACTTTCCTTTTATTTTGCAAACAATATATCCTTTAAATTTTAATAAATTCATATTCTTCCAAAATTAATTCCAAAATCACTTTCTCTAAGTTAATTCAAAAGATACACTTAATAATTAATTTTACACAAGAATATAACAATAAATGTGGTAATAATTAATAAAAATAATATAACAAATATATTATTATCAAGTATCATTCATTATTAATAATAAATGACTGTCGAATCTGATAATTTTTTACATAATATAAAAATAATATAAATAAAAGATATGATACATATCAAAATTAAATATAAATCATATATGAATATGTAAAATACTAAAAATAAAATTTGTGATTTTTATATAAACAGGATTTTTAAGTCAAAATTTTTGTATTTTAAATAACATAAATGTAATTTTATATAACAAAAATAAATAATAAATACAAATTATGAGGACTAACCTGATGCTGATCCCCGCCAATGACCACAAGACCCACATTGACACAATCATGTCAAATCAAAAGAGTGGAGATGTATTTTGGGGGCGTTGATTTGGGTTCCTAACGCAACTTTTGGACGTTTCTTTCCAGTTTTGTGGTCCCACTCCCACATGTTACATGAAGAAAAGAATCAAGGCTGTTCTTTTCTGCTTGAATCCTTGATGCCCGAACCTTGATGGATAAATGGTGATTATCGGTCTGGTCTGGTCTGGCCTGGTCTGGTCTTGTTGTCGCTGAAGCAATGGAAATTTTTTTTTGTTCATTGCAGCAATGTAATTTTTACTAATGATAATTTGATGGACCTTAATATAAGCTTTGATGACATTAAAAACGGTAATAATGATAAAATGAATTATCGTAACGATAAAATTTAATAGTGTAACGGTAATTTATGCTTAAATGTAATTATGAAATGAAATAAATGTAGTTAAAAAAATTAATGATTATTAAAGATATTACATAAAAATTATAATATATATTTTATATTTACAAAATCAATAAAATAAGTAACAAATTAATAAAAAATATTTTAACTAAAAAAGTTTTAATAAATTTAAAAATAAACACAATTTTTTTTATATCAAATGATAATTTTGGTATTAGATATTTTAAAGTTATTTTATATATATTTTAAAAAATAAAACTTTAAAAATAAAAAAATTAAAAATTAAAAAATGAAAATTAGTTAAAAAAAAGGAGAGAATAATGTAATTTTAGTCTCACTCACGGAGGTCTTATGGAAGCTGGATCCTTTCATACAAGAGGTATGATGGATCCAATCCAAACATGATGGATCCAAACGGGCTATAACACTATGATTAAAAACACAAAATAAAGTCTGTATTTAAAGCTGCGAGGTGTATAAAATTTCATAAATAGTCACAAAATATCACTTCATTAATAAAGTTAAAAAATAACTAAATTTTGTTGCTACTCCTCTGTCAGGGAAGAGGTGCTCTGGTAGCCCAGTTAAGTAATAGTATTATTACGGCTACAAGGGCACATTTTTTAAGAAGTGAAAAACTTTAATTGTAATTAAACTTCGAATAAAATTAGTCTTAGATCGTTAAAACAGATGAAAATACATGAAATTTATATAAAAAAATCTAAATTTTTAAAAATAAATATTAATAGGATTTATATATGATATATTGACACTATTAATGGACTAAAAATTGACACTTATTAATAAGCAAACCAAAAATATGTCAAGTCTTTAAAAATAAATATAAATAATTTTTTTTTCAATTTGCTCATAAAGATTTATTGACAAAGTGTCAATCTCTTTTGCACTGACAACGTATAGAGACTATACACTGTCATTTAATGAGTGTCACTTCGTTATTAAGTAAAGTTAAAAAAATTGACTGTGTTAAAAAAAAGTTAAAAAATTGACAAACCCTTACAAAATAAATGTTAAAAAAAGTTTCTTAATTTATTTTTATAGGTTTGGGCATATTCAAACATTGCTCATTAATGAAGATTGAAGAGGCATAATCATGTATAGAAACTATACAATTTTTTTTTGAAAAGGTATATCTCATTTAAAGTTACAATCATAATCCAGATAACTTAATGAACTAGTAAATACAATAACAACATTTAACAAACTAATTAAACAATAATAAACTAAACAAATCTCACATTTAGTGATATTCGAACTTGAAACTTTAAAGTCTCAAAGTCTCTTCATTGCAATCAAACCAAGGCTATACAATTTTTTTTATACGAGAAACTATACAATTTAAGTGCATCAAATATAATCTAAATATATATGATTGCTTATATATATATATATATATAGAGAGAGAGAGAGAGAGAGAGAGAGGATTGAATAGGATACAATCTGACAAGGTGCAAGGTGAAAGCAAGCTTGTTTTAACGAGACATAATTATATTAAATCAATATCTATGGAAGCTAATTCTAAATTATTTAAATCAATATTTTCAAATCCATTTAAAGTACTCAAAACCATGCTGGATTAAATTAATTTTTTCAAATTCATTTGAAATATTCACAATCATAATTGATTTAAATTAAATGTAGTCAAATGTATTTATTTTATTTATCCATGTTTATCCGCTTTAGTTTGCAAATTAAAGTTATTATGATAATTTTATTATGATTATTTAGTTTATTTATCCATATTAACCCATTTTTAAATAAAATCATTGTTATAATTTACCTTATCTATTTATTGGAATATATTCACCTTAAACAATCAAGGTTTAGCTTAACAGTTGTTAGTGTTACTCTTCAATAAGAGGGATTAGGTCCAATGTTCGATTCTCCCATTTCTCTATTATACCTCCTATGAATAAAGAAAAAGAAGGATATATCCATCTTAATTCATTTTTATATTTATATGTTATAATTCTGTTAAGAAAAATTGTAATAGTATCCTTCTTGATCCATTTTATAAATTTTTATTTTTTAAAATTGATAAGATTTAAATCTCCATTATTAAAACCAAATTGATATAATAAAATTTTTTATGCATCTTGATCTATTTATTAAATTTTTAATTTTTAAAATAAAATCTTCTCTAGTTGGTTGCCGGAAACAATTTTCTCTCATTTTTTCAAAAAAGTAATATGTTGCTAATGTGATTTAACTCATAAACTAAAATTTTAAGTTGATACTATGATAAATTTTTTTAAAAGTTGATATTTAATTACAAAGTTTTGTTTCACGTGTCATTATCAATCTTAACCTAACAAATTGCTTATAATTTTCATTCTAATTTGTTTTTTGGTAAAGTTTTGATTTTACAACAATTATAATAAAATATTTTCTTCCGAAACTAATTAATAAATGATTTTTAACTATTTAATTTTAAAAAAACTTCATATACATCTTTTTATCAAAAAAACTTAATCAGAAGCAACATTTGATAAATTAATACGAAAAAAAAAATTCAATAAAGATATCTTAAAAAATATTGTAAAACCCTTATAAATTAATTTCTTCCAAATTAATAATATCTTTAAATTAATAAAAAAATCATAATCTCGACTTCGACCAATGGCAAAAACTTAATAACCCTCTTTATCGTAATAATTAATAATTTTATTTTGAAAATTAGTGTGCAATTTCAATCTCAATTATCGCATAAATTAATAATTTGATTAAAAAATACAAAAATATTATATAATATTCAAGAACTAGAAAACACTTCAAAATGCTAATTTGTAAAAGACTGCCACATTTAGATTTTTGATTTTAAGAATTAAAAAAGTATAAAATATATTAAAAATATATATTTGCAAGAAAATTTTTATGAAATTAAAGGCTATAAAGTGATTGGAGGGATTTGGAGAATATAAAAATTAAATAGACAAATTTTTTAAGACAATAAGAATTCTAATTTTGTTAAATGACGTGTTCCTTCGTTGAGAAAAAAGACAATAAGAATTCACAAAATAAATCTTTAAATTAATTGCCTCCCTAAATTAATATCTAATGATGAGTAGTTGAGAACCAAAAATATTAATTGAGAAAAATCTTAGGGTACTAAATATGTGTGAGCTACATTTATTGATTTTTCCTCCTACTTTTATCTTTTTGGTTTTAGCAGTCACAAGCATTCCTCCTCTTTGGAATTCAACAGGAGTTTGGAATTCACAAATCTACGTTCTAAAAAGCCTTTTGATGGGATTAATTTATAACTTAATTTATTTTTAAAAATATTTTTATATTTTATTTTTGCAAATTATTTTGCTGTAATTAGCAAATTATATTATCATCCATCTTTCATGCACGTGTTAATATATTTTATATATGTTTTAAATAATAAATAAATAATATTAATTACCGTACTTAAATAACTTAAAATAAATAAAAATAATATGTGTATCATATAAGAAACTATGTAGAAGACAGAATTAATTCGAAGACATACTTTTGCCATTTTTTTTAGTAGTACATTTTCATTAGAAGTTACAATCACAATTAGCATATTACATTCCATGAACAAGTAACTATGAAAATCACATTACTCAAACTAGGTAAACTAATAAATAACTATAACAAACTAGTAAATAACTAGACTAACTTCAGCTCACACTTAATGAGACTAGAACCTGAGATCTCAAAGTCTGAGGACCTTCTCATTGCCACTAAGTCAAAGTCTCATTGACTAATTCTGTCATTTTTGAACAAACCTATGATGTAGAAGAGTAAAACTCTTGATTGTCTTTTCAAAATTAAACATACAATAATAACCAAATTTTGAAGATAATAAATGAGTTCAATTCATAAATTCGTATATATGACATTTCACAAATAATTGTATTTTGTTTTGTTTATAAGGATGGTTGTAAGAGAAAGTATAAATTATCAAAGACTAAAAAGATCAGTTGATCGATAAGAAATAAAAAGGGCTTAATTGTAAAGTTCGAACCATAGCTCTGTCTGTACCAAAAATTATATATATGTGGCTCTGTCACTTCTGCTTTCTACTCTTTCTACCACACACAAAAAACAAAATCTACTTATTGAATTGACCATTTTAACCTCATAAAATTTAATACTCACATTTTTCTTCTCGCTGTTTACACATGGTCTCACTCACACATGGTTCCCTGTGCGAGACCCACGGTATCGCGTAGATCACCTTGCACGATACCATGGATGTCGTGCGACACTAGGCTACCTACGTAGGGCAAGGGCCCTTGCGTAGGTTGGCCTGAGCAAGGCTAGGAAAGCTACGCAAGGCCAGGTTGCCAAGACCACCGTGCCAGCAGCCTTGGCCAGCAACCTTGGATCCTTGATGAAATCACCATTAGCAGCCCTTATCCCAAACCCCAAAAAAACAAAACCCTAAAATGATTGATACTTGAAAATCGGAGAGATGGAGACTGATGGAGATGAAAGAGCAACCATGAGAGATGATAGTGTTGAGTTTTCTGGCAGGATGAAGTGAATTTAAGGTAAAAAATTGTAAGGTTAAATTTGTAAATTAATGAGGTATACGCAGTATTTTTGGTGTAATTAAAATGTAGTGAAAAGAGTAAAAAAAAGGGGTAGATTTAGAATTGGGTTAATGTATCAATTAGTCCCTAAACTATACCACTTTTATCACTTTGGTACTTACAGAATTTCAGCTATCACTTTGGTATTTTAACTTTTCTTTCGTTAGACACTTAATCCCAAACTCTAACGTCGTTTGAAAAAATGGTGACGTGGCATTTCAAACCAATCAAATTCTACCATTTGGACCATAAATCCACCTCAGCTCTCATTACATGTGCCATGTTAGTAAATAATATTTCTTTTTTCAAAATCTATATATCGAATATAACAAAAAAAAATTTCAGTTTGCTAAAGGTTCCCTCGATTTTTTGCTCTTCTCTTTCGAAATCCTTACTAGCCATTTCTGAGAGAGATTTTGAAATCCTCCTAGTAAAAGAACTATTTCTTACATTGATACTTTGGTTCAAAGACTATTTCTTCAACTGAAGTTGTAACGGAAGACCCACACAAATGGAAGAGAGTAGAAGCAACCGGAGCTCAAAACTCACAGTTCATTCTAGGAATTTGGTTTGCCATTTTGGATTAAGGGCTCCAATTTGCATCTCGACGACACCGTGGAACAAAGGAAAGAAGTTCTATGGCTGCCCAAATTATAAGGAGGTATGGCACATTTAGATTTTATCTAAGATTTTGTTAAAGCCAATGGGTTGTACTAATTTGTTAGATTTTGTTACATTTTATCAAAATTTGTTACTAATTTTGGGGTTTATACTACTTGTTACAGACCGGTGGGAGTGGGTTTTTCCATTGGGTTGATAGGAATGATGGTGATGAGATCCTAGAAGTTCATCTCAAAAATGTGAATGATGAATTAGTAAGTCAAAACAAGATGTTGTTGATAGAAAACAGGCAGTTGAGGATTGAAAATGAAGAATGGAAGAAATCTGTTAAGGTTGATGAAATTAGTATGTTGCTCAATAAGGTTAGAAGTCAGAAAGAGAAGATGACTGCATACAAAGGAATGCTGGCAAAGAGTAAAAATGATGCATGTCTGTATAAGATTATCTTGCTAATTTCATGGGTTATTTTCCTAGTGTATGTTCTATCAAATATATAGATGTATGGCAATGTGTATGTCAAATGGTACAATTGTTATATTGTAATTAACCTTTAAGAATGTAAAAATGCAATTTTCTACTGGCTTACTCATATTGCAAGTTTCTGTTGGCTTAAAATTCTTGTCATTTTGTTATGTTTATTATTAAGATGCATAGTTGAATATAAAATAAAAATAGCAGAAAATTAACTTTAGGATTATCCACTTGTAATAGAAAGTATACAATGAACGTTCATTTATAATAGAAAGTGCAGAATGTTACATTTGGCCAAAAATGACAAAACAACATCTTGAGTGCATTTGGCAACAGCCTACAGAAATTCAATGAACCAAAATGCACAATGTTGTTGCCTTCTAAAATGTGACAATAAAAACATCCAAATTACAGCCAAAATAACATAAACAATCTTAATTACATCCACAATAAAATCAGTGTATGACAACAAAAACAACCATAAATTTTTCAACTGTTGGGACTCTTTCACTTTGAGGTGTTTGCTTTGGTTGGATTTTTGCCTTTCCTTTGGTCTCTGTTTGCGTAGATGTCATCATAATCTTACCTTTTTCTCTTTGTTCCCAACAACTCATTTCTTAGATCCTATAATAGATAAAAAGAATATTAGAGTCTATTTGTTAGCTATTAATATATTGTAGTTATAACTTTTAACTTAAATAATCTGAATAACACATATTACCTTGAAAAATCCAATAGATTCATCTGCTTCTCCATCCAAGTTTGCAACTTCTTGTTGATTGTTGGCAGTAGCAGTGGCCGTGGCAATCTTTGTAGATTAGCTTCTTGTTTTAGGGGTGAAAATCAGACAGTGGCTTCTAAAACCAAGCTGTAAAACAAATTAATTTGCAGCATCAAAATCAAAATAGTTATAGAATGAAGTATAAAGTAATAACTAATATCATTACTATTCAACTTACATTCAATATTTGCAATCCTGTCTTCTCATTAGTATATATCCCCATGCCTTGCATTATCTTCTTCCCTCTAGGGCCAAGTACACCTATTTTTTCCTTGCCTTTACCAGAATCCCTCCATGATGTTCTTGGTTGTGTTGATTGTTCATCTTCTGTTAACACTGATCTCCCTCTTACTGCTGACATTTGTGATAATGTAGTTGGTGTTGTTGCCGGCAGATGGACATTTTGGGGTACTTGAACTGTTGGCACCTGAACAGGTTGAGGCACTTGGTCAGCTGGGGTAGCCTGAACAGTGGGGGAGGCTTGGCCACTTGAACCACTCCCTGTTGAACCTCTCCCTGTTGAACCTCTATCCATTATTGTAGGTGTAGGTGTAGGTGTTCTTATAAAGTCTTCTGGTGGCACATAATCTGTGCATATGCCTATATCCTATTATAGCAAAGTAAGTGAGTAAGCAAAGTAAAACATGACTACAACAACATGTCAGAGGTTGCAAAGTGAAGCTTACCACCACTGACAGTCCAAGATCTATAGGATCATCTGCTTCTACATCAACACTTGCTGCTGGTTGAGATGAATCAACATTTCCAACATCTTCATTAGATTCCATCTACAAAAAAACTGATAAATTAATGCAAAATTATTGTAAAATATGAAAATATTACCCAATTAACTCATAAAACTTACTTACATTCTGCTTGTTTTTGTTTGCACACGTTCTGGCGTTGTGCCCAATTTGGAAGCATTTCTGACACCTCATCTTTCTCCCTCTTCTTGATAACTTATATCCATTGCCCTCACCCTCTTCTCTGATTCTTTTTTTTTTGGCCTACCAAGGATTTTTCTGGGAATGGGTGGATTAATAGGACCCAAATTTGTCTCTGGCCAAAACCTTTCACTTGCTAGTGGTGGCAGTACACAACTATACAACTTCTCATACTTTTCTTTCTTGTAAACATCTAACACATAGTCTTCAACCATTTCCTTCCTAAACAAAATAACACAAACTGCATGTGGGCATGGAATACCAGTCAGATCCCCTGACCTACAAGTGCTCTTACACCCACTGACATCAACAACAAATGTATCTCCATTAGAAAAAACTTCATACCCTTCTAAACCATTCTATCTAACATGGCAGTAAGCACTCAATTCTTTATTTTTTGTATCCTTTAACAAATCTTTGGACAGAACAGAGAATTCCATGTTGAAAATTTGGTCTTGTTAATGACTATTCTATTCATAACATAATGCCTAATTTCCTTAAACATAGAAATAATAGACATATGCCTAGCCCCAACAATAGCAACATTAAATGCTTCAGCAAAATTGTTATCTACTACATCAGAATGACATCTACCAAAGACGAATGTCCTAGACCAGTGTTTAGGGTTTTTGTTCAAAATGCTTACCAAAGCAGAACTCTTCAGAGCACCAAGTTCTTTTGCATTGCTCTTAAAGAATGCCTCATTTGTAGACTTACAACATGCCCAGAAAATAATATGCAAATCATTACCTCGATTGTCCTTTTTCCAATTTGCAAAATAATGTCGAGCACAATACCTATGCTCTATCTTTGGCAACAAAGTGGTTATCTCATCCCTCAAACCCTGTATCAACATAAAAACAAAACAAAACAAAATGTTATAAACAAATATGTGGGCAAATAATAAAACAATAATAACTCAACAGACATTTTTTATACCTTTTGCATATCACTCAGGAGAGTGAATCCATCACCATCTCCAAATTAAAGATCAGCTTGCAGATTTTCAAGAAACCATCTCCAGGTGTCCTTATTCTCCACTTCTACCACAGCCCATGCAATAGGATATATTTGGTCATTACCATTTCGGCCTATAGCTGCTAGCAGTTCATCCTTAAAGGGTCCCTTCAAAAAACACCCATCCAAGTGCACAATAGGCCTACAAACTCCCTAAACCCAGACTTAAAGGCACTAAAGCAAACATAAAGTCTTCTAAATTTAAGGGTTTCTGTTGGAGTAGGCCTTTCCACCATAAGCTCAACATGACAGCCATCATCTGCCTTCCTCAAAGCATGTGCATAGTCAAACAACCTATTGAACTCATACACTACTCTGTCATTTATCTTCTCCATAGCCCATTTTCTAGCTCTGCTGCAAATAGTCAAATTGATATAAACTTTTAACTCCTCCTTAGCAAGCCTTTTCATCTCAACCAACTTTAACTTAGGAATTACTCTCAACTTAGCAAGAAAATGCTTTCCTACAAACTTATAATTTGCCCTTGAGTTTGAAAAAGTAATGGAACAATTGTGCCTATTTACAAATGTTTTAATCTTAAACAACCCATCACTATTATCCTTACTACCATATATCATAAATGGACAACCCTCTGCCTTACACCTAGCTCTAGTCTTATCTTTTTCATTCCTTGGATACACAAAATCAAATCTTTCTGCCACAGCATACCTGTCCAAAGCATCCTTCAATTGCTTGGTACCTGCAAATATCATACCAAGCTCAAATCTGGGCACTAGATCAGAGGGATTAAAGTACCTCCTATTGCTTTTCCTATATAACACTTCACCATCATCATTACTGTCATAACTACCAAGATAAGAAGAACTCACATAATCAGTGTCATTTCCACTAGACTGATCTCCCCTGTTTGAGCAATCACCTACCCTGTTAGAGCAGTCACCTTCCCTGTTCTTATCTGCATCTCTAAGGCCATCACCTCCCCTGTCAGTTTTCTTCCTCCTCTCATCCACTAGTGCTTCCAAATCTACATCTGTTGGGACATCAACCTGCCTAACAGATTTTTTCTTCTTTTTCTACCTAAACTCCGTGTATGAAAGCCTTATGTCCCTAATTTCCTCATCCTCATCTGACACCAACTTATCTTCCACAATCTCATCCTCATCCTCTTCACTACTACTTGACTCATCATCACTGGACCCATTGATTGCATTAGTTGCTGCTGGACTAGTTGGGCCACCTACATTAGATGCACTACCTTTTCTATTTATTTCAACATTACTACCCTCTCCTGTCACATCTGACACATTTGGTTCATTTAACACATTTGACTCATTAGGCTTATTAGGCATATTTGATTGGTTGGGCTCATTTAAATCCTTTGGTATATTTGACTCGTAAGGCTCAATGGACTCATTTGGCACATTTGTAAGTAATGGGACAAAATCTACAACTTCAGCTATAGATATTTCATGCTCCACATAAACATCCAATTGTCCTACACTTGTGATATGATTTATCATAGCCACAAATGATGCATTATCATAAACTACCCTAAGACCATTCTCTAAATCATATCTGGTTCAAGAAAAGCAAAAGATCTCACTGTTGCATACCTAGCATCTTTAACCATATCAGTCAGCATTCCAAGTGATAAAAAGTCAGGATCAACAGACCATTCAATTACATCCTCACCAATGTATTTCTAACTTATGATGTTTTACAAAATTTCCACCTATATGCATGATTAAATTGTTCTTTAACCAAGCCATTAAGTTGCTGCAATAGAAAAAATACAAAAAAAAACTCAATTTCAAAACAAGTTGCTGAAATAAAATATACAAAGATACTAGAGATGGGACCCAAAACCAAACAACAGAACAAATAAACTAAACAGATTAATAGAAAAAGATAATGGAAAGCATCGAAATAGAACAAAATAACAGTATCACATGCGAAAAACCCTAAACTAATATTTATAAACAATATATGCTCTACTATTTGTAGACAAACCTTTTTTTGACTTGTCTTCTGTCTTCTATTCAAATCACAAATACAATTTGTCAGATTCTTCAGATCAAGAATATGCCTCGATACCTATCGATTTCCTTCTCTAAGTGAATTCTATTTTTCACCTGATACAAAACCCAAAATCCCCTCTCTATGAAATGCCTATTTGCTACCCGAGAAATCCCTAAATCCCAAAAACCCAAAATCCCAAAATCCCTCTTCTTTATCGTCGCCTCTCTCGTTATCTTCTCTACCACAAATTTTTCGAAATCCCTAAATTTCAAATTCTCTATTGTCGATTTTAGCAAACCAAATTTGTTTTTTTTGGTTATTTTTTTGTTATATTCGATATATAGATTTTGAAATAAGAAATATTATTTATGACATGGCACATTTAATGAGAGCTAAGGTGGATTTACGGTCCAAATGGCAAATTTTGATTGGTCCGAAATGCCACATCACCATTTTTTCAAACGACATTAGAGTTTGGGGTTAAATGTCTGACGAAAAAAATTTAAATACCAAAGTGATAATAAAAATTCAATAAATACTAAAGTGATAAAAGTGGTACAGTTAAGAGCTAATTGATACGTTAACCCTTTAGAATTCTTCAAGTTAAAGAGGAAAAAACGAAGAAATTAGAAGTTGGAAGCAAGCAAGCAAGCAAAACAAAGGCGTTGGATTTACAGAAACGTAGCCAAAACCCAAAAACCACCGAGTCGGATATCCTAAAATTGCAGGCTCCGAAGAAGCTTGGAATCTTCCAAAGCAAAACTCTTGGCCTTTAAGTAACCAACTATATTCTCTACGCAAAATTCAAATCAAAACACAGATATCATTAATCATTCATATCAAATCAATCTCGCGAATGAAGAGGCTTCTTTCGTGTATCTTCTTACTTCTAGCATTTGGTTTCTCTATCTTCGCCGCAATCAACGTGCCGTATGTCGACAGAACCGCAATCGTGCTCTCAACTTCGCAGACTCCGAGAGTCGGAGGGCGATCGCTCTTATCTCTCTCGTGAGTTCTATTTTTTTTCTTTCCTTTCTGATAATAATTTGTTTGTTATATTCCAATCAGGCAATCATCACAGATTAACCTTATCATTGTTGAAATACTTTACCATTTACTCATAATATTAAGAAATATCATCGAGCTTTACAATAAGGATTTAGAATTGTAGCAGTAGAATTTCATGTTGTTTATCTTTAATTTCGCAAATTTTCACAGCCTGTTCAAGTTCTTTTACTGGCACCTATTTTTTCTTAGTCAGTAACGATTTGGAACCTAATAACAAACAACCCTCCGTTCATTATTATTCATGGCATATTGTCAATAAGACCACTGTACATACTTTAGCGTATTACAATACAATAGCATTGTTATTGCTTCGTTTACGTTATATTAGTATTGTATTTTTAATATTGCTACCACTGTTATACTGCTCAATACTTACTTGGTTCAAACAGTGAACAAGAAACAGAATTAGCTGCTAGAACGGATGGTACCATTCTTTTAAGGACTAAACACTCAAAGAGAGTAATCTGGTCATTTGCCTCAGGGTCTCCCATTTACTCTTCCTATCAGGCTTCTCCGACGTTGGATAATGGCAATGAAAATGCCTTCCAACCAAGTACTGCTTTCTTCATTGATTGTGGAGATGATTGGGAACTGTATGCACATGCCGCCCACTCAAATAAAATGGTATGTGATAGGTTTTCTGCTTCAGATTTTTTCATGATGTACGTGTAGGTTGTCTCTCAAAATATCCTTGTTTTCTGTATTTACCGCGACATTGCATATGGATTTTTGACTGTCAATAATATTACTACCCCTTTTACCATTGCTCACATTTATCTTAATCTTTATCTTATTTTTGGGCTTATAGAAGCTTTCTGTCACTGTTGAAGACTTTGTCAAACACATGCCCCATGTATCTGAGGATGGGGCGGTCACACTTGGGTCTAAGAGGACAACTGTGTATGTGGTGGATGCTATGACCGGAAGACTACTGCATGTTTATAGGTCTCCTGACTCTCCATCCATGTTGGAGAGTGAAAAAAGGGAGACTTCTTTATATGATAATGATAATGGTAATAAGGAGCTGTCAAAGTCTGCTGCTAGTGACATTGCTCAGCGGAAATTTCACATCACAAGGACTGATTACACACTTCAGTCTTTCCATCCTAACTCAGACAAGATTTCATGGAGTCTGATGGTTGCTGAAATTGGGGCTGCTTTACTTTGCCAGGATGCTGATGTTCCTTTCATTACATCTACCCTGAATTCAAGCTATGAGCTTCCTGAAATTGTCAGTGATTTTGATTTGCCATTTCCATGTCAATCAAAAGGTGTTGTTATTCGGGAGCATGTTACATTAGAAGATATAAGTGCTTCTCTTCATGATGATCCAATGCTCCCATTGCCTGCTTCTAATGTGCCCACTACGCAAGCCGAGCTTGGTGGGTCATCAGACGACCATCATAATAGGAAGATGCTTCTAGCGGCTGCTCCAGAGGAAAAGCTTCTGCTGCAACCCAAAGTTGATAAATTATCAAACATTTCTCATAATAGTGATAATAAAACAAGTGTCCCTCTACCTCCCTTGGAGAATAATGATTTTAGAAAAGATGATGTACATGATCTGAGAACACCTGGTACTAATGGCTGGAGCATTTCTGCCAAATATCCAATAGTATTATCTTTTCTTTTATTTTTCATAATTTTGATGGGCTTTGTCATCCGCCATGTTCTTGCTGCATTAAAGGATCAGCCTGGTGCTAATTTAAATGTTGGAGCTTCTAAGAGGAAGAAATCCCGAAGATCAGGGAAGAGTAATGGATCCATTGAGAAAAAGGATAAGCACACATCATCTGAAAGTGAGGATGGATTTTCACCTGTTGATGGTGCCAACAAAATATTACTGGACCTTAACAAACTTGTTGATGGTGGTATTGATGGACGTAGAATTGGCAAGCTAGTTGTATCAAACACAGAAATTGCAAAGGGAAGCAATGGTACAATTGTCCTTGAGGGATTCTATGAAGGCCGAGCAGTTGCTGTGAAACGCCTTGTCCAAGCCCATCATGATGTTGCTTTTAAAGAAATCCAAAATCTCATTGCATCTGACCGGCATCCAAATATTGTTAGATGGTACGGAGTGGAGTACGATCGAGATTTTGTGTATCTTGCTCTGGAGCGTTGCACTTGCAGTGTGGATGATTTGGTTCAAATTTACTCAGACACATTTCAAAACCCAGTTTTGAGCAAGGACCAATCTACACGTGCTATGGTTAAGCATAAAATTCACTTGGATTTGGTGAAAGGTACCTTGCAGGATCTTAATTTGTGGAAAGCAAATGGCCATCCATCGCCCCTTTTCCTAAAACTGATGAGGTTAGTTTGGACTTTGGTTATGCATTAAATGATAAGGTTCATATATTCTTGGATTGATAATTTACTGGGTGGACATTTTCTTAATCTCTTATCTTTGTAACTTTCAATTAAAGTCAATAGGCCTTATTTGCTACCTTATTTGATCTAGTTTCACATCATCTTCATCCTCTATTACTGCTGTCTGTCACAGGGATATGGTTTCTGGTCTTGCTCATTTGCATGATTTAGGAATAATTCATCGAGACTTAAAGCCTCAAAATGTGCTAATAATTAAGGAAAAATCAGTTTGTGCGAAGCTTTCTGATATGGGCATTAGCAAGCGCCTTCTTGAGGATAGGTCATCCTTGGGTCACTATGCTACTGGTAAGTATCTTTACTGTTTACATTATCTGCCAGTCTCATAATTTATCTACACTACTTGAAATTTTTGCTGGCTTATGCTACTCGTGTGATAAGTCATTCTAATTACTTAACTTGGTTTTAGCCACCTAGCTTGTTGATGTACTTGTATATACTATCAAGGCCCCAGGGTTAAAATTTAAGTTCTTCCAATTATTGTTTTGGGTTGTTGTGGAATTTGTAACTGGTAAGAATGCTGCTAATGATCTTTTAATGTGCTGCCTATTTTAACATTTTGACTGTAGAAGTCTTAACTAGTTAGTGGGGCTAGAGTCTGATATATTTGCAAATTTGGTTGCAGGATGTGGTAGTTCAGGTTGGCAAGCACCTGAACAACTTCTTCATGGTCGCCAAACTCGTGCAGTTGATTTATTTAGTTTAGGTTGTGTCATTTTTTTCTGCATCACTCGTGGAAGGCATCCATTTGGCAATCATCTTGAACGTGATATCAATGTTGTCAACAACCGAGTGAACCTCTTTCTAGTGGAGCATATCCCTGAAGCTGTGGATCTAATTTCCCGTTTACTAAAGCCTGAGCCTGAATTGAGGTATGATGATTGTTTTCTACCGCTGTCAATTTTGGCAAGCATTCTTTAAATGTTAAAAAGATTTCTGCTGTGCAGTAAACTCTTCTTTAATCATCTGGATCTCAATATAACATTTCTAACTCGCTGCCAGGCCAAGTGCTTTGGAAGTGTTGTGTCATCCTCTATTTTGGAGTTGCGAGATGAGACTGTCATTTCTTCGGGACACTAGTGACAGGGTCGAATTAGAAGATTGGGAGGCTGATTCTGACATCTTGAAAGCGTTGGAGAGTACTGCACCAATGGCTCTAGGTGGAAAATGGAATGAGAAAATGGAACCTGCATTTATTGCTAACATTGGATATTACCGGCGTTATAAGTTTGACAGTGTCCGAGATTTGTTGCGAGTCATGCGAAACAAATTGAATCATTATGGAGAGCTTCCAAAAGAAATTCAGGTTTGAATCTAAACCTAGCTGTTACTCATTAAGCAAGCTTGTTAGTTAGGTTGGAATGAATACATGAAAGATGTTTTGGATATAGCATGGAAGTGAGTTGAGTCAGGCTTTAGACCTCATCCATTTATTAAGTAGGAAATGAAAATCGAACCTGATTGTTTAAGATGGTCATCATCTTGAACCTAATTATTCAAGGTATTTGTGATACAGACACACACACACATTGTGGGGTCTGGGGAAGGTGTGTATATATACACATACACACACACATATAAATATATATGTGTGTGTGTGTGTAAGTAGGTGCTTGTTCTTTTGATTCTTTTTCCTTTGAAAAGCTTATTTGAAGCTGTATTTTATTGAATAATACAAATACCATTATTACAATAATCAGAATGATTTATATGGGAGAAGAGCGAGGGGAGGGAGGATGGCTGAGAGAGAGAGGAGGGAGTGGACTAACAATCTGGCATGTTGGGAGTTGCAAACTACCTCTAAAAACATGTATTAAGTGCCAACATTTGTAACTTGTGGCTGAGAATCTTTTCCGTGCTACTGTTGCAGGAACTAGTAGGGCCGGTGCCAGAAGGATTTGATGGTTATTTTGCTAGTCGATTCCCGAAACTCTTTATTGAAGTATACAAAGTTGTTTGCAGGCATTGCAGGGAAGAGAAATGCTTTCATAAGTACTTTAAAAGCAATGCTGTTTAAAATCTTTACATTCTTAGTTTTTAAACAAGACTGGGAATGCTTCTGATATCTCATTCACTGGTCCTTGCAGGTTTTCATATTCTGTATTTGATTTGTAAATATTAGGTGTAATCTAGTAAGTTGTAATCTAGTAATGTATATATGTGTTATATCTTTTGTTTTCTGTTGCCATGTGATAATTGTTTTAGTTGACAAAGCTAATTGGTAGGGCTATCTTACCTTTTGCAATCTTTGCTGTAAAGTATGGCCTTCCCAATTGATAACGCGCTCGGCTCACCCCTTGCATCTGTTTGCTCAGTCCACATTCCTATTGTACTTTTATTTAAGAGTTAGGAACTTACATGTGTATGTGTGTGTGTATAGTAGCCTTCACCTAGCGTGTAAGATCGTTACTTAAATTTAATGTTTGAAGAGAGTGATGAGCTTCGATCTGTGTGACTAGAGGGGATCCAATGGGCGTTTTCCTTTGAAATAGTAAGGGGTGGAAGAAGAAAGATGCAGTTCATATGTTGTAAAATTCGACACTCTTGAATTCTTGAAAAGGAGAAAATGTTTTTTACTTTGGAGAAACCAACTACCCTATAAGTAAGTTGGAACCTCAGATTGGCAGAGTAGGTGAGACTTATGTGTTGAGGCCGCGGGTGCTAATATGATTCTTACCTAATTTACATCCATTGCTTCGCAGATTGATGCCAATATGTTTTACACCAAATGTCCAGAGTCAGAAGGGCCATATGTTTTGGTACAACACTGCAATGCATGCCCGCATGCTGGTAATGGTGGAAGGCCCTGCTAGAGTGACGGTTGCCAATGCCGAGGACCAGTGCTGTGGCTGTGTATCAACCACTAATATGCAAGTAGGCTAGACTTCACTACTACTTTCAAGGCTTTTGTTTGAAGCAAATTCACTAGTTTTGTTGGAGCTGCTAATTGATCCATCTTCAGTTTTATTAGAGGCTCTCTCCAGTTGCCTTCTCTTGGATCGACTTTTAACGTCGTCCTCCTTTTCATTAACGAAAGAAAGAAACGTCTGAATCCGTGCAGATCGGGAGCTTTTCCCAGAAGACTCTACTTCCTCGGAGTAATGCCGGCTGAACTGGCGCACCATCTTCAAGAAATACATAAACAGAGCAATCAAGCAAGCTAGTCCACATACGGCAAATAGGCCCCAAAAGCTTTTAAGCTGAAGCCTGTCCACTTCCATCTTTGCACCTTGATAACTGCATGCACGTCTTAACAGCCATTTGTCACGGATCCTTTGAAGATCTCCATTCTCTGAGAGTTTCAGAAGGGCAGTTGACAAATCCAGAGCTAAAGGAGAGTCCCGTGGAAAGGCCTGCAGGATGAACAACAATACCATTACTTTTCTATCTGTAAGCTCTGAGTGGCAGACTATAAAACATTTGGCAATTAGCAGTGCAGCAAAACCTACAATATTGCATTACATTTTGCCAGAACCAAACAAGGAGGGTAACTTACAAATCCCCATCCGTTTTTGGTGAACTCTTGACCCACGATACTGAATTCACATCTGGTGGAAAGAAAGAGCTCGATATAAGCACGGTCATCCACCATTGCTGCAACACCACCCTTGTGGGGGCCATCTTCCAATGCTTTAGCAGATTCTTCCGGCGAATTAAGAGGAACCAGTCTTGATGCATCAATCTTCAGTTCATCAATTAAGTAATTGCGGGCAAATGATCCTTGCTGGTACCCAATAGGATCACTCGTTGATATTAAAGTTTCAATGCCTTTAATGGGAGAAGTAAGTTGTTGCACTGTAAGGATTGAGGTAAGGCTTGCTGTGTAGCTAGAGTTGATTATGAGAACGACGAATAGCCAGATAATAAGAATTATGCGGCCAAGTGCACTGACAGTATTTTCTCCTGAAGAAAAGAAAAGAAAAGCAGCAGCCACAAATTTGTTAGTTTAAATAAAGCATACTCAGATGCGCATGGCTGCTATATATGTGCAGAAAACTGACTGTAGTCACGTAGTATTACTTACTGTGGGCGAAGAACCAAGTTGAAAAACTAAACCTGCACGAGGGAGTTTATAAAGACAAGTTATTTAAGTGATTGAGAAGAAGACGAAGAAGAAGCAATCCCCTCGCAATTGACTAGGAACACGTAAAAAGGAAAAACCAAGAAGGAACCATTCAACTCAAGTAATCTTCTTGAACTTTTTAGGAACAACTTTCCATGTTCAAATTATACTGCGAAGAAAAGCTAGAAAAGAATGACATGAATAATTTTAAGAATGACAGATTGTATCAATCTGCTTAATTAATTAGGACAGGTAACTAGTGTGCTGTCGTACATAACATACATGCAATGCAAGTGAGTTACACCAGACTCACCATAGAATAGTGACTACTTGTCTTCTTGGGGGGCCTCTGAACTCGTCATTCATCCTATGCTCCAAAATCCAAACTACTGTTCCCACCAACAGGAAAAAGATGGCTGTCACGGCCCACAACCTCCGCGTGAATGGCCTCAGAAAGGCCCAAAAATTAGAATTCTTCCTCCTAACCGGGGCCACCACAACTAATCCAGACTCAATATATGGCTGTGTGAAATCTGCCAATTTTGTTCTGTTAGTGATGATTGCAATGTCACCTATAGCCGCATCAAACACCTGAACGATAAGGAGAAAAGTTGATAATCAGAAAAGAAGCAGGCGATAGGCCTTAAAGAATTCCTTCATACACTTACACCTGCTGTGATCAAGCGCACAAGCTCAGTGCCACTAGGATTGGTACGGCCGTCCCCGAAGGGAATTAATTTATATGGGACAGCATAGGGCAACAAATTCAGAGCAGCGGTGAATACTTCAATGCAGTATCCAGTAATTGCGTCAGGGCCTCTTACGGAGACAAATTCACGGTAGCTAACACGATGGGGAACTCCAATTTTCAAATACCTTCCACTATTTGGAAACACCCAGCCGCGGGGTCTTTGTGTGGTTTGTCCAGGCCAAACAACGCCGTATAGTTTTTGACTTGCGCTGGAACGGTTGGGTGGCTTTGCCCAAAGGATTTCTGGCGGCTCGATTGAGAGGCCAGAATGATTAGACCAGTATCCAATTCTTCTATAGCCAGTACCAATCACATTGATGACTTCATATGCAGGATGAATGAGATTCCGATCTGAAGTAAACCTGACATCGCCCGTTACACCCTTCATGTTGATTTTCAAAATGTTGTCAAGTAACAGGTTCCCTCCTTGGAAGACGCTCAAAGCATCTAAATGTAAGTTTCCTCGACGTAGCTCCGGTGATCTGGAATTGTTTAAGAAGGAAATGTTTCCCCCCTGATTGAAAACTTCATTGATTGCATGAGCTAGCAACCAAACAGTGTCGTAGGCGTATAGACCATAGGTGTTCAGCCCAATTGGCTTTCCACTGGTCAAGTTGCTCCACCTCGACACAAATCTCCTCTTGAGTTCAGAATCTTGCGTGTACATCCGCAACGTAACAACTCCTTGAATGTCATCCATAGCGTCTTGAGAGAGGGGAGAATTAGTGTCTAGGACGGTGGATAGCCAGTTAGTCGCAATCCAGACATAGCCAGTTCCCAGCATTCCTAGGTACTGAGCCACACTGAACACTGTTAGACCCCAGCTACCAGGAACGTGGACAACGAGAATCCTGGACTCCCTTAAAGCCACCTTAACTAAAACGTCAGTGATTTCATCCCGCGTTGGATCTGGGCTTAAACGCGCTTTGTAAGAGATCTTGCATCGCCTTTCGGCCAGCTTATCCCCCAATGCAGCAACCCCATTTCTTCCATGATCATCATCCTCATAGATTGCTATGACCTCTCTCCACTCGTGATGGTCTATGATTTCAGCGATAGCAGCCATCTGATATAAATCGCTCTGAGAAGTCCTGACAAAGAATGGGAACTGAATTGGAGACAGGGTGGGATCCGTGGAGGAGAATGACAATAGAGGGGCTCGCAGTGCATTCGCGATATGGGATATCACATGAGCTGTCACAGAAGACTGGGGACCAATTATGGCGACAGTGTCTCTCTCCATGAACAGTAAAGCTGCAATTCAATCAATGATGAAACCAAAGAAGGTGAAATTTTTGAGTCTCTCCCAGCCAGAGGAAGGAAAATATGACAGGTTGAACTTGTGAATGAACAGACAATGAACAAAACGTGTTAAGGGTCAATAATGATTTAGAGGACGTACCTTCCACTATTGCCATAAATCCGCTGTAGTTGGAGTCCTTCATTTGTAATATTAATTTAGTTCCTTGCAGAATGTCAGGGTTGGAATTTACATCTTCAATGGCTGCTTCTATTGCAACTTTTGCAGCTTTTCCAATGACAGATTTGAATGCAAAAATAGCACCAATATTGACAACTTCTGGTCTTGTAGAAACATTTGTGCTCACTCCAATTATAGGAAAACCATTGTACAACATCATTGACGCCAGAAGCCATACTAAATTCATGGCGAATTGCTGCTTCATTAGAGTTGCTCTGATAAAGAAAATGAGGCAGGGATCAGCGGAAAATAGTATGGCGACTGCAACTCAACACTCTCGTTTCCAGAAGAAGGCAATCAGACAATAGAATAGTATGTCAGCAGATATGAATAAAGTAATAAGGAAAACAGAACACTAACATAAGATCGTAAGCGTAAAATCGTGTGCTCTGCTAATTCGCAAACCCTAAAAACAGAAGAAGCAGAAAGGAATGGAAAAAAATAGTACTGCCAATTAGTAGTAATTCACGTACATTTAACTTGTCTCAAACTGACTCAGCAGCACTTTGAGATTGGAGCCATTATTGAGCTTCACGATTCATGAATGGTGGAGACTGGAGAGAAGTTAAAAGGATAATCCGTAACCGTCATTATGTAACGTCTGAAAAGTAAAATGAGAAAGAAACAGAGCACTGAGAGCTCATGATCTGGAAGATGACGACGTTGTGGAGAAGGCATTTTGAGGTTGAAATGACTAATGAGTGCCCTTAGTGGTAGTCCTGTATTATTCACCTGAATGTCATATCCACTAATGCACAAAACTGAAGCAGGATCGATCTAATTCTACTCAACACTCGCCCCATCAACTCGCAAAGTCACGCCATCTTCCATCTTCGTACAGAAAAGTGACACCATTACGGCCAGACCCCACCCCTTTTGTTAGTGCACTGCCCAGTGACCCCCAATTGTAAGTGCTTCCTCTGCCACGTTAACGGGATTTTACTCATTTTGCTCTTTGAATTGCGCATTTCTTACATCATCGTTGCGTTTGCTCGGTTTACTTGCTGCGGCAGAGTGAGAAACTCATCGTTATTCGTTACAGTTCTTGCCGGCCTATGTTCCGTCTTTCCGATTACAGGCTTTGTCTGTTTTTCTATTTCTATCTCGTTCCTTGTCATGTCAGCTCATATTTAACTACATGGCTTTAACCACTTTTCTTAACAGTCACCCATGCACACGTTCTCTCAAATGTCGCTAAGGTTTTTCAATCTTCACCTACTAACACACAGGGTGGTGGCTAATTCTAGACATGCCCCAAATAAATGTACTAATCATGTGGATGCAAAGAGCATATATTAATATGTATTCAGAGCTTAACTCAAATGATTTATACAATTATCTTTAAAAAATGACATTAAGTAAACCCTACAAAGGATATATCTAAATTTAGAATAAATTACCTTAACGAATAAAGTATTTTTATATTAAGGAATAATAAATTTATAATCAAAGATAGTGCGATCTAGTATCTATGGTTTTTTATGGACAAAAATGTTACTTATGATCGGGCTGAAGCTTGATGGGCTTGGTGTTCCTTTGATGCTTATCTGCAAGTGGTCATAACCACTGAAAAGGTCTGTGCTTTGTGCGAAGATAAATGCATGGAAAATTAGGTTTCTCAATCACATTGCCATTTCTTCAATTTGCATGCATATATAAGATGGAAAAGCAATTTTTCTTTGTCCAACCAATCCCTGGTTTGGTTCCATATAAATCAAGCTGTAGCTGTAATAGATTCTAAGAGCTTAGCTAGGCAAGCACTGGAGTCACCGTATCAGTTTAACAGTAAAAATCATTGTTAGTTTAACATATCTTCCATCTTAGACTTTCTTCGTTGGACAGTTTGAAGCTAGACAGCAATGAAACAGTACAACACAGTGATCGAAGATATAAAAGTGGAAGCATAGTAGGTCAAGTAGCAGCTATGACACGGCCACGTAATTAAGATGTACAATGGCCTCCTTTTTAATTCTTTTTCGCTGACTGGCATTTTGCCCTCAGCATTTTACGAAGAGGATCCTTTTATATATTAATTTTACCATAGAGGAGTCATCTTGCACAGGTAAAATAAAACTGGCCGAAGATCAGTTGATGAAATGGGAAAGCGGTGTGTTAGATGGTTGAGAAGACCATCACATTTGTTATATTATATATATATATATAGCAAGAGCCAAGATGGTACTGACAACGATGTGAAGTGAGAATGGATCAAGATTGAGAACAATAATATATATGGAAAACGCATACAGGATACTGTGTATGCTTTCATGTAATTTCATAACATTGTCTTGTAAACCAAAAGGCAGTTGCAATCGGACGAAAGCATAACAAGGGTAGAAAACTAGAGAACAGATAAGTTAATTGCTTCTGCCACCCTAAAAACAGAAAGAAATTTTGCTTTTGATGATATATATGTAGCATAGTTAAAAAATGAGATAACATTATACATTTGGCCCTCGCTAATTCAAGTTAATGTTTGGGGAAAATGCTTGTGTTATTTCGGATTTTGAATTGTTTCAATTAGTTCAATTTTGAGGTTTCTTTATATATTCATTTTATATATTACCTTGAAGGTTTCCTTTGTTTTTGCTTTTTTTTTTCTTATAAAACTAACCTTCAAGAGGTAATATTTAACATGAATATAAAGAAAGCATTTCTTAGGAAAAAAAAGCCACAACTCCAAAGACAATTTCCACCCCTCAGATGTGAGCACCAAAACAACATACATGGATGGATGGATTCAATTAGCTAGCTAGCTGTGGAGTTGACTGGTGAACATCTTGTTCAGCGCTAGCGGTGCCAACTTAATTCCCTTCCTCACAGCAGTTTACTAGTTTAGGTTAGGGAGTTAGCGGGAAAGGTACTTGTGGCTAGCTTGGTTAATTTTGAGTGCTCAGTCTCTTTAATTTCATGATAACTTTCTGTAACATGAAAGAGTCTACAGCCACCTTAACACATATCATGAAAATTGCTAACAAATTAATGGCCGTATATATTGCATTTGCATGCTAATATGCTTCCTCTAATTCCTAATTCCTGTCAAAGATAGAGATTTTTATTCAATTCTCCATAGGCTGTGGCTTTCTGGTTTGTTTGAACATTGAACATCGCCCATCAATCATCGGAAGTGAAAAATATGAGACAGAGAGTCATTGATGATGAAACTAATCAAAGTGAACAGATTCATGGGAAAAGAACTGATTGTCAAGCGGTCAACCAGACACGTGTCAAAAAGGCAACCCTTTCCAGCGCTATAATATAGTGCGGAAAACCTGTAATCCCATAAACACATATAACGGACTTTGTGTTTCTTCTCTCTCTCCAAACGGTCCTCCCTTTCCTACTACCATGCTTTGGTTTTGCATTTCTTCTTCTTCTTTTATTACTACTAATATTATTATTTCTCTATTACATTCTAAGCTTGTTTGCTTCGTTGGATCTTTTCCTCTCGTACTTTCTTCATAATCACACAGAGACAAAGTGTACCCAACTTGGCGATGGGGGTGGTTTTAGTTCCTCACTCAATCCGATAAAATTTCCAGCTTGCAAAAACGCAAGCTTCTTTTGATACCATACATCTTGGGTGAAGTGAATCTTATTTGAATCTTGGATCAAGAGCTTCACCCTTTTGGCAGTTGGTTCATGCCGAATGTGGGCTGTCTGTAATCTGAACTGCTGCTTTTTTTTTTCTTTGAAAAAAATGGGTTAGTGTTTTTTTTTTTGGGTTGTGGAGGAGGATCAATGGCCCCAGCGACGGATATATCTCCAGATACAACAAGAATAGAAGGTGGAGGCTTCAAGGGCAGTTTCAATTCAATGGAAGATGAAAATGAAGACGCATTGGAGAATATAAACCAGATCAACGCTGCCAAACCTCCAAGAAACCTCTCATCTATGCGCCATTGCAGCAGCTCTGCTTGGTTAACTGAACGGGTTAGTCTTTTCTGCCTTTTCTTTCTTGTTTAAGGCACCTGGCGGCCTTTCTGTTAAATGCATATCAAGTACGTATTAAAAAAACCACCAATTTCTGCTCTTTGCATTCTAATGTAGCCTTTTTGCTTTTCACCTTTTAAGAATGATATTTATATCATCAAATGATGGATTATAAATTGTTTCTGTTAGAATAGTTTGCCCTTTTTCCAATCTTTGCGCTGTATAATCAGAATTAACCTGAAAATGTGTATTTAATTAACATAAATTTGGGAGAAAAACACTCATTTAACCGACTCAAATTTCCAAAACATACACTACCATACTGATTTTCTATCGTTCTTGATATTATATAGTTGCACAGTACATTTTGGACTGAATCGCGAACTAATGAAAAATGCAAAGAATTACATTGCAAAGTGCCAAAATGCATGTTAGGAGTTATTTTAAATCTATGTAAAAGCTTTTCTCATGATTCCAGATTGGTGATTGAAGATTCTTCTTCTTGCTATAGTACATTTTCACTGTTTTCTGAAATTTATGCTTTTGTTTTATGGGATTCATTTTAAGCTATCAGCGTCTCTTTTATCTGCCCCTTGTGTGTCTGCTTACATGATTCTAAGGTGGTTTTGAGAAAATTTTGAAACAAACTTTACCCATCCCCAGTCCATTCCGTAGACTATTGAGCTGATAAAGCAAAAATTAAAACAAATTTCATGTAAAACAGTTCTCTTTTCTCGTTGGTGTAGGAATCAGATATGGCTGCTGTGGGCTTTAGGTCACCATCATCAAGTGAGAATTCTGGTTTTTTACCTGAATTTCGTTCAGGAAGCTGTTCTGAGAAAGGAGCAAAACAGTATATGGAAGATGAGTTTATATGTGTTGATAATCTCTTTCAATATCTTGGTTCGGCTACAAACTTTTCTTCCCCAGGAGCATTTTATGGGGTGTGTAACTTTTGTTAGGTTAGAATACCGTTTTTGTAATTTCCTCGTGTAGAACAAGTTCATGAGTAGCATTTCTGGTGCACAATAGATGAAACCTATTCATGCTATAATTGCAATTGCCGAACAAATTTTGTCTATATATTATTCGCCTTAGCACGACTGTTTTAACCATTTGCATGATATCAGATTTTGTCTAGCAGTAGATCATTTTTTAACGTAGAAAGAATAGTTCATTGCTGCAATGCACTGAGGTTGTGTTTTTCCTATAGGTATTTGATGGACATGGGGGTCTTGATGCAGCATCCTTTACCAGAAGGAACATGCTCAAGTTTATTGTTGAAGACTCCAATTTTGCAACTGGCACGAAAAAGGCTGTCAAGAGTGCTTTTGTGAAGGCTGATCATGCACTTGCAGACGCCAAATCTCTCGATAGCTCCTCGGGAACCACTGCTTTGACTGCTCTCATTTTGGGAAGGTGAGAAACGTATATAGTGCTAACTAGATCTTCATGCATTCTGCAGTTTGACATTGGTATGACAGAGTATGGCTTCCTTTTGTCTCCTGTGATTATTTCTGTCAGGACCATGCTGATTGCCAATGCTGGGGATTCTCGAGCTGTATTGGGTAAACGAGGAAGAGCAGTTGAGCTGTCTAAAGATCACAAACCCAATTGCACCTCTGAAAGAATAAGAATTGAGAAACTAGGTGGGGTCATCTATGATGGCTACCTCAATGGGCAGATTTCGGTAGCACGTGCTCTTGGAGACTGGCATATTAAAGGCTCTAAAGGTTCAAAAAGCCCCTTAAGCTGCGAGCCAGAGTTGGAAGAAATTTTCCTGACCGAAGAAGATGAGTTTTTGATAATGGGCTGCGATGGCCTTTGGGATGTGATGAGTAGCCAATGTGCTGTGACAATGGTGCGGAAGGAGTTGATGCAGCATAATGATCCTGAAAGGTGCTCGAAAGCACTTGTGAAGGAGGCACTACAACGCAACTCTTGTGATAATCTAACTGTTGTTGTCATCTGTTTCTCTCCAGACCCACCTCCAAAGATCGAAATTCCTAGATCCAATAAGAGGAGGAGTATATCAGCGGAAGGGCTGGATCTCCTTAAGGGTGTTTTGAACAACGTATGAGCAGCTTGTACAAAAATGGAGTTTATGGCTCTGAATAACTGCTTCTTCCTGCTGATGTTGGAAAGAGCTTACGATTTCATCAACCAAGCACCCCGAATATCTGACACACTTCATATTTTGGATTTTCAGCGAGTAATTTTTGAGTTGTAGTCCTAAGCTGGTAACAAGTTGCCTGCATCTTGGTTGGGGCACTGGCAACCTCAACAAGTTCGATCTTGGTTTCAGGGTTTTAGTGGGAAGCTCAACGTATCAGCAAGTTTGAGGGACTGCAACGAATCTGGTCTGTTTTTCTTTGTAACAATTTACTATTAGACACGTAAGGAACATGTAGTCCATAGTAAGTAAAGCTTACAAATTCTGCAGTGATCACTTGAGGCCAGTGAAATTTACCGACAGGGAGGAGAGATCTCTCTGAACACTTTCTGTCTCTCAGATTGCTAATGGTACTAGGCGACGTATTCTCATGTTCAGAAAAATTTATGCGAGAATGATCTTAAAACATAAGTATTTTAGGTATCAATAAAATAATGATATCTCAAAAATATTTAATGATTATCTTCCACTCATTCTCACTCTCCCCAAAAGGTTGTAATTCTGTTTGCAACAAATGTTGCAAACGAGTATTATAGCTGATGGTTTGACATTTGGTGCTTGCCGAAGTGTTGTTCAAATTCAAAAACAATGGTTTCAAACAAAACGAAGCAATAGAATATGTACTCTGCTGTGCTCATGAATTAGAACTTTAATAGTTGTACTGTGTTATAAATGTACCCATACAAAATTTCAAATTTCACCATTTCTGACCTCCAGTCCAGTAGCAGTAAGTATATAGCCCGCCCGACACACGCCGCGAAAAAACAAAAAGAAAAGACCAGAATGCAGGAAGCAAAATATTTTAAGATCTATTACGAATCTTATCTTATCAAGAAAATCTGGAGAGGCTGAAGAAAAGGACAAAAGAATGGGCAGCAGGTACGGCAAGTGGCGATGAAAGACAAACTCGTCTCAATCATATGATGTGGTCCACAAAGAGGATAGTTATCCTCCTCGTCCGCTCAACACAATCCTTACAAACTAGAAGCGGCAAGCCTACAATTGATTTTCCTTTTCATATGTCGTGTTTAACTTCTACTTGTCTACACACCTTCGACCGCTGAAGATAGGTGCACGCTCCTTTCGCTTTCCCACTTACACTGCAGTGAACGGACAACATAATCTGCTCTTTGATGTCCTCACATTTCCATTTTAGCTGGTTTTTTCTCTAATTTAACATTAAAATGCTGTCATTAACAAACGAAATGAGAAAAAAAAAATGTATATCTTACCCTTCCCTCGATTATTTCAAAATTTACAAATTAGTGACGTTTTTTTAAAAAAAAATTAACAAATTACAAATGCTTTTCTCTTTCTTCTCTTTGAAATTGGTATCAGTTCTCTCAAACTTGTCGTTCCCCTGCAGATATTAGTACCGACTGCCGGCGGCCTCCATCCAAGAAGCAAGTGAAACAACACCCCATCGCCTCATCACATAAATCATCTCATCTGTCTGAGAAAACAATAAGCGCCTCTGCAACAACTCTACGTACTGCAACTATTTTCTCAAAATCTAACAAGCATCATTCTTAACAACTCTGCAATAACCAGATATGGGGTTTGATAAGGAAGCAAGCTCATCCTCGCATGTGCTGCAAGTGCCGCCCCTCCCGAGAGAAGACACCCCCCTGTTGGGCCAACCACGCCAGCTCTCTTCCCAGTCAAAGACCTTTGCGAACGTCTTCATAGCTATAGTTGGAGCAGGTGTCCTCGGCCTTCCCTATACCTTCAAGAAAACAGGCTGGCTCATGGGCTCCCTCATGCTATTCTCTGTCGCTCTCTTAACCTATTACTGCATGATGCTTTTGGTCTTTACTCGTCGAAAGTTGGAGTCCCTCCATGGCTTCTCGAAGATCAACTCCTTCGGTGATCTTGGCTTCGTGGTTTGTGGCCCGCTTGGTAGCTTTGCAGTTGATGTCATGATAGTTTTAGCCCAAGCTGGCTTCTGCATTAGTTACCTCATTTTCATTGCCAACACTTTAGCTTACGTTTTTGATGCCGATAATCATACCAGTATTCTTGGGCTCAGTCCTAAGACTCTGTATCTGTGGGCTTGTTTTCCGTTCCAGTTAGGATTGAATTCAATCGCAACGTTGACCCATTTGGCTCCTTTGAGTATCTTTGCTGATGTGGTAGATCTTGGAGCTGTCGGAGTGGTGATGGTTGAGGACGTGTGGTTTTTCATGAAGAATAGGCCGGTGTTGAAGGCTTTTGGTGGGTTCTCTGTATTCTTTTACGGCCTGGGTGTGGCTGTTTACTCTTTTGAAGGAGTAGGAATGATACTGCCATTGGAATTAGAGGCGAAATACAAGGACAAGTTTGGGAAAGTGTTGGCGTTTTGTATGGCATTCATTTCTTTGCTTTATGGAGCATTTGGAATTTTGGGATACTCAGCGTTTGGTGAAGGAACCAGAGACATAATCACCACCAACCTGGGACCAGGGTTAGTAAGCACACTGGTGCAGCTGGGTCTCTGCATCAACCTGTTTTTTACGTTCCCATTGATGATGAACCCTGTTTATGAGGTGGTTGAGAGGCGATTCTGTGATTCTAGGTACTGCTTGTGGCTAAGGTGGGTAGTGGTTCTTGTAGTGAGCATGGTTGCTCTGGTGGTCCCCAATTTTGCAGATTTCCTGTCTCTTGTGGGCAGTAGTGTGTGCTGTGCTCTGGGATTTGTGTTGCCTGCTTCCTTTCATCTGATGGTATTCAAGAGGGAGTTAGGATGGAATGGATTGATTGTGGATGCGGTTATTGTGGCTCTAGGTGTGATCATGGTGTAAGTACATCAAACAAGCCTAACATGCTTCTACACAATATGAAACATGTTAAACAAATAAAATGCGGAAGCGATAGGATCTAACCTCCAGCCATTGCACTCTGTAACTCTGCTGTTGAAGCAATTGCCGAATCTGACAGTCTACTTTGTGTCGATCACAGACCTTCCAAATCTTCCAAGCACTCAAAACCTCACTAGATGGTGTTTGTGTGTTTTTAGGTTAACGTACTTGGGGACCGGAAGGAGCCCTCCTTAAATAGTAATGAGAGCGTGCTAATTATGGCAATAAAATCACGTTTTAACCATCATAAAATCGTGTTTTAATAGCCAAATATTGAGTTGAGATTCACCGTGAAATTATGGACCATATCCGGAATTGGTCAACCAAATATTTATTTCCATAAATGAGGAGATATACTAACATTCTCCCACTTGGTCCATATATTTCACTTATAGAAGAAACAAATCACATGAATCATGGCGACAGTTCCTCAAGTGGCGAGTATTATCTTCCATGTATTACTATGTAAAATGTTTCTAAATCAACCCATTTTTACTTAATGAATAAACCTTATGTTTATTCTCGGTCCAAACAACAAGGATATTTCTCAAATAAAACTTTAGTGTATACAAATCAAAATGAGAAACATCATAGTATTAATAAGAGTTTCAATTACAATCAAAATGTGGGACCAAGTCCCATTCTCTCTACATGATCCTTAAATTTAAATGGTGGCATGCCCTTAGTCAAAGGATCAGCTAACATCAATTCAGTGCTAACGTGTTCAATGACCACTCTTTTATCTCTAACACGTTCTCTAATGGCTAAGTACTTAATGTCGATATGCTTACTTCGACTTCCACTCTTATTGTTCTTAGCCATGAATACCGCAGCTGAATTGTCACAATATATCCTAAATGGCTTAGATATGGAGTCAACAACTCTAAGCCCACCAATGAAACTCTTAAGCCATACACCATGTAAGGTAGCCTCAAAACAAGAAACGAACTCGGCCTCTATAGTAGAAGTGGCAGTCAGTGTCTGCTTAGCACTCTTCCATGAAACAGCTCCACCGGCAAGCATGAAGATGTAACCGGATGTTGATTTCCAGGTATCAACACAACCAGCAAAGTCTGAGTCTGAGTCTGAGTAGCCAATCACTTCCAACTCATCAGTCCGTCTATACATAAGCATGTAATCCTTAGTGCCTTGAAAATATCTAAGCACCTTCTTCGCAGCTCTCCAGTGGTCCATCCCCGGGTCACTTTGGTATCTACCCAACACTCCCACAGCAAAAGCAATATCAGGCCTGGTATAGACCTGTGCATACATAATGCTTCCAACAGCTGAGGCATATGGAATGTTCTTCATCTGTTCCCGCTCAAGATCATTTTTCGGGCATTGGTTCAAATTGAACCTGTCACCCTTCACAATGGGAGCTGGGCTTGGTGAACAATCTTTCATTCTGAATCTTTCCAAGACTTTATTAATATAGGCTTCTTGTGACAGACCTAATATACCTCTATGTCTGTCTCTATGGATCTTAATGCCAATGACATAAGATGCATCACCCATATCTTTCATATCAAAGTTCTCAGAAAGAAATTGTTTCACCTCACGTAGCATCCCCTTATCATTGGTTGCAAGCAGAATATCATCCACATATAGCACAAGGAAACAAATCTTGCTCCCACTGACCTTCTGGTATATACATTGATCCATGATGTTCTCAACGAAACCAAATGAAGAGATGACTTCATGGAATTTTAGATACCATTGGTGGGAAGCTTGTTTCAACCCATATATGGATTTCTTCAGCTTATAGACCAAATGCTCACCATTACTAGAGGAAAAACCTTTAAGTTATTTCATGTAAACCTCTTCCTCTAGATCACCATTGAGAAATGCCGTTTTCACATCCATTTGTTGCAACTCTAAGTCAAAATGTGCAACAAGCGCCATTATGATGCGGAGAGAATCTTTCTTAGATACAGGAGAGAAGGTCTCCTTGTAATCGACTCCCTCCTTTTGAGTGAATCCTTTGGCTACAAGTCTTGCCTTATAACGCTCAATGTTGCCTAATGAGTCAGTCTTGGTCTTAAAGACCCATTTACAGCCTATAGCCCTGGCCCCATTAAGCAACTCGACAAGATCCCATACTCCATTAGATACCATCGAATCCATCTCATCCTTCATAGCATCGAACCAAAGTTTTGATTCTTTGCTGTTCATGGCTTGTGAAAACGTCTCTGGATCATTAATGGGCCCAATATTGAAATCATACTCTTATAGATACACAATATAATCACTAGGAATAGCTGATTTCCTTTCCCTAGTAGACCTTCTTAATGTTGGTTCAACATTCTCCGAAGGATCATGTTGTTCAACTGGTTGCTCACTCAATTCTGGTGTATCCAGAGGAGCCTCGTCTACTGGTAAGTTATCAGCTACTTATGGATCTTCAACGATTGGTTGTTCAATGTCCAGTTGTACTGAAGGGACATTGTTCATGATAACCAATCCTTGACTCGAGGTAGAGGGTTGATCTCTCACAGAAACTAGGTCTTGAGATTGATCGCTCCCACTAACTAAGTCATTTTCAAGAAACTTCACGTTCCTTGATTCCACAAATCTAGTGCTATGAGATGGACAATAGAATCTGTAGCCTTTGGACCGTTCGACATATCCGATGAAATACCCACTTATGGTCCTAGGATCCAGTTTCTTTTCCTGTGGGTTGTAAACTCTTATCTCAGAAGGGCATCCCCAAACGCGCATTTGACGCAAACTCGGTTTCCAACCTTTGAATAATTCAAAAGGCGTCTTTGGAACAGCCTTGGTAGGAACCCGGTTCAATATATACGCTGCCGTTTTAAGAGCTTCAATCCACAAGGACTTAGGCAACTTCGAGTTGCTAAGCATACTACGCACCATTTCCATCAAAGTTCGGTTCCTTCTTTCTGCAACACCATTTTGATCCGGTGAACCAGGCATGGTATATTGGGCAACAATCCCATTTTCTTGAAGGAACTTCGCAAATGGTCCAGGTGCTTGTCCATCTTCAGTGTATCTACCGTAATACTCCCCACCTCTATCAGTTCTTACTATCTTTATGGGTTTTCCACATTGTTTCTCTACTTCAGCCTTAAAGATTTTAAAGGCATCTAATGCTTCGCTCTTGTTATGAAGCATGTAGAGATACATAAACCTCGAGTAATCATCAATAAAGGTGATGAAGTATTTCTGACCATATGCATCAATGTTTGGACAACATATGTCAGAATGTATGATCTCTAATATGGTTGAACTCCTATTGGCACCTTTCTTAGACTTGTTGGTTTGCTTACCCTTAATGCAATCCACACAAGTGTCGAAATCAGTAAAATCGAGAGTACTAAGTATTCCGTCATTTACCAATCTCTTAATTCTATTTATGGAGATATGACCTAATCTCCGGTGCCATAACGTAGAGGAGTCCTCATTCATAACACATCTTTTAGTGCCAGTTTGAACATGCAAGGCGTTATGAGCAGTATCATTTTGCAAATCAATAGAGAAAAGACCATCACATAAGGTACCATTCCCAACAATATCAGACTTAAAATATATCAATATTGATTTATTTGAAAATTGAAAAGAATATCCATAAGGTACCAACCTAGAAACAGAGATTAAATTTCTCAAGAAACTAAGAATATAAAAGGTCTTTTCTAATTGCAAAACAAAACCACTCCTAAGAACTAAAGTGCATGTTCCAACGCCTTCAACACGCGAGCGCATCTTGTTTCCTGAATAGATGCTCTCCTCATTTCCCACTGGCTTCCTTAGGTTTGTCATACCCTGTAAGGAAGTCGAAATGTGAATTGTAGATCCAGAATCAATCCACCATGTGTTATGATTAACCTCAACCATATTTGATTCAAAACAAACATATGAGAGTGGATTACCTTTCTTAACGAGCCACTGCTGAAGCTTGGCACAGTCCTTCTTCATGTGTCCCTTCTTTTTACAGAAGAAACACTTGGACTCTTTCTTAATATCAGCTTGGGCAGGGATTTTACCTTTTCCCTTGTTCTTGGCTCGATCCTTGGTCTTTCCTTGGCTTGCAAAAAATGCACTCTCACCCGATTCCATAAGCAGTCTTCCCTCCTCTTGAACACACATGGTCATCAATTCATTGATGGTCCACTTATCCTTATGTGTGTTATAGGATATCTTGAATGGTCCGTACTGCTTTGGTAGAGTGTTCAATATGTAGTGCACAAGAAAAGACTCAGACATCTCCACCTCTAGCTTCTTGAGTTGGGCCGCTATATCTCTCATGGTCATTATGTGCTCACGCACTCCTTTGACACTGGTGAGCCTCATCGATGAGAACTTCATTATCAGGGTGCTAGCCAACGCTTTGTCTGAAGTGACAAATTGATCATCTATGGCCTTCAGTAAGGTCCTAACGTTGGTATGCTGTTCGACTGAACCACGTATCCCAGCAGATATCTTTGTCTTTATATACATGACACTAAGGCGATTGGATTGCTCCCAACGTTCATGTAAAGCTACTTGAGCAGGAGTGCTGGTCTCTGTCAATACGGGCTCGTCTTTCCTTATAGCATAGTCTATATCCATGCACCCTAATTGGAGGAGAACTCTCTCCTTCCAAACCTTGTAGTTCTCTCCATCCAGCTCGGGAACTTCTAGGTTAATACTAGCCTGAGGAAACACTGCATATAGAAAATAAACATGCTTATGTATCTAGAACTTAATTATGTCTACCAATGTAAACATATTTTATTAATGAATCTTAGACATAAAACTTGCCTGTGGGCTAAAGTTCTAATTCTAATAGATTCATATCATAATGATAAAACTATCAAATTATATCATTTCCTAATTCCTGTGGGTAAATTAAGAAATTAATTTGATATTTTATCCTAATTAGTTATAAAATTATAATAAAAATTCCTGTGGGATAAAATTTACCATAACCTTATAACTGATTACAATTTATGTCTAATATCATTATGTGATTTTACAAAAATAATTTTATTTAATTAAGGTTTCTGTGGCTAGGCTCTAATTAAATAAATCATAAATCACTTAGACATATTGGTAAAATTCTAAGTTTATTCATATTTTAAAAATTGCAATTATCCCAAGGCAACTTTAATTCCAAATAATATGAATAACTTAGCTACATGTGCTTTTAGTATAAAATAACAAAATTATACATATTCAAAATAAGCACATATGCACATTTAAAATCAAATTTCCATAATTTAATCATATTTTATGATAATTTTCACGAAATTATATTCAATTTAAAAATTAGCATTTATAAAAATTCCAAATTTATGAAAAATCCTCATAAAATCCAAATAATGAGAAGTTTTCATAATTTATTAATTTTGTGAAAATAATCCAATTATTCATAAAATTATGAAAATTACAGAACTGAAAATTTGATATAAAACTATAAAAAATATAATTTGGCCTAAATTAAATAATTTCAATTAATTAAATTAAATAAATCCTAAGGCCTAAAATAAATAAACCTAATGGCCTTTATTTAATTTATATGTCCAAATAATTAACCAAATGACCCAAAATAAATGGACCAAAAACTAACCAAAAATAGCCCAAAGTGGCCCAAAATCGGATAGCCCAATAAGGATTAATCCCCTTTTTTTTTCCTTTTTTTTTTATTAACAGTGCGGTGCACTGTATATCAAGCTGGGCGCGTGAGATCCACGCGCCCGGTTTCAACCCTCGGGCGCATGATTATCACGCGCTCGCTTTCTACTACTGGGCGCGTGAGATTCACGCGCCCGTTTACACCATCGGGCGCGTGAATCTCACGCGCCCGATGGCTTCTTCTTCGCCCGACGGGCGTTTTCCAAATTTTTGGGTCTTTTTGACCCGACCCGGCACAAAACCCTTCAAACAGTCCCGTTTTTCATGTATTTTTTCATCCCTAGCTTTACAACAATAGATCTAAATTATTTGAGCCAAAATCACATGAAAACAGAATGGGTTTCAAGAAATCCGAGATTTAAAGTTTCAAAAATGGGTTTTTATGGCTTCTTTCTACAGATTTCTCGCAAGACAGAGGTTAAACAACGGCTCTGATACCAAATGTAAGTACATCAAACAAGCCTAACATGCTCTACACAATATGAAACATGTTAAACAAATAAAATGCGAAGCGATAGGATCTAACCTCCAGCCATTGCACTCTGTAACTCTGCTGTTGAAGCAATTGCCGAATCTGACAGTCTACTTTGTGTCGATCACAGACCTTCCAAATCTTCCAAGCACTCAAAACCTCACTAGATGGTGTTTGTGTGTTTTTAGGTTAACGTACTTGGGGACCGGAAGGAGCCCTCCTTAAATAGTAATGAGAGCGTGCTAATTATGGCAATAAAATCACGTTTTAACCATCATAAAATCGTGTTTTAATAGCCAAATATTGAGTTGAGATTCACCGTGAAATTATGGACCATATCCGGAATTGGTCAACCAAATATTTATTTTCATAAATGAGGAGATATACTAACACATGGGAGTCTCCGGAACCTGGTCTTCTCTGCTGGAGATTTTTGCGTCCAAGGCCTGATTTTGTCTCGGTCATATTAACGACTGTCATTGTCCCTAGCCCTTCAGTTTTAAATCTCACACTGAGGGTTGAGGAAAATAGAATAAAACTTAATGCTGAATTCATCTCAATTCAAACTTTTCTCTCTCTTCTCTTCTCTTCTCTTCTCTTCTCTTCTCTTCTTCTTTTTTCGCATTTCTAATTCAAAATCATAAAAGTTGCAATAAATGCTTGATGAATGAGCTTATACACCCGCTGAATTCGACTGACTTTGGAGAAAGAGATATGCGAAAAGCCGACTGAGGTTGATGTTGTTACAAGCATATCCATTCCAGAACCCAAATCAATGAATTTTCAAATGGAGCAAAACTTGCGGGAAATCTCCAACACGTATTTACCTCAAGGAAACATACTGATATGATAGTTATGGTAGGCGGTGGGATGTTGATTGGAAACGATGGATTCAATCAAGCAGGTGTGGCCGACGGAGAATTTTGCATCCAAAGCCTGATTTCAACTTCTATCACATGTATGTATCTTATCTTAGTATCGGGGGGTCGGAGTTAATTTCATACTAAGGAATGTCGACTGCGACAGGAAGAAGCATATAACCCATGTCCTTCTCCTTCCTATTCCCAAACATCTATCCTTTTACTCTACTCCCATTAAACCTGCGGCCCTTCTTCCGCCAATGCTTGCAATTGGCATGTCAGCAAAACAATACTACATAATAAATTAAATAAATTCAATAATTCAAGTCGCCATTTGCGTTTTTGACACACTCGCACATAATCATAGACTACATGAGAAGCATTCCGCGTACACGAGGGTAAAAAAAACACACACACCAGTCAATTGCATGAGAAATGAGTTTATACAAATTGCACGTTCGATATCAAATACAATGATTATCACTAACTACTTGGAAACAAGAATACTACGTGCGTTCCAAAAAAAAAAAAAATACGAAGCAAAAATGCACAGTATATAAAGTTAATTACGGAATGGGGAAGAAAAGACACCTGCGAAATCACACAGACCAAAAATACAGGGCACAAACAATCACTCCTTCATATGTTACTATATACTAATGAAAGAATCAGGCCGCCACACGAGATAGCAAAATCTTGACCTACAAGTCTTAACATGAAACACAAACAGCCGATCTAATTGCATTTGTAATTTTTTCCTTTTTTACACGACTAAAAAGCACTCCAGTTATCAGAATCTCTCCTTGGGGTCTGACCCTCTAATGATGTCCTAAACGGCCCAGTTGACCCAAATGGATCACTATCATCAAATGATGGGAACTCGTGACTATGATCAAAGCCTGTGGTGCTTCGGATAGAATCAAACCTCACTAGTGACTGCCGTGGTGATTGGAGCATCCCACTGTCATCATGAGAATCAAACCTCAATGGAGTAAACCCATAACCCTGATCAAAATCTCTTGAGCTGCTAAGGGAATCAAACCTAGCAACGGATGAGGATTGAGTGAATCCACTATCCTGCACATTGAATGAATCAGACCTAAAGAAGCTGTCAAATGAGCGATCTTCTGGTCCTCCACTAGACCTCCGTTGGGAGCTCCCATAATCATACGCAGGGGTGCTTGGGACAGAATCAGCAAAAATAGATAAGCTCTTCCCCTTGAACGTGTTATCTGCATAGGCAGGAGTGCTTGGAACGGACTCTGCAAATATGGATGAACTCTTCCCCTTAAACATATTATCTGCATAGGCAGGAGTGCCAGGAACAGAATCTGCAAACATGGAAGAACTCTTTCCCTTGAAAATGTTATCTGCATAGGCAGGAGTGCTTGGGACAGAATCAGCAAAAACAGATGAGCTCTTCCCATTGAACATGTCACCGGTGTGGGCAGGGGTGCTCGGAACTGAATCAGCAAAAGTAAATGGGCCTTTCCCTGGGAACAAATTTTCTGCACGTGAGGACTGCGTTCTTATGGGCTTTATATTGAAACCACCAAGACCAAATATAGAGTTATCATCATGCCTCTGAGGATCCATCTCCTGCAAGATAAGTTTCTTTAGACCAATTTGTGAATCTCAATAAAATTCTGACAAATCTTTTCAAGAAACAAACAACATCCATTTGACAAATGATTTAAATCAAGACAAACAATATAACTTTGACATCCAAACAAAGCAATAAAACAATATAAAGTTTCCTTTGATAACTAAGTTGATGCTAAATGGTTTTCAGAGATATTAAACTAAAAAATTTGTTGGACAGTACTCAGCCTTGGCCAAAAAAACCAAGCAAAAAAAATTTCAATCATAAGTGAAACATTTTTTTTTTCATTGTCAGTAGAAAATCTGAATGAGTGCTACTAGATTAAAATTTCACATACCTTGCCACTCTCATTGCCAAAGCCCCAAACTGAATCTGTATATTGAGTCTCTACTCTGCCCCAGCTAGGTTCATCAAAACTCTTGTCTTCAGAAAATAAAGATTCAGTGCCACCCAGATCACTGTACAAGTAAATCACCAATTAGTCAAGGCAGCTTAAATTCAACATCAAATACTTCTTCATCATCATCATCAGAGCTTTTATCCCAACATCAAGGACTTGAAGAAAGAAAAAGGAAAGAAAAGAAACACTACTGCACAGGCATGCGGAGATCATTGATTGAAGAAAAGAGAGGAGGGAGAAGGAAGAGTACTTTGAGAACTACATAAAATTGCACACTAAACAACACACCTTCTGGATTCTTTAGCAAGAGGCGAATCATCAGCATCACCAGTTTTCTTGGCATGGGGAGTTTCATAAGGATCGCTTGTCTTCAGAGAATGAGGAGAACCATCAGCATCACTAGTCTTCGTTGCATGGGAATCCAGGAATTCTTGAGATTCCTTATCTGCTGTAACAGCTGAGGGGCTTTTTGCCAGGCCATCCTCAGTTTGGTCATTTGCCAAGTCTTTCTCAGGAATCGATTCCTTTGTCTTAGGAACTTTATCTGAGTTAGCATCAGCATCAGTTGCAGAAGCTGCTGCTTTCTGAAGTGATGAAGATTTTGGTTTTGGAGGGGCTATGACATTTTGAACATCAAGGGTGAGCTCCTTTACAAATGTGAATCCTGCAGAGAGCATTAAGTGATGATTCATCAGAACTACATACAGATTACACTATATTCAGAAGAAGCACCACATCAAATTCTACACATTATAGTAGCTTATGTTAAGGACACACAAAATCCATTATAGAATGTGGTTCACAAAACACTCTAGGCTGAATATCAAAAGATAAAAAAGCCCTAGAGGCAATACCTTCGCCTTCAAACTTGTCCCAATCTTCATCCCAATCAGCCGCACCTTCTTGGATTCCAGGTTGCCAGCCTTAGAAAAGTTGACAATAAAGTGAAAAATCTTTAATGAATACACTTAAATAAGAAATACACAAGATTATTTGAATAATAAAAGTCTTCAAAGAAAAGTACTGGTTAGAAAACAAATCCACTTAAAGCTATCTACATGCCTTAAATTTACTGGATTAAAAAAGAAAAATGAAAGGAACCTTACATGCATTTCAGCTTGGCGCAGATTAATGTTAAGGCAAATAAAAAAATTTGACAAGATTATATTTGTATTACATAACACTTTCCAGAGGAGACTAAGAACAGTAGCTTAAACAGAAAACTGCAAAAATAGCTTTTGCAGAAGTTATTTCTGAATAGGAACTCTCTTGGCAGGAAAGATCATAGAACGAGCAGGAAGAAGTAAATTGGTCAACCAAATAAACCCAGAGTGACAGATATATAATAGATATAACAAACAATTACTAAGTGGAAAATGATACCAAATGGAAGCTCAACCAGTGAAGTTGGTTTAGCACGTAATCCATATTGTTTGCAACGCTCATTGACAGATTTCACTAATTCCTCAAGATCCAATTGTACATGATTAGCTCGACCCTGCACAAGCCAACAGAAATTAAACTCTTTCAGACAAGTTTCAGAGTCTCCATGACAAAATCTAATTAATTACAATTAGATTATACCTGGAGAGCACCATCCTTATTGTCTCCTTGTTCTATTCTGACAATTGCCTGATACAATTCCATTTTTTTCTCCTGCAAGTAATTCAAGTCAGTCTGACAGAAACTTCTAATGAAAACAAAGCACAAGAAAATTCAAGCATGCCTATCAAGCCAATCAACCATTGGCTATCACTCAAAAACATAAGAAATTCCTAAACACCTGAATATCGCGAAACGTGGACTCTTCGATGCTTAATCTAGAGGCCACATCTCCAGATTGCCTGTATTTCTCTTCATACTTCCTTGCCAATGCTTCAACCTGAAACAAAGAATAATTCAGCTGCCAAACAACAAAAATTCACATAGAAAATAGAATTGAATAGTAGAACAAGGGAAAAAAAAAACAAAGTACCTCTCTTTTGTCAGCAGAGACTCTTTCCATAATCTCATTAAGTCGATTGTCACATCTGCTTTTATATAAAATCTATCACCAAGTGGCAGCAAATGGAAATGAAAAATTTAATGGTCAGAAGATCCAACATCCAAGAAACCAAAAGATATCCATTTTAACAAGAAGTTCAAAGATAGTTACCACCTAAGGCATTTATATGTCTTTACCAAACTAGTATACTATTAGATTAAGGTTTGTTTAATCACATTGGGGTCAACTATAGTTGGAATAATGAAGGGCCTTGCAATCAGTTTTCTAATCATAAAGATAAAAGGAGCATTCTCACAAGTTCCTGCATCTTAGCACGAAAGAATTCAGTCTTCACTTTTGAATCTCGTATCTCCTTTTCCAGTTCTTCAACCTTCAAAAGAAAAAAGAGTGAGGCAAGAGTCACATAAATTTCCAAAGAAGACATTCAAGGCATTTCAGAGAAAATAGAGCCTCACAAGAAAATAAATTACAACAGTTTATAAGGTCATATTTCACAAGGAATTGCATAGACTCAGTCACTTTGTCTCTCAAGAACATATAAAATGAGGATGCACTATACAACCTTGTATGCAACAGCCCTAAACACCAGATGTTGTCAACTACAGCATTGATTGGGGAAAGAGAAGAACAAAAATAAAACAATTGCCATGGCAATTAAATACAGAACGAATCAAAACTCAGAAAGGGTGTGGGCCATGGAGTGGATTGTTGTGTGTGTGTGTGCGCGTTGTTGGGGGGGGGGGGGGGGGGGGGGGTGCCAATAAATTCTATATTTGCATGATACTAGAACATAGAAAAAGGAGGAAGTGCCTTTTTATTTGCTTCTGTTGCCTCTTTGAACTTTGAGTTAAGAGAATCTTGCTCCTCTTGGCTAAGTTGATCAACAAGGTTCTTTTCCAGCACTGGAACCTTGGACTTTTGCTGAGTGGGCAGCACCTGTGCATCAGTCTGAGAAACTGAGACAGGCCTTGGTGGTCTTCCCCTAGCAGAAGGTAAAGGTAGCCGCGAAGCACTATTAACTTGTGGTTGCTGGAAACCTATTGGAGACATTATAGTAAAGGGAGATGATCCATGAAGAAAAACATGGCACAGAAAAATACTGCATAATATGACACAAGAGGGAAACAATACCATAAGCAGATCCCCAAGCTGCATTTCCATATGGAGCTGGAGGATGAGCCGAGGTGGACAATAGAGTTTCATCAGATATGATAGTACTAGGGAGCATTGAAGGAAGAGAGCGACCTTCTCTATAGCGTTCCATCAAATAAAGTGCTGTACAAAACTCTCTCAAAGAAAGCATGCTGTCATTATCTTGATCAGACAAGTCCCACACCTGCTTTAAGACCTCTGAAACACCAATAAGCAATATCAGAATGATCATTGTGACATAAGATGGCACACAATTGCATTGTTAAAGGAACACAAAAATATTTACCAATCTAAGAGTAAAAGGACTTTATATAGAGCTGACGTCTAACAAAAAGGGAAAAAGGGAAAAGGGTAAAGGGAAATGGTTAATGTAGTTAAATGATTAAAAAAAGGAATAAAAAGAATTTAAATAGCACTGACCAAATTAACTAAGTAGGTTTCAACTACAAAACTTTTTCAACACTTTTTCATTGAAAATATTTTATAAAATAATTTCCAAACTGAGTAACCCAATGCAAAGAAAAAAAATAAATCATTGAAGATTGATGTTTTCAATGATTTATCAAACAACATCTTTTATATATATATTTATATATATATATATATATATATATATATGATAGAGAGAGAGATTGAGAAGAATAACAAATCGATAAACTACTACTGGAAAGGAAAGTGAGTGCAAAACTCTTAGAACAGAAAAGAAATCTTAAAGTTTCAATTTTATTAACACCAAATAACTTAAGACTTTGGCCTTCTTTCTAACTTTTCCACTTTTTCCCTCCTCCTTAAATTAACATAAAACCTGGTGTAACACTTGTACACTTAATGAATACAGTATTCTGGCATTTTAAAATTAATTGTGATAAAGAATAATGATATGGATTAACATTTCATCAATCGGTAGCAGAATCTATCAATTTCAAAACCAGCCTACGTGACTATCATGTGTTTAAGAATTCATTCCAGTCAATTTTTAATATTTCTTTATCTTCACTTTGGAAATTTCAAAAGGAATAAAGAAATACTGTACAAAATCTGCTTCTCTCTGAACTATCAGCTTGGGCCCCATTACTTCAGAATAAACTCTTGTTTTCCCTTGATCTCACTATCCTTTTTTTTTTTCATTTTATGCCATGTTTCTTCGTGGTTTCAACAAGGTTTTTACTTCATTTCTGCAGTTTTTATACCAGCCATAAAATTCTCAAGACGCTAAAAGATGTGTTTCAAGATTTCACAAGGAGACATTCACTCTAAATGAACTCGGAGAATAGGTACTAGAAAAGAGATACTTTATTGATTGTACTTAAAAAAGTTATATCAATTGATCAATTAAAACAATAAAATTAAATCACATCTTTAGAAGTATAGGTAGTTTATGACATGATGAATAGCAGTTCAAAAAGTAACTAAAAAACAAAAAAGGGGCATAGTGCTCCACCCATGTATATCCATGCAGAGATCGCATGATCATTGACTATCGCCATAAGATTTCAAAAACAACTATATTTTAACCAACATAATTGAGCTAGTAGTAGATAAAAAAAGCTAACAATCACTCATAGCCTACCTCTTGGGAGCCTCCAGCTTAAGAACAGATTGCGGGCCTGATCACCAGTAATTTTTCCATCTCTATCAGTGTCAACTTGTACAAATACTTTTGTATACTTCTGTACATCGGATTGAGTCATCTTTGGCCATGGGGGCTGAGACTGTTTTGATTGACCAGAAGCCAGGTTCCCAGGTCCAGCAGGAAACCCAGTTGAACCAGAAGCTGCATTGCTTTGAACTGCAACCTGCTGGTTCAGTTTCGCTGTTGGATGACCTGGATGATACTGACCACCCACGGGTTGTTGAGAAAGTGTACTATGCAAAGGCTCAGATGAGCTTGGCTTTACAGAAGGATGGTGTCCAGAAGCTGGAATAGAGGCTGTTGAGACAGTTGAGCTAGTTGCAGACGATGTGGTAGCCAAAGAAGTTTGCTTTGATTGCGATGAAGTTGCAGAGAATACATCACCAAAAAAGGAGTCAGAGGCAAACCCATTTCCTGAAAGCACAAATGCTTTGGGATCCTTTGCTGCTAACGGGCTAGATGGCACGGATGAATCTTGTGGCTTTGGAGCAGTATAGGATATCTGTCCGGGGGTTGCTTGCGGTCTTGGCTGCATAGAAGGTGTCAAAACTGAAGCTGTAAGTCCAAATTCACCTTGGCTTGTAGAAGGACTAACACTTTGGTTGTGAACTTGGTTATTAACAGCCGCTGCGAGGCCACCCGAGCTTCCACTTTGCCAATTAATTGAGGAGTTTGAAGTTGGAAGACGAGGAGGAGCTACCATGTTACCTCCACTCAGCATGCCTTGTGCTGCAAGTACTTGTGTTTGTGATAAACTGCTGGGAGGCATGGCTTGGGGTGGCCTCATAACCTGGTTTTGCTGTGATTGGGCATACTGCTGATTTACACCCACATTGCCAAGACCAGGTGTCCCTCTGAGGCCAACATTTTGGGATGCTACTGATGGGGTGCTGCTGGACTGAGAAGTAAGTGTTGCTACCTTAGACTGTGGTGTCGGTGTAGCTGCAAGGTTTATCTGCGGAGCAGGAATCTTAGCCGAAGCAGGACCATACAGTGCAGCCTTTACCATATCTGGTGTCAATTCTCGCTTACTTTGTGCGACAGTTACAAGTTTAAGGGCATTATAAAATTCTTGTCTACCGAGATAACCTAGTTTCTTCTGGTCAGCATGCATCCAGACCTTCATGACAAAAAGAGTTGCTTCAACAAAAACTATGTTTCCCATACTAAGAGCTTCTGGAAACAAACAGATACAAGAATCCTCAAAAACAAAAGACATGAGAAACAATCTACTGAAACCCTACAAATATGAGCCCACCAGTTTTTAACGAGGGTTACTCTGCTGAACAGCACTTAAATATTCTCATATGAGATTTGAACATAAATGATTCTTAAGTTGAAGAACACAGATAAAAGTTGCGTCATCCACCATATAACTACAAACTAAAAAGGATTTTGCTGCAATAGTTGCACTATTTCAGTGAAAGTCGTTTACGTTGGTTTGAATACCAAAGATGCTCTGGTTAGAAGAGTAGAGACTATAAATGATGAAAAAAGGATTAAAGTTAGAAGAAGACCAAAAAAGATTTAGACGTAAATTATTCGGAAAGATACAAAGGCATAAGAGTTGAATGAACACATTGCATTGAATAAAAATGTGCAGAAGAGTAGAATTCATATGTATGATTTAATGTGAGTTCAGATTTGGGTTCATGTAACCTAATCTAATCTATTGGGATAAAGGCAATGATAATGAAGATGATAATGAGTTGCATTATTTAAAAAATATCAGTTTCTCTTGCACCATTTGAAAAATATTTTACAGCTCATATGCAATTTAAAAAATTGCACATCAAATCCATATCTGCTATTTCTGACAGTTTAGAATACAAAATCACTAATGCTTACGAATTTAAATCAGATTGGATTGTTAAGCTTAGTGTAAACCATATGTTAATTTTGTGTTCTTCGTTCTCCTTTTGTCTCAGCGACCAGAAGCAACAAATGGAATAACAACTGAATTGAAAAAAAAAAAAGAGAAAAGAAAAGAATCCCCCAAATAATTCCACAGAGCATTAAATCGATAGATTAGAGCCAAATCTGATGAGACCAAAATTTGTATAATTAATAGCACCCAATCCTAATTAAAGAGGAACCGTCTAAAAATGACGGATGAAAGACTTGAATATGATCTACGCCTCTGGAGCCCAAAGACGAAACGCAAGTTGTCATTTGTTGGAGAAATACAAAAAGGAAGAGGGAAATGACCTGAGCGAGAACATGTTTGGGCAAATTGGAGCCTTGGAAAAAGGCAACAGCCTCGGCTCCACTGATCTGGCCGTCGCCGTCCAAATCCGCTTTCCTAAAATAAGCATCGAACAGATCGGTGTTGTTAGGAATCTGGTTTTGCGCCGCCATTCTTCAATTTGCAGTCAGCCCCAATCTTTATCCAGCCACCAACAAGCTGGAATTTGAATTTCAATTCAAATCGACTATTACACGAAACAGAAAACGAAAGGAAAACAGATGGGATATAGATCCATAACCATAGAATAGATCATCCAGTTCCACCCCTGAAACTTGTAAGGCCGGTGGCCAGAGCAACAAGAGTGGCCCACTTTTGCTTTCCTTCTTTGCACCCGAGGAAAATCAAAAATATATTAGACTAGAACCCATGACCGAAACCGGCCCTGTCATTTGACACGAGGCACCTTTTAATTGGGTAAAGATATAAGCGACGTCGTTTGGAATCGTGAACCACTGCCTGACTTTTAATAGGAAATTATATTATTTATTAATATTATTAATGTTTGAAAAAACGATACGTTACATGTAACAAAATCCCAAGTTATGTTGTTCATAGTGCTCGGGCAAGAATGACAAGAGCACTAGAAATCTTACTAAATCCCAATCATCAAGAGCAGGAATGGTCTCTCAATGACATGATGAATGCGTGGAACAACTTGGTTATTCAAGTGAACTTACCATCGCCCCAGGGTTACACGCATCTCTTAACAGAGTTGACTCCAATTGTCACCATCGAGCAGGAGATAACACTCCCTCCATTACTGGGGATCTCACTGAGGTAAATCCCATTGGTCACAGTGAGAAGGCTAAATCTCCTACAAGAAGACAACACGGCTTTCCTACTACATGCACTTCCCTCAGTCAACCTACTAAGGTTGGTGATGAGGTTGAGATGGAGAGAGCAAGAGACCATGAGGGAAACGACACTGTTATGCATTCCTCACCACCACTTAGCGGTGAATGTTCTTTACAGGAGCTCGTCGGGAGTGGTATCGACTGCACCTGATCTTGCTCACTGGATGCTGAACTCCTCAACTCTTGATCTTTTTCCAGTGAGGTGCCTTATGTGGAATGCCAGGGGGGCAGGCAACCCTAACTTCCATAGAAGCTTCATGGAGATGGTTCGAGTTAATCATCCTAACATTGTGATTAGTGTTGAAACTAGAATTTCAAGTGATAGAGCCGAGAGCGTCTGCTCATCTTTGGGCTTTGATAACTCGTTCAGAGTTGACGCCGAAGGATTCTCTGGTGGTATTTGGCTGCTCTGGAACTCAACGAAGGTTAATTTTACCACGCTTCAACATTCTTCTCAGGTCATCCATGCTTCTATACAAGTTAGTTCATCTGAGGTGTTCAAAGCCCTTTTTGGCATGAAACCTCTGAAAGCACCTGGACCAGATGGACTTCATCCAATTTTCTTCCAAAAATGCTGGCCTAAAGTTGGATATTCTATCTTTCAGTTTATTGAATCAGTATTTCTTTCAAGTGTCATTCCAGAATCAAGTAATGAGTGCCTTATTGTGTTGATCCCAGAAGTTTCCAATCCGAAGACTATATCACAATATAGACCAATTGGGCTGTGTAATACAATTTACAAAATTATAACTAAAGTCATCGTGAATCGACTTAGACATTTCCTTAGTTTCATGATCAATCCCCTTCAGGTTAGCTTCATTCCAAGGAGAAAAGCTCAAGATAACGTCATCATAGTTCAAGAGATCATCCACTCCTTCAAAAAGAAGAAAGGAAAACAAGGGTCTATGCTTCTTGAAGTTGATTTAGAAAAGGCCTATGACCGTCTTGAATGGAGCTTTATTAGGGAAGTTCTCATCTTCTTTAATTTTCCTCCATCTTGGGTTAAGCTAATTATGGCATGCATAACATCAGTGTCGATGACGGTCTTAATTAATGGAGATAGGAGTGGAAAGTTCACACCATCTAGAGGCATACGTCAAGGGGATCCTCTTTCACCATATATTTTTATTCTTTGTCTTGAATATCTATCTCTAAAAATCCAAGAGGAATATGATCGTGGTAACTGGAAGGCTATTACTGTCTCAAGAGGAGGCCCGAAGCTGTCTCACATTTTTTATGCGGATGATCTGATTTTGCTTGGTAAAGCTTCGATAAAGTCTCGCCTTTCAATCCAAAGAATTTTTAACTCTTTCTGTCATCTGTCAGGACAAGCCATCAACCTCAATAAGTCTGGTATATACTTCTCGAATAACACCCAGTCTAATATAATCTCAGAGATTTGTAATCATCTCCATATGACTACTATGGAAAGTCTTGGTAACTATTTGGGTTTTCCTATCTGAAACGATCGATCCACATCAAAGTTTCGATTCATCATTGATAAAGTCAAAGGCAGGCTCGTCGGATGGAAATCTAAATTACTTTCATTTGCAGGAAGGACAGTTCTTCTTAATTCTGTCATTAACTCTATCACTTCCTACTATATGCAAGGGGCTGCAATCCCAACTTCTATTATCAAAGAAGTGGAAAAAATTAGTCGAGACTTTTTTGGGGTAACTCAGATGAAGCCAAGAAGATACAGTGGATCAGTTGGGATCTAGTGACCTATGATAAAAGCAAAGGGGGTCTAGGTGTCAAGAACTTAAACCTTCTTAAATCTTGTTTCTTGACAAAACTGGGATGGCAGATCCTTACTGACAATGAAAGCCTTTGAGTTAAAATTATTAGATCTAAGTACATTAGAGATGGGAGAATCTCTTGCAGACCAGGTTCTTCACTCTGGAACGCGATTAAGAAAAGCCTCCCTCTTCTCCAAAAAGGTATCCGATGGATTATTAAGTCTGGGAGGAATGCTAAGTTTTGGATAGAAGATTGGACTGGGATGGGACCACTCAACTCTATTATATATGGGCCATGAAGACCAAACGATCTTGATGTCTCAGTCAGAGAGATTTTTACTCCAGAAATTGATCTTGATCCTTTATATTCCCAGGTTCCTATCCCTGATCCTATTAAAGAAGTTATTCTAGCTATTCCTTTCAACCCAAATTCCTATGAAAGTGATCTATTAGCTGGAAGTACTCCAACACCAAGACTTTTTCAATTAAATCAGCTTACCTCAACTTTGGCTCTATTACACCTAATCATTCAGACAATTGGATGTTAGTTTGGAAAGTGCCCACCTTACCAGAAATTAACTCCTTCCTCTGGCTATGTAGACATCAAAGGATTGCCACACGAACCAACTTGGTTAAACGTAGGCTTAGTGTCTCAATATTATGTCCTCGTTGCAACAAGGAAGAGGAAACATCCAATCATTGCTTGCAGGACTGTGAAGAACCAAAACCTTTTTGGGATTCAGTTCAACTCCCCCTTCATATTATACGCACTTTTGAAACAGATTTTGTGACATGGTTTGATCTGAATTGTAAGGAGAAATCAAACTCCTTAGTTGCTACATCCCTCGGAATATGCTTTTCTCCTTTCTAAATTGGAATATTTGGCTGAGTAGGAATGATATCTCATTTAATGGCAACTATATGAATGCTGAAGCTGTTTTTAACAAAATCATTTCTATTGCCAAAGAGTTCTAGGCCTGCTATACTCCACCCTTTACAAAAACCTTTCCCACAAAAATCAACATCGGATGGCAACCTCCAAGAGAAGGTTTTATTACTGAACACAGATAGATCTTCATTAGGCAACCCAGGACCGACGGGGGCTGGTGGAGTCTTTAGAGATCACAAGGGCAATTGGATTGTTGGATTCTCCCACCACGTAGGATTTTCAACAACGATTGCGCTGAACTCTGAGGGTTAAGGGAAGGTCTCGACTGGCAATTGAGAAAGGATTACATCAATTGGTGGTGGAAATTAACTCTCAGTTGGCCATCAGGTATGTTACTTCTGGTGTTTCATCATCTCATCCTTATAGTTTTTTGGTCGATGATTGCAGGGCATTCCTGGGACTCCTTCCTGATACTAAGATCACACACAAATTCAGAGAGGCGAATTCAGTGGCAGACTAACTTGCAAAGATGGGGGCTTTGGATGATAGTTCAATCTTTAGGATTTTTGAGTCTCCTTCGAATAGTATATCGTTAGCTTTTTTTACTGATGCTTCTGGCATCACTTTCCCCAGATCTATTAGCTCAATGTTAAAAGATAATATGTATACCCCGTTGGGGAATTTGCTTACTATTTAATATATTTAAAGTTCCTATTCTCACAAAAAAAAATCCCTAGTTATACAAAAAAAAAAACACAAGTGGTTTTTCAACAATGTGACCATAAAGTTACGAAGAACGAGTGTAACAGAGTAATTCAAGTTCTCTACTACTATTTGTATAGTATAGTATAGTGTAGTACTCGAAAAAGGATGTTATCTAATCAAAAAATATATAGTATAAGAATGAAAAACAAAATAATTAAGAAGCACGAAAACTAATTTTGAGTATTTTGAGTATTGATAAAAACAACGCTACTTTTTGTTTTCAGTTAATAATTGAGCAAAGAATTTCAAATGTGGTATGATTTTCCATTACCACACTTTACCACATTATAATTTGGGTGTCGGTTGTGCGCATGTTATGTTACAAAGACAGAGAAATAATTATTAATATCTTATAAATAGTTATTTTGTATTATTAAATAAGATAAAATAAAATAAAAATATTTTATAATCGGGTTTTGATATGATTCGAATGATAAATATTATTATCTTTCAAGACTTAGAGTAGGATTTGAATAATGGTATTTGACTATTCGCTATTTCAATTTGATTGTAATATAATAAAATTTTAATATTATATACTTTTTATTTATAAATGATTTATTAGCAATATCATATTTAAACTAAATTAATTTATCAAATGCTTAATTATGATTAGTTAACAATAACTTTAATTTATTAATTTGTTTTTTTAATAAATACGTTTCAAAATCGATTTTAAATTTGACTTTTGAAAATCAAATTTTAACTAAATAAATATATATTTAACAAGTTCAAATAGTTAACGAATATTATTTATTCTATATGGATAGGATTAAAATAGCAAAATTAGAGGTATGCGAATAATTACAGGTTCAAGTATAATGATAATTAAGTTTGTATATAAAAACCCAAAACATAATACAATAGGCTAAAATATTAAAAAATCCATTGAACTTTGCTTCTTTATTTAAATAATTCCTTATATTATTACTGTATCCATATAAGCCCTTGTACTTTGATTTGTACTCAAATAAACCATTATTTCAAATAAAAGATTACATATAAATAAAAAAAATGATTCAAACTAATTTAATCAATCAAAATTCAATTAATTCGATTCGATTAAGTTACTTTCGAGCTTAAGTTAATTTTTATAGGTCAGTTTATTTGATTAAATCGATGTCTAAAATTACAAATTAAATTGATTGAATTAATTGACATTTTTTTAAATACACAACATATAATATATAATATACATAATTCAATATTATGTAGTATATTTTCCTCAAAAAAATATTATATAGTATATTCTATCTAACTAACCTTATTTATGTAAGAAGTTAGGTTTTAAACTTAATTGAAAAAATCAATTACTCACTTCCATAAAAGATTTATTTATGTTAATAGCTTATTTAGGTATAAATTAAAAGTTAAGAGCTTATCTGGGTACAAATTAAAGTTTAAAGGCTTACTCGAATTCAAATAAAAGGTTAAGGACTTATCTAAATGCAATAAAAGTATAAGGACTTATTTAAATAAACTAATAAAGTTTAGAGGCTTTTTTAATATTTTAGCCAATACATATTATATCCGTGGGCTAGGTCGCTAGACATCAAACAAATGGAGTCATTACCAATCTTTTTTTAACTTACATGTGATTGGCCACCTAATGACTCTAAGAATTGGTCCATTTTTTAAGTTCGAGAGTTCATTTACGTATAGGGAAGGTTATAGCACCCCTATAACGCCCAAAATTGGTACAATTTTGATATTGTGTTATTTCAACTTAGTGTTAATTTCGTGGTCTTTTAATATTTCTTTTTATTTGTTTAAATATTGAAACTGCTTTTAAGAACCCTCCATCGTTTTGGATGAACTCTTAAAAGACTTTACTCACCTCAAGAGTATTCAAGAGGTACCATTCGACTCACCTGAAGAGACTCCGTCATCAGAAGTATTTTAAATTTTTATTATTTCCTAATTGTTTTATTACTTTTATTTTTTATCACTTTTATTTATTTTTTTATATTATTTATTATTGTATTTTTTAGGATTTAAATATTTAATATTGAGAATATCTTGTAAATTTTTCATCATTCTAGATAAAACTCAGAAGAATCCTTTCACTTAGAAATTCCTCAAGTGTTATTTATTCGCAATCGCCTTGAAGATTCCATCATCGGAATTAATTAATAATTTATTTTTTATTATTTATTAATGTCTTAAAGCATAGCTTTTTATTATTTTTTATTCTATTTTTATTTTTCGGAGAATAAAGTATCAACCTTCATTTTTGAAAATAACTTTTAAATCTTCCATTATTCTAAATAAACATAAAATTATCCTCTCTCCTAGAAATTTCTTAATATTACTCATTCGTAATCGCCTTAAAGATTCTATCACAGAAAAAATCTCACTTATCCTTAATTTAAATATTTATTATTTTCTTATTTTATTCTCTTATTTTTTCGTATTACTATATCTGTCATCTACTATTTACTTCATTATCACAATTTGTATTTGTATTTATTTTTTATTATTTGTTTATCTATTTTTATTATGCTTCATTTATTACTTATTTACTTTTGTCATTTATTACTTATTCTATACTTCCATTTTTTTTAGACGCGACAAACCACTCCGCTTTCTTTTTTTGCACGTAACACCACTCCATTTTCTAAAGCATATATACTAAAACATACATATATATATATAAAATAAACAATATATTAAAAAAAGACATGATGACCAAAAACAATAGATTCACGTTACCAGTTTTGGAGATCTTTTACGTCTATTTATGGAGACGTGGCTTTTGTGGGCTACAAGATAAAAGCAAGCTGCAAAATGGAGGCTTCGCTGGATAGGGTGAAGACTTGAGTGAAGTTGGGCTGTGTTTGGAACTTAGCGGGGCAAAGATAATGCAAAGCCCTGAGTCAATTAAAACTATAGCACAAACAAATGCTCAACGTCATCAGACAAATTTTACATGCCCAGGAGAACCAAGCGGCTAAACACGGACGAAATGGCTACTAAGAAATCACACTATTGCTGGATGCATAGAGATCCGCAGGGCTGTCGCCGAAAAATCAGGAGGCTGCTGGGTTATCAGACTGTTTGGACACGTCGTCTGCCACCGGTGCTGCTGTTATTTCAGTTGCCGAACGGTACTGTTCTGCTCTGATTGCTCACTGTAACACCTGGTAGCCGACAATTCTTCCAAATTCTAGAGTAAGAATACAAATGCAAGACCCTGAAATCTTTGCTACTTCTCTTGTATTTCACTTGCTAACTATAGTACTCCTCTTTTACTGTATGCTAAGGTTGTGGAAGGTCACATAGGTCACGCCCTTGTCCTTTAATGTCTAGGGCATGTTTTAAATGTGGACAGACGGGGCACTTTATCAAGAATTGCCCGATATTCAAAGAGTCAGCTGCTTCTACTATTCCTCATGCATTACCTCAGATAGCGGCATCGGCAGCTCAGAGTGAGCCAGAGAAAGCGATACCCTCACAGCCTGGCGGGCGACAGCCGCAGAGAAGGGTAAGAAGGTTGTGACTCAGGGTCGGGTGTACGTGTTAGATCAGGAGACTGTCGATGCCTCTATTGATGTGATTAAAGGTAAGGTTTATCTCTTTGATATCCCCGTAGTTGCCTCATTTGATCCAGGTTCTACCCATTCGTTCTTATCGCCTACATGTGCTAACAGGACCTCAGTAGAGCCGGAGTTGTTAGGGTATACTTTGCAAGTGAATATCCCTTTTAAAGATTTCCAGAGGACGGATATTGTATATAGGAATTGTAAATTGACTATAGGAGAGAAGGTTTTTACAGCTAACCTAATTTTGTTGAACATATATGATTTTGATATCATTTTGGGCATGGATTGGTTAGCTGCGAACCATGTTAGTTTGGATTGTAATACTAAGTTTATTACCTTCTCTTATCTTGAAAAGTATATTGTAAAATTATTGTAAATTAATAAAAAGTATGTGAATATATGTTTGTGAAATGACATGTGTACTGAAATTGTGGGTGTATGAATGTTTATGAAGGATATATTGCTAGTGTGGAGGATGTAGAGAGGGAACATCCAGAGATTCAAGAGATTCCTGTGGTCAAGAACTTCTCGGATGTATTTCCAGAAGATTTACTAGGGTTACCACCGGATCGAGAGACAGAGTTTATGATTGAGTTGGTACCCGGTACGGAGCTGATTTCTAGACCCCCATATCGGATGGCACTGACAGAGTTGGATGAGCTCAATAAGCAGCTCCAAGAGTTATTAGATAAGGGATTTATACGTCCAGTGTATAGATCGCCCACACCTCACAACATATTATCCGTTGTTGGGCGATCGCCCAACTCGTGGGTCACCCATCTCGGATTTTGCTCAAGGGTCGTGAAGAACTCGGGCTTCTTCTCTCAAACATTCGAGAGTCTAGACACAACCTGAGGCTACCATCCTTCTTTCGAACAAATAATACCGGAGCTGTTAGCTCCTAATTTGGTCGAGCAGGCTTCTCGTGATGTACGGATGATCTGTGAGAGGCTCAGAACGGCTCAGAGTCGGCAGAAGAGTTATGCAGATACCAGACGCTGACCATTAGAATTTGTAGCGGGTGATTATGTATTTTTAAAGGTCTCACCATCCAAAGGTATAATGAGATTTGAGAAGAGAAGAAAGTTGAGTCCTCGATACATTGGGCCTTATGAGATCTTAGATCGCGTAGGAGATGTGCCATATCGGTTAGCACTACCACCAGAGTTGTCAGGAGTGCATAACGTATTCCATGTCTCGATGTTAAGAAAGTACCATCCAGATCCTTCTCACGTGATTCGACATAAGCCACTGGAGATTAGAAAGGACATAAGTTACGTTAAGAAACTGATACGGGTCCTGAATAGGAAGGATAACGTATTGCAATCTAAGACGATTTCTTTGGTTAAAGTGCTCTGGCAGTATCATAACGAGGAGGAGGCTACTTGGGAGTTAGAGAGCCTTATGCGTGAGAGGTATCCAGAGCTCTTCCAGTGACAGATCCAAGTTAAATTTGGAGGACCAAATTTCTTAAGGTGGGGAGAAATATAAGACCCGAATTTTATTATACTATATACCATAATTGTACATGATTGATAGTGGAAATAATTATTAAAGGTGAAATTCCACTTTCTATTATGAAAGTTATTAGAACTATAATTTATAATATGGTGTACATGAATTGAAAAGAGAATTTAGTGTGCATGTGTTATTTTGTTGGCTGGAAGTTATAATAAGACAAAGGTGCAATAAGTTAAGAAAAGAGGCTATGGACTTCACGCCACTTTGCTTCTCCTGTATAAATTGGTTTAGACAATTAATGGCAAAGTGAAGTAAGTCAAAACGTACAGAAAATAGCTTCCCATAGCCGTTCCTTTTTGCTGTAGTTTTTCTTCGGTTTTTAATGCATGAAAGACGTGAAATGATAAAAGGAAACGGGATAAGGTACAGGTGGTAGGTCCTAATTGGATTAGAATGGCTATATAAGAAGGAATACATGAGGAAAAACCGACTTAGCAAACCTCATCTTCTTCGAAAACTTTCTCGCCCATTCTGTTTTCACTGCAAGTTCGTCTTTCGTTCTTCCGATGCTCTCATACGTGAGCTATGAAACTTCATCCTCTAGTTAGTTAAACCTCTTCTCCATCGTTTGAAGAGCTGAGGAATAAGCAAAGTAAAGTTAAGTGAGGCAGAAAGCACTCTGTTTTTGGAAAAGCAACTCAGTTAAGGTGAGTTCCATATTTCTATGGTTCCCTTGATATTCAATGGTAGATTTCTATGTTTTATTCCGAAAGAAACATAGATATAGCCTTGTTTTTGTTAAATCTTGGTAGAATATATATATATAAGAAATTAGAACAAGAGGTGGTCCGGAAATTAATCAAGAATGAATGAGGAAAGTACTGGAAATGGTGTAAAAATGATGATAAACGAGCGAGCTAAATAATATGGAGCATGGTATGGTGGGCGAGGTCACCACATGCAAGTTAAATTCATAGGCGAGCCCACTTTTGAATAAAAAGCCGTGTAGGGCGAACTCACATGCATAGGCATGGCGAGTTGAAGTGTGGGCGAGCTCCTACAAATAAGCTAATATATGAATGGCAAGTAATGTTAGGCGAGCTCCCACGTGTAAGTCAATTAACGAATGGCGAGCTCTGTTGGGCGAGCTGTAGATTAGTCTCAAATCTCGCCAAAGTGATTGGAAATATTCGAAAAGAAATATTAATAGTTTTAGGAAATATTCGAAAAGAAAATATTAGTAGTTTTAATAAATTATTTTGCAGCTGGGAATTAAGGACTTGGTAAAAGCGATCGGGAAGGTGATCAGGAAGCAAGGCTACGTAAAACCAGGTAAGGGAGATGTGTGTGAAGTGAATGCATGTCCTGTTGAGTTAAATTTTATGAAATTATTGAGAAATTGTTTTGGTTTATGACATGCATTAATTTGATAAATCGTTTTGATTTGGGCGAACTGGTAAAGGGCGGGCGAGCCAAAGTGGGCGAACCCTTTCATGATATTTTGGGCGAGCGACCCTTGTTTTAATAGAAATCCGGGCGAGCCAAATTAGCCGAACCCTTTTATGATGTTTTGGGGCAAGCGACCCCTTTGTTAAGAAAATTCCATGCGAGCCAAAGTGGGCGAACCCTTTTATAATTAGGGATGGCAACGGGTAGAATTTAATCGGGTACCCGTACATACCCGACCCGATTATACCGGGTTAGGGTACCCTATAAACGAGTAATTATAGGGTTCGGGTAATAATATTATTACCCGAATCAGGTTCGGGTAACACCTCTTGGGTACTCTAAACCCGAACCCAATTATGATTTTACCGGGTAATTTAGGGTACCCGAACCCGATACCTGTTTATATGTACAAATAGACATGTTGTTGTTGTTGTAGAGGTTTGAACCCTGGCCAAAAAATTCCTGCATATGCCTTACCATCTGTTCCAACGTTTTTATCTGATATAACTTGTCATAAAATTTTATTTATATCTTACAACAAATTATACTTAAAAGTTTAATGATCCAATTTAATAAAATGTTGTTGGCAGCAAATAATAATAATGATGAAATTATTATAATTATTATTATTATAAAACTAAATTTATTACTTAATAATGCTTAAGATAATAAGATATTTAAAATCTATACATAAAATATTGAAACTAAATTATGAAAATTTTATATAATAAGTTAAGATAAAATTCTTAACATATATGATATTTTAGTATAATATATAAATTTATACACAATTTCATTATAATATATAAATCTTAAAATATATAAATATGTATTTGTATATTGTTCTATTATAAGAGATTATAAATATGGTTATTAATCAAGCTAATCTCAATTATATGGATATATTATATGAAATTATATTTTGAAATTAAAAATAATAATATATTCTAAACCTATAATAAGAAATTAAAATGAAAAACATTTAAAATTAAAAACAATTGTATATTTTAAGAGATTTATATTTTATTTTATATCACAAAATAAGAGTAAGAGACTATTACAGTATAACATTAACATGTACAAATTATTATGATAAGATATACATAATCGGAGATTACTATAATATATAATATACAAATCATTATGATAAGATAGTAATATATATATATATATATATATATATATATATATTACAATGTAACATTAGTATGTACAAATTATTATGATAAACTAAACATGATAAGAGATTATTATAGTATATAATATACAAATCATTATGATAAGATAGTAAGATGCATATATTACACAATAACATTAACATGCACAAATTATAATGATAAGATAAACATGATAAAAGATTAGTATAATATATAATATATAAATCATAATGATAAGATAGTAAGATGCACATAATACCATGTAATATTAACATAAACAAATTATTATGATAAGATAATATACATGATAAGAGATTACTATATATATAATATACAAATCATTATGATAAGATAGAAAGATGAATATATTACAATGTAACATTAACATGTGCAAATTATTATGATAAGATAAATATGATAAGAGATTATTATCATATATATTATGATAAGATAGTAAGAAGCACATATTATATTGTAACATTAATATATATACAAATATCTCATATATACTTAAGATAATTAAATATATATAATTTATTTTAAATCATATTATAATGTATAAGAAATTATTTGAAGAAAAAATAAAATATGAATATTAGTATATTTAAAATATTTTTTTTAAAATTTTAATAATTTATTTAATCAAATAATTTAAAATTAATTAAATAATTCCTACTTAAAAAAACCAAATCAATCCATAACCCACAACCAAATAAAATCAATCCATAAATTAACCCATATCTAGCCCTGTAGCCCATAACATTTAGCAAACAAAAAATGAAAGTGAAAATAATAAGTCAATAACCCGTGGCTGATGGCCCACCTGATTATGAAAGTGAAGAGAAAACAAAAACGCCAAATTCCTCTGAACCAAAAACGCAAAAAGCCAAACCCGGCCACTTCAAAAATTTGCTTTGCATTACGCCTCTGTCGAGTCCCACCTGATTGTGTACACCTCCAGCTGTTCTGTCCACGCAGTGCCAATGATGTAGCCACGCCTATCTCCTCCAACCTTCACTCACAAAGCCTGTTGTCAGTTTCAATAGACCCACACCTCAAGGTATAATCTAACAATTCTTTGTTATTTTGTTAAAATTTTTGTAGATAAGCTTAGATCTAAATTACATAAGTTTAGATATAGGTTAAATAAGGTCAGATCTAAGTTAAATAAGCTCAGATCTAAGTTAAATAAGCTTAGATCTAATTAAACAAGCTTAGATCTTGATTAATATGATTGTCTTTTGATTAGATTTAGCGTCTTTTTTTTCATAACTATTTTCTAACAACGGTAGTTCGAATTAATATGATTAATATTAATTAAAACTTTCATCTTTCACCTTCCTCTAAACTAAACAGGATTTTCTTATTTTCTTAAATGTGTTTGGTTGCAATTAATCCTATCAATACTCGCAAAATTTCACAACTTAATTAATTGTTCAATAAATTTTAGTTAATTTAATTATTCTGCTTGAACTAAAACAAAAAGAATATTTTTTTTGTTTTATCGACATTCTTGAGTTCAATTAATTTTTTTGTTTGCATATTTTTCTTAGTGATTATTGTTTTTTTTTCATTTATTATTCATATTAAATCTAGATCATTGTGTAAATCACCGTAGTTGCTCTTTGCTTCCGTTGGGTGTAGGTGCATTATTTGTTTTTCCTATAAAATTGTTCTCTTTTTATTCGAGATGAACAATCAACGCAGAATAGGATTAGGCAGAAACCAACCAAAACACATTTATTATTCAGAATATAAATTCTGATTTTTGTTATGAATAAAAATAATGACAAACCAACAAGAGAATACTAATATTAATTGGTCTACATTATATAAGCTGTTAATCAAAGTTAAAAAAAAAAACAACGAGATCCAATTCCATAACTATTTTCATAACTATTTTCTTGAGATGTGCTTTGCTAACAACGGTAAAGATATATATTCGAAATGTATTTTCGAAGCCATTGCCACATTGTGAAATATATATTGTTTGCTGCAATAATTTGTTTTATATATATGGTTATTAGCAAGTTTGCAGCAATAAATATATATTTATATATTGTTTGGGTGCTAACTTGTAAAAAATATATTATATATCTATATATATTAAACCAGTTTATATGTATGCGTTTTGTTTGGATGTTAAAATTAATGTTTATGAATTTAAGCATTATTGTATTTAATTTTAAATCTTCAATTTGTTTATAGGTCTTTGAAAATGTCATCTATTGGAAATGTTGAGATTGTCGATGAGAATGAAAATGTTGCGATCAGTCCATCAGCTATGGGTTCAAGTTCGGGAAACACAGACATGCATGCTCCTAGCATGCCCTCTTCTACTCCTCCTAATTTAGCCCCGACATCATCTACCTCATCAATACCACCATTACCGGATTCAAGTAAGAAACGACCTCGCAAGTTAACTTCCGAGGTTTGGGAGCACTTTGAAAAGAAAACTATAAGTGGAGAAGATGTAGCAATTTGCAATTACTGTAAAAGGGTTCTTAAGGCTGATAGCAAGAATGGAACAAAAGCTATGAAAAACCAAATGGGTTCTTGTCCAGGTAAAAAGAATTCAACCATCGAAGGATGCTTTGAAAAGCAGAAGATGATTAGTGTGGATAAAAAAAGTGATGGGAAGGTTCGTTTTGGAAATTTCACATTTGATCAAGATGTTTCAAGAAATGAGTTAGCTCGTGCTATAATCTTGCATGAGTATCCTATTTCCGTTGTGGATCATATTGGTTTTAGGAGATTTGTTGCTAGTCTCCAACCTCTTTTTAAGATGGTTTCTCGTAATACAATTAAGGAGGACATTCTCAAGATTTATCAATCTGAGAAGGTGAAGTTAATGGATGTGTTTGAGAAGCTAAAAAGTCGAATAGCAATTACGACGGATGTGGACTTCAAACCAAAAGAAAAGTTACATGTCTGTCACTGCTCATTTTATTGATCATTCTTAGGTGTTGCAAAGTCGTGTCTTGAGGTAAACAATTCTTTTGAATCTTTTAACATTTGGTACATTATTCATTAATGTTTCTATGAACAAAGTATTAACAAATCATTTAATGTTATTTTAAACATGTAGGTTTGTTTATGTACCAACACCTCACACCAAGGAGGTTCTTGCGGAAGAATTGATGACATCATTGACTCAATGGAATATAGAGACCAAAATTTCTACTATCACTGTGGATAATTGCAGTTCTAATGATGGTATGGTTTCTATCATAGCATATAAGTTATATTCTGAACTTTTACTTGATGGAAAAATCCTTTACATGAGATGTTGTGCATATATTTTGAATCTAATTGTCAAGGATAGATTATCTACAATAGAACATGCAATTGACAATATCCGTGAGAGTGTAGCATTTTGGTCAGCTAGTCCTTCTAGAGTAGAAAAATTTGAAGATGTGGCACGTCAAGCAAAAGTGTTATGTTCTAAAAAATTGATACTTGATTGTAGAACTAGGTGGAACTCAACTTACTTGATGCTTCAAACTGCTATTGGATACAAAGATCTTTTTCCTAGGTTGACACTTAGGGATAAACTTTATACTAGAGTGCCTAGTGAGAAAGATTGGGAGATGGCAGAAACTATTGCTGAAAAGTTGGAAATCTTTTATAATGCCACTGAATTATTTTCTGGGACGAAGTATCCTACTGCCAATTGTTATTTTATTCAAATTTGTCAACTTCGAAGTGTACTACTGAAATGGATGTCTACTAATGATGTTGTCCTTAGTGCAATGGCTAAGAAAATGTTTGATAAATTTGACAAATATTGGAGTGTAATTCATATTGTGTTAGCTGTGGCTGTTGTATTGGATCCTAGGTATAAAATGAAGGTGGTAGAGTATTATTTTCCTGAAATTTATGGTGATGAGGCAATCTTTGAGGTTGAACAAGTTAAGAGAACTTGTTATGATTTACTTTATGAATACCAACATATATCCTCCAAAACAAAATCGCATAATTCTTGCCTTGCATCAGTAACACCACTTGTTCAAGCACCTACTATCCCTTCTTCTCAATAAGATGATTTTTCAAAGTTGGTTGCATTCCTTAATAATTCTTCTACTAGTGTGAATGTGAAGTCAGAGTTGGATCACTATCTTGATGAGTCGGTTTTGCCATGGACACAAGTTTTTGATATTCTTAATTGGTGGAAGACAAATGGGATAAAGTATCCCACTTTGCAATTGATTGCTAGAGACTTTCTTGCTATTCCTATTTCTACAGTTGCATCCAAATCTGCCTTTAGCACTAGTGGGAGAGTAGTGAGCAATCATCGAAGTAGGCTTCATCCGGATACTTTAGAGGCATTGATGTGCTCTCAAAATTGGTTAAGGAATGAGCTAGGAGGTAAATAATTCACTTACTATATTTTTATTTCATTTATTTTTTATTTAAAAGTAGAATATATTTTTATATTTCATTTCAAGGGCTGCAATAATATGTTATCTATTTTGTTTGTGTAGGAGGTCTAAGTGCTGCTATGGATTTTATGTTTGTCAGTGATGAAGAATAATTATTGGTGTCGTAACGGCTTCGCGCTCGACGATTTTCGAAAAAGGCGTTTAAAAACAAAAATGGGAGTCGCCACCAATCTTTTTTGACTAGGTGTGATTGGCCACCTAAAAATGTTTATCTTTTTAACAAAATCTCAAAATTAATTAAGTTTTATTAAAAAGACAAATTTTTGGTCTGCGAAAACAAAAAACGGGTTCGGGGGTACGGTTACGCGTGGGGAAGGATTAGCACCCCCACGACGCCCGTTAAAAAACGGTACCATAATAATCATGTGTTATCCTTTTTGTTTTAATAAAATGATCTTACTTTGATATTTAAAATTAATTCCTTTTTTATTTCAACCTTTTTATTCAAAATCATTCTTTATTTGCAAATTTATTTTGTTTTATTTTAAAAGGTTAAACTTTATTTTTCGAAAGTAAATGTGAATCTTTTTGTATTGAATAATTAAATCAAATACTCCAATACTTTTGGCAGCATTTGAAATAATTTTCCTCACCTAGAGATTTCTTAAGAATCACTACTTGTGACTTCTACAGAATCTCATCCTCGGAAAGGCTCACACTTGCTTCGAAAATTACTATGAGTGCATATGATGCAAACAGGTAGTACATGATGCACGTGAAACTTAAAAGAAATTTATTTTATTAATGGAACTCTTGATATTGAGAAATTTGGCTAAATATCCCAATACTCTGGTAACATTTAGCTAATTCCTCTCACCTAGGGATCAGTCAAGAAATCACTACTTGTGAGTCTCATGACATCCCATCCTCGGAAGAATTTCATTAAACTTAAAATTTATTATTAATTTTCTTTTTAAAAACTTATTTTTATTTTTAACAAAAATTAAATTATTGAAAAATCATACTAAATACCTCAATACTTTTGACAATATTTAGTACGACTCTTCTCACCTAGGGATCAGCTAGGAATCACTACTTGTGACTTCCGTAGCATCCCATCATCGGAATGGATTTAATTATTAAATTTCATTGTTATTAATTTTCTTTTTCTATTTTCTTTTAAAAAAAAATTATTTCTTTTTATGTTTAACAAAAAATTAAATTATTGAAAGATCATACTAAATATTCCAATACTTTTGGCAACATTTAGTACAATTCTTCTCACCTAGGGATCAGCTAGGAATCACTACTTGTGACTTCCGTAGCATCCCATCATCGGACAAATATTTAATTAAATTTAATTTTTATTATTAATTTCCTTTTTCAATTTTCTTTTTAAAAAACTTATTTATTTTTATTTTTAAAGAAAATTTAAATTATTGAAAAATCATACTAAATATCCCAATACTCTGGTAACATTTAGTACAACTCTTCTCACCTAGGGATCAGTCAAGAAATCACTACTTGTGAGTTTTATGACATCCCATCATCGGACGATTGTTTAATTATTAAATTTCATTATCTATTCTTCTTTTAAAAAAAACTTATTTATTTTTGTTTTTAATAAAAATTTAAATTATTGAAAAATCATACTAAATATCCCAATACTCTGGTAACACTTAGTATGACTCTTCTCACCTAGGGATCAGTTAAGAAATCACTACTTGTGAGTTTCATAACATCCCATCATCGGACTTTTATTTAATTAAATTTAAAATTTATTATTAATTTTCTTTTTCTATTTTCTTTTAAAAACTCATTTATTTTTATTTTTAATAAAAACTAAATTATTGAAAAATCATACTAAATATTCCAATACTTTTGGCAACATTTAGTACGACTCTTCTCACCTAGGGATCAGCTAGGAATCACTACTTGTGACTTCCGTAGCATCCCATCATCGGAAGAATTTCATTTAAATTTAAATTTTATTATTTATTTTCTTTTGTTGTTTTTTTTATATATATTTTCTAATTTTCTAATTAAAGAAAATACAAGTAAAAGAAAATTTTTCAAAAACTGTTATTTTACAACATGCATTAATAATAATAATAATAATAATAATAATAATAATAATAATAATAATAATAATAATAACAACAATCATAACAATAACAATAACAACAATAATAAAAAACACAATAATAGTAATAATAATAATAACAATAATAATAATAATAATAATCACAATAATAAAACACAAATAATAATAATAATAATAATAATAATAATAATAATAATAATAATAATCCAAAATTACTAAATTAAGAAAAATATACCTAAAATGAGGCTTAAACCCAAAGGAAAACCTTAGAAAACGGCCCAAAAAGGCAGCCCAAAACCCAAATGCTGGACTGGGCTTGGTAGGGACGCGGGCTGGTGGCTGGGCTGGACGCGGGTCGGATCCTCACTGGTCCGGGTCGGGTCGGCAATGGAGCGGTAGGGGTCTTCTCCTCGCGGGTCAGGAGCGCGGACCCGGGTCGGGTCGGATCAGGCTGTGGCGCGCGGATCTTTCTCCCTTGGCGGGTCGAACGCGCGGATCCTGGACCCGGGTCGGGTCCAGGCGCGGGTCACTCCGTTTTTCTATATAAAGCTAACTTTTTTTTGTTTTTTCATTTTCAACCGAAAAAAGAAAAAAAACAAACAAGCCTTCAGAGGTTCCCCGGCCAGGCGATTTCCGGCCGTCGCCGGACCGCCGTGAGCCGCCGCCGGCCGCCGCCTCCGGTGGTCGGATCCCTAGAAAGTAACCCTTTTTCGGAGGCTCTCCACCTCCTCTCTTCAGTTCTGGGCCTAGATTTCCCCAAAAATGCCCCAAAACTAGTGTATCCGAACCTAAAGCCGCGGCTTTCAACTCAGATCCGCCGCATTTCCGCCGTCCGATGACCACCCAGATTCTCACCGAAGGGTCTCCTCACCCTGTGCTAGATTCCCACCTTTGGGATTCGCAAAATAACCTCCCTAACACCTTGAACCCGAAATCACTACTACTCTCATTTGATTTTTTATTTTTTTGTTCTTTTTTTTGGATTTTCTGATCTTGTGTTTTTTTGTTTGCTTGGATGTGTTTGGTTTCTGTGATGATGATGGTTGCTAGTATGGTGAGAATCGATGGCTGTAGGGTGTGGTTGTGATAAGGTCTCGGGTGAGTTATGATGGTGTTTGGGGTTTCGGGCTCACGGTTGGGTGGTCGAAAAGGCTGGCTAACATAGAGGAGTCTGTGTAAAGGCTCGGTGATGGAGGTGGAGACCCGTCCTGAGGATGAGGTTGGGGCCGGCTTTTAGAGGGACTCTGGTATGGGGTTTCGGTGTAGATGGGATAGGGGCAGAGTTGGTGATCGGCGGTGGTGTCAGGGTGATGGACAGCTGATGGGAAACAAGACAGAAAATAAAAATAAAATAATAAAAATAACAATAATGATAATAAAATAAAATTAAAATTAAAATAAAAATAAATAATAAAAAAAATAAAAAAGGATAATAAAATAAAAATAAAATAAGAAACAAATAATAATAATAATGATAAATAGAATATATATCAATAATAATATAATAAGATAAAATTATGTGTCTACAGCTGCCCCTCTTTGCTCATTGCTGAGAATCAGGAATAGAGCAAAGACAATAGACACTAATTTTGTTCGACTTATGACCTGATTTTTTTCTTTTTTTCTTTTTTTTTCTTTCTTCTTCTTTTTTTCTTCTTTTTCTTTCTCTTTCTCTCTTTTTTTTTTCTTTTTTTTCTTCTCTCTCTTTTTTTTGTATGCGCTCCTCTTGTAGCTGAGGCGATGAAACTTTAAATTCAAATCATCCATTTTTGTTTTTTGTTTTTTTTTTGTTTAACTGTGCTCCTCTTGCAGCAGAGGCGATGAAACTTTAAATTTTTTTGTTTTGTTTGTCTTTTCCCTTTTTCGAGAAAGCTCCTCCTGCAGTAGAGGCAATGAAACTTAAAATTCTTTCTGGAAATGTGCTCCTCTTGCAGCAGAGGCAATGAAACTTTAAATTCCTTTCTGAAAACGTGCTCCTCTTGCAACAGAGGCAATGAAACTTTAAATTCCTTTCTGAAAATGTGCTCCTCTTGCAACAGAGGCAATGAAACTTTAAATTTTCTTTCTTCTTTTTTTTTCTCTTTTTTTTTTTGAGAAAGCTCCTCTTGCAGCAGAGGCAATGAAACTTTAAATTCCTTTTTTGAAAATGTGCTCCTCTTGCAGCAGAGGCAATGAAACTTTAAAAATTTTGCCCGGAGGACTTATAATTGCTTTTCTGAAAAGTGCTCCTCTTGCAGCAGAGGCAATGAAACTTTAAAAATTTGCCCGGAGGACTTGAAATTTGTGCCCGGAGGACTTAAGATTTGTGCCCGGAGGTCTTAGAATTATGCCCGGAGGACTTAAATGCTTTTTCTGGAAAGTGCTCCTCTTACAACAGAGGCATTGAAACTTTAAAAATTTTGCCCTGAGGACTTGAGATTTGTGTGCCCGGAGGACTTAGATTTGTGCCGGAACTTATGATGTGCCCGGAGGACTTAGATGATTTTTTTTTGAAAAGTGCTCCTCTTACAGCAGAGGCGATGAAACTTTAAAATTTTGCCGGAGGACTTGAGATTTGTGCCCGGAGGACTTATGATTTGTGCCCGGAGGACTTAAATGCTTTTTTTTGAAAGTGCTCCTCTTGCAGCAGAGGCGATGAAACTTTAAAATTTTGCTGAAAGTGCTCCTCTTACAGCAGAGGCGATGAAACTTTAAATTTTGCCCGGAGGACTTAGAATTTGTGCCCGGAGGTCTTATGATTTGCCCGGAGGACTTGAATTTTTTGAAAGTGCTCCTCTTGCAGCAGAGGCGATGAAACTTTAAAATTTTTTGCCCGGAGGACTTAGAATTTGTGCCCGGAGGACTTGGAATTTGTGCCCGGAGGACTTGAGATTTTTCTGGAAAGTGCTCCTCTTGCAGCAGAGGCGATGAAACTTTAAAATTTTGCCCGGAGGACTTAGAATTTGTGCCCGGAGGTCTTATGATTTGTGCCCGGAGGTCTTAAATGCTTTTTTTTGGAAAGTGCTCCTCTTGCAGCAGAGGCGATGAAACTTTAAAATTTTACCCGGAGGACTTAGAATTTGTGCCCGGAGGACTTGGAATTTGTGCCCGGAGGACTTGAGATTTTTCTGGAAAGTGCTCCTCTTGCAGCAGAGGCGATGAAACTTTAAAATTTTGCCCGGAGGACTTAGAATTTGTGCCCGGAGGACTTGATTTGTGCCCGGAGGACTTGAATTTGATGCTTTTGCATCTTTTTTGCCCGAGGACTTAGTTGTGCCTCTTGGTGCAGCGAGTGCTCCTCTTGCAGCAGAGGCGATGAAACTTTAAAAATTTTTTTCTGGAAAAGCTCCTCTTGCAGCAGAGGCAATGAAACTTTAAATTTCTTTTTCTATTTTTTCCCTTTCTTTCTTTTCTTTCCTTTTTCTTTCTTTTTTTTTTCTCTTCTTTTCTCTTTTTCTCTTCTTTCTTTTTTCTTGGAAAAGGTTGCATAACCTTCAAAATCTAGATTGAATGGTGTTGAGTTTTCAACTTGAGAAACATGTTTTAATCTCAAAATTTTGCACAAAAACTTTCAATGTTGATGCTGTATGATATTGTGCATGTATGCATGTATGCATGACACTCAATCCTGTACATTCTCTAACTTTGAAACTCTATCTTGTCAAAGAGGAACATCATTTGTCTTTTGTATTTTCTTTGCCCCAACATGATCATGAAAGTTCTTTTCTATTTCCCATTTTTGCAGAGTTCTTGTACTTCATCATAGCCTATTGACGAAAAGTGCTAAAAATTTCCACATAACTATTTTCCAGGGGGAATGAATCCAAATTTCACAAATGATACTTGATCCTTTCGAAAAATTAGTGATTACTTTTCAAGACGAGTGACATAAATCTTGTTCGGATCTTTTCAACTAGACAATTGAAAGTTCGGTGCACTAGGATGTTCTGTTTGGGGAACATTTTGCCACTTATCCAAAAAAAACAATGGTTCTTTACTTAGCTTAAAATAGTTTTCTCAAAATACCATCACTTTTTCTCTCTCCTTTTTTGTTTGTTTTTTTTTTTTTTAATTTTTTTTTTGACAAAATTTTAAACAAGAAACTTACAACTTGGTTTGACAATCTCTTAAATTCTCAAATAATGACGTTCCACTAATGCCAAGATGAGGTACGAAGGACTGAGGTCTTTTCTGTTTTTAGGAAGAGTATGTACAAGAAGAAAGGTTTTAAAAAATGTCAGGCAATCAAGTGACATCGGAATCTTTGGATATCTCGAGGATTTCTCATGGACTATTGGTTCTTTTTCCATGTTTTCGATCCGTGTCACTGCTTGGTTTGTTGCTCTGAAAGTTCATTGTTTGCTCTAGACTGCCCTTTTCGGGTTTTCACCCTAAAGCTGCGCTCCTTCTTTTGTTTTCTTTTCTCTATATTTTTTTGATTGATTGCTTTACCATGCATTCAAGAATTCAAATTTCATTCAAACCAGAGAAAGGTGAGAATCTTACCAAGAAGAGCTCTTCGATACAAGCATCCCTACTTGATCAAAATGGACTTTTAAGTACGTAATGCAGGCCATGGTTCAGGGTTTTGAAAGAATGGATAAATAGGCCCAAAATGTGTTTGAAGGTTATCAATCCAAGGATCATTTCTTCTCCTATGGTTGTCCATCATTTTCACTCTTCGAAGCACCTTTCTTTTTCCAATTTTCCATGTATCTTTTCTCCTTCTTCTTCCTTTTTCTTTCTTTCTTTTTCTTCTTCTTCTTTTTTTTTTCTTTTTTTTTTTAACATCCTATTCATCCTTTGAAACATCTTTCTTTATGTACTTTCACATGTATCCTTCCTCCTTTCTCTTTCTTTTTTTCTTTTCTTCTTTCATTGATTCATATCCAAGATTTCAAAAACATAATAAGTCTTATTTGATCAAAAACAAAAGTTGAATTATTCATTTCCTTTGAAGAGATATTTTCTGCACATACCCCCCAGTGTGGAGGGTGATCCTTGGAGGAGGTTTATTTTGAAAGAAACTATCAAGCTCAAAAAGGGTAGCAACAGGATAATGTTTATATTTGAGAATGGAATATGAAAGACGGCCATTCGTCATCTCAAATTAAGATACTTCTATTGAAAAGCAATTCTTAGGATAAGTTTTTCCTTTGGCATTTAAAATCCTCTGAATATCATGTTTGCATGATGTCACAATCAATTTCATTTTTTTCTTTTATTTCTTTGTTTTTTTTTGTTGTTTTTTTTTTTTGTAATACAACACTTTAATATGACAGAGCTCGACCTCACACACCATATCGTCGTTTAAGGAAAAATGTGATGCGTAACTCAAGGTATTATATAGATGGACAAAGTGAAAAATCCTCAACTTTGGCTTTCTCTCCTCTTTTTTCTTTTTTGTGTTTATCTTGCCCCAAAACATGGGCGAAAAGGTATCTTGGGAGTACAAGATTGAAGAATTCAGGATTTGTACAACAATTTAGGTGGAAATGTGTTTCAAAATGATCTTGCCACATATTTGACCGCCATTATCCAGAATCTTTGAGATTGTCATTGATTTTCAAAAAAATTTCAAAAAGTTTTGTAAATCGATTATTTCTTTGAAAATGATTTACAATGAAACCCTGTCATGATCAAAGTGAAAACAAAGTAGCACTTTCAAAATCTTATGCCCCAATTTAGCTTTTTAGCTTTCGACTGACTTAGATTTTATGGAGATGTGATCCAAGAATGATTTAATACATTCATCTTTGACCGTAATCACCGATTTTCTTATAATCATTTATCATTATTATGAAGAAAAGAAACATTCTCGTCATATGCCACTGGAAAATAAATTATGCAAAAAGTTGTGCTCATACAATTGTCACCTATGCCAACGGAAACAACAAGCATTTTCCAACAAAATATAGACTTCAAAATCTTCGTTTTCCTCCAGATTAATCTGCCAAAATGCCATGATTTTACACCAAAGTGGACTTCTACTGTTCCATGAGTTCATGAGTCAAGATTCCACCATTGATGAGCTCTTCAATCCTTTCCTTCAACTGTCTGCATTTTTCTGTTGCATGCCCCATTGCCCCCATGTGATAGTCACATTTGCTATTCGGATCATAGCTCTTGGCCAATGGGTTTGGTGCTGTTCTCAAAGGTATAGGGGCCAGATATTGGTTTTTCACCAAAAAAGGCAAAAGATCAGAGATTGGAATTGGGATTTTTCCTTGGTTGCTTCTCGATCTTTTTCTGTTGTTCATTGATTGTTGAGGAGGTTGAGCTACTGGCCTAGGCATAAAGATAGGCGCTTGAGCAACTATTGGAGGGTAAGAGTTTGTTTGGAATCCTGGTTGTGGGACTGGTGAAAAAGGATAAGAATCATAGGAGGCATTATTCAAGGTTGGACCGTATGATGGGTGAGGCAAATAGGGATTATGTGGAGTGGGATTTTTGAGAAATTGCCCCTCAAGGGTCGCAGCTTGGATTTCTTCTTTGGTTCTTTCTGACTTGTTATCAGCCATATCACCTATCTTGATCTTGCCTCTCTTGATTGCATTCTCAATCATCTCTCCGGAGGCCACCATGTCGGCAAAATTCTTAGTAACATTCCCAATCATTCTATCATAATATGGTGCCTGGAGTGTACTAAGAAACATAGTCGCAGTCTCTTTTTCTGTGAGGGGAGGCTGGACCTGGGTGGCAACGTTCTTCCATCTCTGGGCATATTCTCTAAAGCCTTCAGTAGCTTTCTTTTCCATAGTTTGTAAAAATAAACGATCTGGGGCCGAATCCACAATATGCTTAAACTGGGCGACAAATGCCCTTGCCAAATCTTCCCATGAGTGAATATCGCCCCTGCCCAGTTGTGTATACCACCTAGCAGCAGATCCTTTAAGGCTATCTTGGAAGACATGGATCAACAGTTTGTCATCATGCACATGTGCTGCCATCTTTCTACAATACATAGTGATATGAGCCTTTGGACAAGTGGTCCCATCATATTTTTCAAATTCTGGAGCTCTAAACTTTGACGGAATGACCACACCCGGTACTAAGCATAATTCGACAGCATTTAAAGATCCATGAAAATCCATTCCTTCAACGATCCGAAGCCTTTCTTCTATAAGCTCTATCTTTTGCCGAGAATTTAAGCCTCCATCCACTTGTGGCATCCCTTGCTCTTTAGCAACATGAATTGGTTCGAGGGAGTTCATGGTCGGAGTTGCGTGCCCTTGAAACTGACTAGGGTCGACTGCAGACGACATATTAGGGCATACATAACCCTCGGTGGGCATTGCTTGTGGCTCTTGAGATGATTGGGTTTCTCGTGAGCCATTGTTAATTGGACAAAAAGAATTTTCAGCATTTCGTAACCGGTGCCCCTCTTGAGTAGCTAATTCTCCCATTTTTCCATTGTTCAGCTTTTCCCACAAACCTGCCATCTGTGACAATTGCTCTCTCATCTCTTGTTGAGCTTTTTCCATCCTTTCCATTCGACTCGTTTCTGTCTCTTCCATGGTCCAAAACTATCTCCGAAGTTTTTCGATGATCGAGCTGTATCTACACCGAATCCGTCACAACCTAAAATTAGATGTCATGCTTGCCATGCTAATGTGATGCTTTTATTGTATGGAAATTGTGAAATAAAAAGAAAATTCAACCTTGTTGTTATTTCAGAGTATCACAAGCTGTATACTAAAAAAAGCAAAAAGGGGAATTATAAACTGAAAATTATCATTTGTCCCTTCCTTTGTTTTGATCCACTATTTTTCTTTCTCTCTTTTTTTCTTTATATTTTTTTTCTTTAAGGAAACAGTTATTGTTAGCTTTATTATTTTCTGTCAAAATCATGTTATGCACATATGAATGAAGTGAATGCAAACCTATAAAAAGTTTTGTAGCCATCTCCCTTATATCGAGGACTTTACATCAATCAGTCCTTTCTCCTTATATGACAAGTCAATTGGTCTCCATTTGCTAATGATTCAACATGTAGTCGTTCTGGAAACAACAACGATCCTTGAGAATGAACCAATTTAGCCTCTCCAAAACTTTCAAGCATCTGCATTATCCTAGCTAGCTTTCCCTTCATCTCTCGTATATCACGTCCAAACTCCTGTCGATTATTCTCCAAAATAGTCTAGCTTTCTAATTAATCTCCCATATCTTTGACCTATTTTACTCCAAAAAGACAAATACTCTCCTTATTATGTGATGTGAATGCATTAATGTAATGAGATATGCTATGCTAAAACTTAAGAATAAAAGAATCAAAATTTTTTCTCCTTTAAATTCAATGAATTCTTTTTTTCTTTTCCTTTTTCATTTTAGAATTTGATTATTTCTCCTCCCATTTTCTTTTTCTCTCTCTCTTTTTTTTTTAAGAATAAATTTTATTTCTTCTTCTCTTTCTTAAAAAAAATCTTATTTTCACACCACAATTTATTTTCTTTAATTTCTTTTTTTTATTTAATCTATTTTTTAAAAAAATGTGACAATGCACTTACTTTTTATTTTCTCATCGAAATTCCTCTTTCTTTTTAATGTCTATGCATTAGTTTTTTTAAAAAAATTATTGTTATTTTTTTCAAATTGTATTAAAGAATGAAGGAATATTTTCATGTTACTTCTGACAAAGAAGAAAATCCGAATAAATCTTTGTTTTATTCTATAAAATTGTAAAAATGTGAAATTTTATTTGAAAACGAATATCTTTTGTTTTTATGAGAGCACGAATTAGAAAAATCAATAGAGTTATGATATGAAAAAAAGGTAGTAAAATGTTCCCTCATGTGTCCTAATTTCGGGATGATTTCTACAAAAATCGGACATGGCTCTAGCTAGAATTAGCTTCTTAGGGCCTTTTACATGCTGGGTTTAGGTCTCTAAAAGGTCAAAAAGGTTCCCAAATTATCTCACTGTCATCCACACCGGACTAGTAAGATTTAATTTGAGTGGGAGTATTTCGATTGCCATTGCGGAGGTGATTACCTCACGAGAGCAAAGGTACTCTACTCCCTCCTAAGAAGGACTGAACCCGGGTATAGAGCTCATGTTATGCTAATGCAAGTGCAAGTGTGTGTATGAGAGAATACTTATCAAACCATAACCTCTATCCTAGATGCCCCATAATTTATTAGCAATATACAAGATAAAGAATGCCATAAAATAAACATAATAACTTATTCACACAAATGCAACAAATTATTTAAAATTAAAGAAATTAAATTTAAATATTAATCAAGACCTTTAAATTAAAACTTAGGATAACACATGATTAATAAATGGCTTGACCCTCAAAAAGTATCCCCAGTGGAGTCGCCAAGCTGTCGTAACGGCTTCGCGCTCGACGATTTTCGAAAAAGGCGTTTAAAAACAAAAATGGGAGTCGCCACCAATCTTTTTTGACTAGGTGTGATTGGCCACCTAAAAATGTTTATCTTTTTAACAAAATCTCAAAATTAATTAAGTTTTATTAAAAAGACAAATTTTTGGTCTGCGAAAACAAAAAACGGGTTCGGGGGTACGGTTACGCGTGGGGAAGGATTAGCACCCCCACGACGCCCGTTAAAAAACGGTACCATAATAATCATGTGTTATCCTTTTTGTTTTAATAAAATGATCTTACTTTGATATTTAAAATTAATTCCTTTTTTATTTCAACCTTTTTATTCAAAATCATTCTTTATTTGCAAATTTATTTTGTTTTATTTTAAAAGGTTAAACTTTATTTTTCGAAAGTAAATGTGAATCTTTTTGTATTGAATAATTAAATCAAATACTCCAATACTTTTGGCAGCATTTGAAATAATTTTCCTCACCTAGAGATTTCTTAAGAATCACTACTTGTGACTTCTACAGAATCTCATCCTCGGAAAGGCTCACACTTGCTTCGAAAATTACTATGAGTGCATATGATGCAAACAGGTAGTACATGATGCACGTGAAACTTAAAAGAAATTTATTTTATTAATGGAACTCTTGATATTGAGAAATTTGGCTAAATATCCCAATACTCTGGTAACATTTAGCTAATTCCTCTCACCTAGGGATCAGTCAAGAAATCACTACTTGTGAGTCTCATGACATCCCATCCTCGGAAGAATTTCATTAAACTTAAAATTTATTATTAATTTTCTTTTTAAAAACTTATTTTTATTTTTAACAAAAATTAAATTATTGAAAAATCATACTAAATACCTCAATACTTTTGACAATATTTAGTACGACTCTTCTCACCTAGGGATCAGCTAGGAATCACTACTTGTGACTTCCGTAGCATCCCATCATCGGAATGGATTTAATTATTAAATTTCATTGTTATTAATTTTCTTTTTCTATTTTCTTTTAAAAAAAAATTATTTCTTTTTATGTTTAACAAAAAATTAAATTATTGAAAGATCATACTAAATATTCCAATACTTTTGGCAACATTTAGTACAATTCTTCTCACCTAGGGATCAGCTAGGAATCACTACTTGTGACTTCCGTAGCATCCCATCATCGGACAAATATTTAATTAAATTTAATTTTTATTATTAATTTCCTTTTTCAATTTTCTTTTTAAAAAACTTATTTATTTTTATTTTTAAAGAAAATTTAAATTATTGAAAAATCATACTAAATATCCCAATACTCTGGTAACATTTAGTACAACTCTTCTCACCTAGGGATCAGTCAAGAAATCACTACTTGTGAGTTTTATGACATCCCATCATCGGACGATTGTTTAATTATTAAATTTCATTATCTATTCTTCTTTTAAAAAAAACTTATTTATTTTTGTTTTTAATAAAAATTTAAATTATTGAAAAATCATACTAAATATCCCAATACTCTGGTAACACTTAGTATGACTCTTCTCACCTAGGGATCAGTTAAGAAATCACTACTTGTGAGTTTCATAACATCCCATCATCGGACTTTTATTTAATTAAATTTAAAATTTATTATTAATTTTCTTTTTCTATTTTCTTTTAAAAACTCATTTATTTTTATTTTTAATAAAAACTAAATTATTGAAAAATCATACTAAATATTCCAATACTTTTGGCAACATTTAGTACGACTCTTCTCACCTAGGGATCAGCTAGGAATCACTACTTGTGACTTCCGTAGCATCCCATCATCGGAAGAATTTCATTTAAATTTAAATTTTATTATTTATTTTCTTTTGTTGTTTTTTTTATATATATATTTTCTAATTTTCTAATTAAAGAAAATACAAGTAAAAGAAAATTTTTCAAAAACTGTTATTTTACAACATGCATTAATAATAATAATAATAATAATAATAATAATAATAACAACAATCATAACAATAACAATAACAACAATAATAAAAAAACACAATAATAGTAATAATAATAATAACAATAATAATAATAATAATAATCACAATAATAAAACACAAATAATAATAATAATAATAATAATAATAATAATAATAATAATAATAATAATAATAATAATAATAATCCAAAATTACTAAATTAAGAAAAATATACCTAAAATGAGGCTTAAACCCAAAGGAAAACCTTAGAAAACGGCCCAAAAAGGCAGCCCAAAACCCAAATGCTGGACTGGGCTTGGTAGGGACGCGGGCTGGTGGCTGGGCTGGACGCGGGTCGGATCCTCACTGGTCCGGGTCGGGTCGGCAATGGAGCGGTAGGGGTCTTCTCCTCGCGGGTCAGGAGCGCGGACCCGGGTCGGGTCGGATCAGGCTGTGGCGCGCGGATCTTTCTCCCTTGGCGGGTCGAACGCGCGGATCCTGGACCCGGGTCGGGTCCAGGCGCGGGTCACTCCGTTTTTCTATATAAAGCTAACTTTTTTTTGTTTTTTCATTTTCAACCGAAAAAAGAAAAAAAACAAACAAGCCTTCAGAGGTTCCCCGGCCAGGCGATTTCCGGCCGTCGCCGGACCCCGCCTCCGGTGGTCGGATCCCTAGAAAGTAACCCTTTTTCGGAGGCTCTCCACCTCCTCTCTTCAGTTCTGGGCCTAGATTTCCCCAAAAATGCCCCAAAACTAGTGTATCCGAACCTAAAGCCGCGGCTTTCAACTCAGATCCGCCGCATTTCCGCCGTCCGATGACCACCCAGATTCTCACCGAAGGGTCTCCTCACCCTGTGCTAGATTCCCACCTTTGGGATTCGCAAAATAACCTCCCTAACACCTTGAACCCGAAATCACTACTACTCTCATTTGATTTTTTATTTTTTTGTTCTTTTTTTTGGATTTTCTGATCTTGTGTTTTTTTGTTTGCTTGGATGTGTTTGGTTTCTGTGATGATGATGGTTGCTAGTATGGTGAGAATCGATGGCTGTAGGGTGTGGTTGTGATAAGGTCTCGGGTGAGTTATGATGGTGTTTGGGGTTTCGGGCTCACGGTTGGGTGGTCGAAAAGGCTGGCTAACATAGAGGAGTCTGTGTAAAGGCTCGGTGATGGAGGTGGAGACCCGTCCTGAGGATGAGGTTGGGGCCGGCTTTTAGAGGGACTCTGGTATGGGGTTTCGGTGTAGATGGGATAGGGGCAGAGTTGGTGACCGGCGGTGGTGTCAGGGTGATGGACAGCTGATGGGAAACAAGACAGAAAATAAAAATAAAATAATAAAAATAACAATAATGATAATAAAATAAAATTAAAATAAAAATAAAAATAAAAATAAAAATAAATAATAAAAAAATAAAAAAGGATAATAAAATAAAAATAAAATAAGAAACAAATAATAATAATAATGATAAATAGAATATATATCAATAATAATAATAATAAGATAAAATTATGTGTCTACAATTGGTCAAGGATTGAAGGAACTTTAAATGTTGTTGGGTTGATTTTTATCAAATTATGTTTGTTTTTAGTTTCATAAGTAAATTTCTATGAACTTGAAGTTGTTATGTGTTGTATTTTTAAAGTTGTTTGTTGTGTTTTTAAAATTATGTTAAATTATGGACTTTGTATTTTAATTTTAGTTATTGTTTGATCTTGTCTTTAATTAATACGAAAAATACATAATTTAGAATTTTTGTCAATACAGATTCGAGTTTGGGTTTGGGTTCGGGTTAAATATCTGGTATATTTTGAAATGGTTTGAAAGTCAAACATTTGACTTGTTAACCAGGTAATTAAACGAGTTCGGGTAATTAAATGGGTAGTACCAAAATTATTAGGGTAGGGTTCGGGTAGGAAGGATAAAAAATATCCGAGTAATTATAGGGTTCGGGTAGTGTAATATATAAACGGGTTCGGGGTAGGGTACCTCAAAATTAGCGGGTACCCTACCCGTTGCCATCCCCATTTATAATGTTTTGGGCGGGCGACCCTGTTTTAATAAAAATGGGCGAGTTGACCATGGAAGTGCCGCATTGGGCGAGTTGACCATAGGCAATGCCATAATGGGCGAACTGACTATGGGTAATGCCACAATGGGCGAACTGGCCATGGGCGAGCCGCTATGGGCGAGCCAGTTTAACTTGTTTTTAAATTCTAAAGTTGGCGGGCGAACACAAGTTCACCGCAATAGGCGAACGGACCATGGGCGAGCCGTTATGGGCGAGTTGACCATGAGCAACCTGACCATGGGCGAGCCAATTTAACTCATATTTTCTCAGGTGTAAATTTTTATGAAAATTTGGGCTGTTTTTATTATGTTTGTAAACAGAAAATATAAAAACCTTTTTGGAAAGCAAATCATTTTGAGAAAATGATGAAATTATGAAATATTCCTTAAAGGTTAGTTATGAGATATAAAGTGATTTTTGAGACTTTAGGCCCCGAGTTCATGCATTAATATTCATGTAACTGAGTGACCCGCCTGGGGCGATGGCTCGAGTCAATAGACCAATGGGTGCACCCCAGGGCGTCACAAGGCTGATGGGCCCGCCAAGTCATCAGAGGTCTCGAGGTCACCTGGCAAGTGGACCCGAGGGCCACCTATAGATTATGGCCATAAATCTAGCCGAGATAGCCGTGAGGGGCGATGGCCTACGGGTGCACCCCAAAAGCGGACGACTTGTGTTCCTGGGGGAACAATGAGAGCATGATTTGTTTGTTTCCTAGTCTCAACTTATTGATTTCTGTTTATTGAAAGGATCTATTGAATCCAGTTTACTGTTTACTATATCCATTGTTTTCCTACTGGGTTTATTGTTAAGAAAAATAAACGTATTTGGAGGATATAGTTTTATTTATATAAAGCAGCATACACCTTCCTTACTAAGCACGTTGTCGCTTACTCCTTATTTTTCACTCCACAGATTGTTGATTTCGGATTAAGAGAATTACCTTCCAGAGATTATCGACTGCTAGAGTCAGCAGATATTCGATATCGAAGGCACAATATTTTCTTTTATATATTCAGTGAAATTGTATGATACTACATTAAATAGAAGGGAATGTATATACATCTTAAGGAAATAATGTAACAATTCATATTTCTATATACTAATGATAAGTGATAAATGATCTCTGTGGTACAGATATGAGTGGAAGGAGGAGGATACGCTCAGTGAGAGGTATAGGTCGAGGTAGGGCAGCACATATTCCGGAACCGCTGACACCGAAACTTGCCCCAAGACCTTGACGTTCTTTACAGCTAGAGAGCATTGATACTTGTGTGACCCGAGTAACGGGTCACTCAGTTACGTGAATATTAATGCATAAACTCGGGGCCTAAAGTCTCAAAAATCACTTTATATCTCATAACTAACCTTTAAGGAATATTTCATAATTTCATCATTTTCTTAAAATGATTTGCTTTCCAAAAATGTTTTATATTTTTCTGTTTACAAACATAATAAAAATAGCCCACATTTCGTGTGAGAAAAATACCAAATAAATCAGCTCGCCCATGGTCAACTCACCCATAGCGGCTCGCCTATGGTCAGCTCGCCCATAGCGGTGAACTAGTGTTCACCCTCCAACATTAGCTTTTAAAAACAATTTAAACTGGCTTGCCCATGTCCAGTTCGCCCACTATGGCTTTGCCCATGGTCAACTTGCCCGAATACGGCACTACCATGGTCAACTCGCCCAATGGGGCACTTCCATGGTCAATTCGCCTAATTTTATTAAAACATGGTCGCTCGCCCAAAACATTATAAAAGGGTTCGCCCACTTTGGCTCGCCGGAATTTTCTTAACAAAGGGGTCACCTGCCCCAAAACATCATAAAAGGGTTCGGCCAATTTGGCTCGCCCGGATTTCTATTAAAACAATGGTCGCTCACCCAAAATATCATAAAAGGGTTCGTCCACTTTGGCTCACCCGCCCTTTACCAGTTCGTCCAAATCAAAACGATTTATCAAATTAATGCATGTCATAAACCAAAACAATTTCTCAATAATTTCATAAAATTTAACTCCACAGGACATGCATTCACTTCACACACATCTCCCTTACCTGGTCTTACGTAGCCTTGCTTCCTGATCACCTTCCCGATCGCTTTTACCAAGTCCTTAATTCCCAGCTGCAAAATAATTTATTAAAACTATTAATATTTTCTTTTCGAATATTTCCTAAAACTATTAATATTTCTTTTTGAATATTTCCAATCACTGTGGCGAGATTTGAGACTAATCTACAGCTCGCCCAACTGAGCTCGCCATTCGCCTCATAGAGCTCGCCATTCGCCCAACAAAGCTCACCATTCGTTAATTGACTTACACGTGGGAGCTCGCCCAACATTACTTGCCATTCATATATTGGTTTATTTGTGGGAGCTCGCCCACACTTCAACTCGCCATGCCTATGCATGTGAGTTAGCCTACACGGCTTTTTATTCATAGGTGGGCTCGCCTATGAATTTAACTTGCATGTGGCGACCTCGCCGACCATACCATGCTCCATATTGTTTAGCTCGCCCAAGCTAACTAAGCTCGCTCATTTATCATCATTTCCAGTATTTTCATTGTTCATTCTCGATTAGTTTTCAGACTACATCTTGTTCTAGTTTCTTATATATTCTAGCAAGATTTAACTAAAACAAGGCTATATCTATGTTTATTACGTTGTAAAACATAAAAATTTATCATTGAATATCAAGAGAACCATAAAAATATGGAACTCACCTTAACTGTGTTGCACTTCCAGAACAGAGTGCTTTTCCGCCTCACTTAGCTTTACTTTGCTTATTCCTCAGCTCTTCAAACGATGGAGAAGAGGTTTAAATAACTAGAGAATGAAGTTTCATAGCTCACGTATGAGAGGATCGGAAGAAAGAAAGATGAACTTGCAGTGAAAACAGAATGGGTGAGAAAGTTTTCCAAGAAGATGAGGTTTGCTAAGTCAGTTTTTCCTCATGTATTCCTTCTTATATAGCCATTCTAATCCAATTAGGACCTACCACCTGTACCTTATCCCGTTTCCTTTTATCATTTCACGTCTTTCATGCATTAAAAACCGAAGAAAAATTGCAGTAAAAAGGAACGGCTATGGGAAGCTATTTTCTGCACGTTTTGACTTACTTCACTTTGCCATTAATTGTCTAAACCAATTTGTACAGGAGAAGCAAAGTGGCGTGAAGTCCATAGCCTCTTTTCTTGACTTATTGCACCTTTGTCTTATTATAACTTCCAGCCAACAAAATAACACATGTACACTAATCAATTCTCTTTTCAATTTATGTACACCATATTATAAATTATAGTTCTAATAACTTTCATAATAGAAAGTGGAATTTCACCTTTAATATTTATTTCCACTATCAATCATGTACAATTATGGTATATAGTATAATAAAATTTGGGTCACCTAATTCAATATACAATTAATTCAATTAATAATAATAAATTAAATACAAACTATAATATAATAACTAATTTCGTTCACAAGAAACTTCACATAAGTTACATCCCACTAATTTTCGATGCATATTTATGCTTTCTTTCCTAAATACAATTGCTGTGCAAATACATGTCTGAATATAAATAAACAGTTAATAAATACCTGATCAGTTGATACTTCTAATCTCTAGCGATTTCTTCGACTAACTAAAGGCAGCGGACTTCATGTATACGATAAGCTATCTGGGATGGTGAGGAGGGGGTGAGCTTTGGGGAAAGCCCAGTAAGAAACATATATAAAAGCGCATATAAAATGCAGTTAAATAAAAATCACTTATTTTACTGATTTAGAAAAAGGCATATTAAACACAAATATTAAAATGCGTAAAAATATTTATTTCTTAGCAACTCACTAGGGGATAGTGACGGAGACCCATCAAGCTCACACAGCTCAAGTCATGTTCGTAATGTTCGTGATCTTGCTATTTCCTATTCTGCAAGTTAAGAAAGTAGGATTCCTATTACTTGTGCTGCAAGTTAGTTAGTTGCCTATAAATAGTTATGTAACCCTTTGGGGAGAACACAATTGATTTTAGTAATAAAATTGAGAGACTTCTTCTCTTTGGTTCTCTTGAGAACTCTTGAACTTATCAAGGTCTTCCTTGTGGCGTTCTTCTACCTTCCACCAATATATACCATAGGTTCTTGCTTTTTCTAAGCAACGAGTCTTGGTCCAATACCATAGGTTCTTGTGTTTCTACACAACGGGTCTTGGTTTACTTCTAATTTTTGTTTTTTTCTTTGCTGCGTTTTTAACTTGTTATTGTTTTTCTTCAAGTGTTCTTCTTCTTCTTCATTGAACCTCATCTTCTTTCGGTGAGGTCCATATCAGATAGTATCAAAAGGATCCTATAGTCGGCTAGGTAACCGGGTAGAGTATGGAAGGTACTTTAGAGTACCTATCATGTTTCGATTCCTAGTTGCGACTATAGGGAGTAAATTCAGTTGACGATAAAACGATTAATCGATATAAAACGTTTAACACTTTACGCAATGCAATTTCAATTCATTAATCAATATAAAACATCTAATAATTCATGTGATGCTATTTCAAATCAATAATCAGTATAAAATATTTTATAATTTATGCGATACAATCTCGAATCATTAATCACTGTATAAGCCATTTATGTAGGCGATGCTATAAGACCATTTCAGTATGCAACTTCGGTAAACAATATGATAACAATTTCAAAATCATGAGATAATTCAATAATTTCAGAAACTTCGTTCAATACAGTAATGCGATTCCTTAAAATAGGATAAATGCACTTGCATCAGGAACACATATACTGTAAAACTTGTATCATTTTCTTTGTCACTTTTCAATCAAATCATGCACTAGTCTCGTAAATCAAATCATTCACTAAATCAATTATCAGTTTTAAAAAAATCTTACAAGTCCAATAGCTTAACAAGTTTAATCTGCCAAGTTGCTCACTAAGCTTGGACAAAATAATAATAATAATAATAATAATATTATTATTATTATTATTATTATTATTATTATTATTATTATTATTATAGCAGTAAAAGTAATAATAATGGTAAGAAATACGCTAAAGGGTCAAAAAGATCATTGGAAAAAAATAGTTTTTGCAATTGAATCTTAACTTTTTTTTCGCAATTAATTGAGCTATTACATTTTAAATTTCACTCAATCGAGTCATTTCATAGACGAAAATTGTTAAATTTGTATGAAAATTGTTAAATTCGTATAGTACATGTAGTCGGAAAAATAACAGATCTAACGGTTTTTGTTCAAGTAAATGTTTAATTGAGTGAAATTAAAAACATAAAAACTTAATTAATTGTGAAAAAATAAAAGCTTAATTGCGAAACTCTTTATTGTTTGAGAATTTTTGGACCCTTTCGCCTAAGAAGTAAGAGTATAGAGTGATAAAAAAAATAGAAATCAAATTTTTAATCATTGATAAACAATATTTTCGCATAACAGAGGAATTATTGATTGATGCATTAATTGATTCAAGCCAAACTTTTTTTTTTCTTCTTATTTAGTTTTAGGAAGTAAGAATATGTATAGTATAGATTAAAAATAAAAAGGTTTATATATGATTCATTGATAGTGTATGGTTTTTATACACTATCAATGCATTAGAGGTTAACATTTCATAAATTAAAAAAATACTAAGCCATTAAAAATAAAAGTTTATATACTGTACACTGACAGTGTATAATCTTTATATACTGTCAATGTACCAGAAATTGACTCCTTATCAATAACAAACTAAAAAAACCAAACCCCTAAAAATAAATACAAGTATTTTTTTTTCAATTTGCTAATAAGAGCTTATTGATAAAGTATCAATATCTGGTGCATTAATAGTATATGGAGATTATACACTGTCAATGCTTATATATAAATCCTAAAAATAAATACAAATAATTTTTTTCAATTTATTTATAAAACTTTATCTGATAAGATGTTAATTTTTTATATATTAACCGTATATATATTTTCACATTTTCGGTGAATTATATATAAATCCAAAATAATATGAACAATTTTGAAAGTAAAAAAGCCTGGCAAAAACAAAAGAGAAAAAGGTGGGAAGCAGAAAGCACATGTTGCATTTTGTATTGCCTTGTATTTCAAAGCCACACAAATTCACACACACACACTCTCTCTCTCTCTCTCTCTCTTCCCCTGCCCTCAAAACTCCCAAACAAACACCTGCCAAATGGAAAGCAAAGTAAAATAAAGCAAACAGATCGCCGTTTTTTCATTAATTTCCCAAAAACAGAGGTTACACGTAATAATCAGTAGTAGCAGCAAAACAGTCTCCCCTTTGGAGCAAGGCAGGGGCTTTTGCTTTGCGTTTGCGTTTGCATTTGCATTTGCATTTGCAAGCTTCAATCCAACGTCATCTCCCAAATCCAATAAGTTCATAAACTAGAGAAAGCAGGTGATCGAATCAGAGTGCGGACATGTCGTGTTCTTCATCATCAGGGTCGGAGGAAGATGACGAGGGAATCGACTCTTACAGGAAAGGAGGATATCATGCCGTGCGGATCGGTGATCCCTTCGCTGCCGGTCGTTACATCGCGCAGAGGAAGCTGGGATGGGGTCAGTTCTCCACTGTATGGCTCGCTTACGATACTCAATCCTCTGTAAGCCCTTCTTTCCATCTCTTTACACTTTCTTCACCATCATATTCATAAGAATATATCACTTCTTCTTTCTCTTTTCTGGAATCGATCATTAGCGCCTAAATTTTTCACTATAGTATATCATATGAAAAATGAAATAATAATCAGGGCGAGTGAACTTTAAAAACAAACAAAAAACCTGATCTGAATATGTTGGCCTTGATGAAATAAGTTGATTAATGGAATTTTACTTCCCTGACAAGTGTTCCTCATGATTGCGTAATCATGTAATAACAACAATAACATTTTCTGAATTAAATCTTCTGGAGTAGCATGATTGTGTGATCTTATCCTTTTTTTTTATTAAATCAGAAATATGTTGCTCTAAAGATTCAGAAAAGCGCACAACAATTTGCTCAAGCTGCCCTTCATGAGATTGAAATCCTTTCATCTATTGCTGATGGTGATCCCTCGAATTCCAAGTGCGTGGTGCGCCTGATTGACCACTTTAAGCACACTGGCCCAAATGGGCAACATCTTTGCTTGGTCCTGGAATTCCTTGGTGATAGCTTACTTCGATTGATCAGGTTTAACCGTTACAAGGAGCTTGAATTGAATAAAGTGAGGGAGATCTGCAAATGCATTTTGATAGGTCTGGATTACTTGCATAGGGAACTTGGCAAAGTCCACACTGACCTAAAACCTGAAAATATTCTTCTCTTTTCCACCATTGATCCTGCCAAGGATCCTGTTAGGTCTGGTCTTACTCCAATCCTTGAAAGACCTGAGGGGGGCACCTTGAATGGTGGATCTACCATGAACATCATTGAGAAAAAGTTGAAAAGGAGGGCAAGAAGAGCAGTTGCTAATATATCTGTGAGAAGAGGTACAATGGGAGGAGAAGCTCCAAAACCTGCAAGATGTCTAGATGGGATTGATGTCAGGTGCAAGGTTGTGGACTTTGGAAATGCATGCTGGGCTGACAAACATTTTGCAGAAGAAATTCAAACCAGGCAGTATAGAGCTCCTGAGGTCATACTTCGTGCTGGGTATTCCTTTTCTGTTGATATTTGGTCATTTGCTTGCACAGCCTTTGAGCTCGCTACTGGTGACATGATGTTTGCCCCTAAAAGTGGACAAGAATTTAGCGATGATGAGGTACGACTGTTCTTGCATCATGCTTTCAAAATTTCATTACAGCACATGCTGACTGCCTTATCAATATCATCGTCCTTTTCTGCATGGTATGTGGTCGGAAATAGGCAAATGCTGAAAGCAAGACATTCTTGATGTCTATATTTTACCGAGAATGATGCTTGTTCAGAATCATTTTTGTTCTTCACCTATTTTGTTGTGGCATTCGACATGCATTGCAGCTATGAGTTTTCATCCTCCTTCCCCGCTGATCCTGCCAGTATGGTGTCATTGGCTTTCTTTTCTCCTGATTGTCGTGCAGGAAAAAAACAATAAAAAAGAGATGTGCTGAATATAACACAGGCCTGGATCATAATAATCCCGTTGTTTTTATGTAACGCTAATCAAATTATATATATGATGTGTATTATGGTTCTAAGAAAGACACTTTTTAATGAGATTTAATCATCGTTTTTTATTAGCATCTAGTATGAATATGCCGACTACTTTTTTGTTTAATTATATTTATTGGTTGTTAGTCTAATGACAATGACATAGTAAATCGAAAGAGAGAAAGACTACTGGGAGTAACATTTTTCTTTGGGTTGTTTCCAGGATCACCTTGCTCTTATGATGGAACTTCTCGGAAAGATGCCTCGGAAGGTAAAATTATTTCTGCATGAATGTCCTCTCCTATTTATAAATTCTTCTAATACACATTTCTTTGCTATGCTTCTGTGAGCAGATTGCCATTGGAGGAGCTAGATCAAAGGATTTTTTTGACAGACATGGGGATCTGAAGAGGATTCGGAGGCTGAAGTTCTGGCCACTCGATCGACTGTTGGAGGATAAATACAAATTCTCTGAGAGTGATGCTCGTGAGTTTGCGGAGTTTCTTTGTCCTCTTCTCGATTTTTCACCAGAGAAGCGACCAACTGCTCAGCAGTGTTTGCAACACCCATGGCTTAATCTTAGGAGCTCAGATCAGAAACAGATGCATGGTCAATCTAATGTGGATGTTGGGATGAGCAACCTTCGGATTTAAGGTGGGCAAGTGAAGAAGGGATTAAAGATGTCGGCTCAACCGCATCATTTTCACGTCCCTCCCTCCACCTGTACGAGTATTGATATTTTTAATAAGATATATTTTTTCATTAATGACTAACTAAATGTAAAGTAATACTATTGTGAGGGAAGTATAAATGCGATAACAGAAACTAGTAGCACTTTTGTTAGATCATGCGCTTCTTCACATTCGTTAATTTAATTGCTTACATATCTTGACTGACAGGCGATCCTTGTTTAGTTTTTAATCACGTGTTAAGTGTTGAATACCTTCTATGATGTCATGTAAAAGGATGTTGAACATCAACCTGACTGAATGCTTTGTGCTTCGCCGTTCTGGTGGGAGGAGTTTGGGTTCCTACCAAGTAGCCTTACCTACAGACTACAGCCAAATTCCAATCAAGAGACTGAAAGGTTTGGCTGCAGGCGTTGGCTAGAGTTTATAGCTTTAAAGTTGCCAAGTGCTATTAGCTTAGAGAGGAATACTTGTTCAACTTATCATTAAAAACTGTCGCCTATTACGCTTGTGTGTGGCAGTGAGTGCTTCTCAACATCTAACTCGCAGTTTAGCTGTCCGCCAGACCTACAACTGCACTACGTGCTGCGCCTTTCATCGGATTAGCAATGTCCAAATGACCACTTATCTTTGTGTAGGAGGGTTAGCCTGCGGCTGCAACTAACTTGAGGGACTTAGTAAAAGTTGACTTTGGGTCAGTGTCCACAGTTTCCTGGAAGAAAAAAGTATAGCGAACAGAGCTCTTGTTCTGGAGGTCGAGAGTGAGAGATATCATCATATTCATCTGCACGGCTGCATGCACTGCTCCTCAAGCATTGGGCCTGCCCTGAATAGAGCATACACTGGCACGACAAAGACAGGAGAGAATAGCAATGCATGAATAATAAAAAAGGGAAACGAGCCGACAGCCTTTGGTTTATGACTTTATGCTCTCTCGCTGGCTTTTGTAATGAAAGGTTTATTTCTGAATACGCATTTGATTTGTTGAAGCAATTTGTGCTAAACCATTCTCCTGCCTTGTGTTCCGGCGGCTGCTGTTAAAGTTAAGATTTTTCCCGCATACAAGAACCGGACAACCGTTTCCAGCTAGGAAACAGGGGAACTGAGTTTCTTGCGATTGACAGACAGACAACTTTTGATTCTGTATGTACCCAAACTCAGGCTACTGAGAGGAACCAAGACGTGGATCCTCATACTAATGTGCTAACTTAGTTACGACTTACGAGGATCAAATTAGTAGATTTATACTGCCTTCTATCCGTGAACAATGCAGGGGCATCTCTTTAATGGCACTCCGCACCCCTCTTGAATCTTCTCAATTGGTTTCCTTCTCTTTCAAGTAACTACAGAATCTCGTCCCAAAGCCAAAAGGAAAAACGTAGTTCAAATATTTTATGGTAGAAATTGATACTCAAGGGATTTTTCTTCACTTTGGATCCAGAAAATTTCATGAGAACCCTCCACCGTAACTGATCATTTGTTTGCTGCAATGGTAAAAAGCTTACCTTCATTTTTTTCCTTTTTTGTTTATATCATTTCTTTCCTGATTACTGGCAACTGAGTATCCATATAGAAAGATCAAAATAATTCATAGAAAATACAATGCAAAGATAACATGGCAGATCAACCCACTTGCTCCAGCTGGAACTTGGACGCATGTGCAACTTGGAATGGAATAGTATCAAGGCGGAACCAGTCTCCTCCAATGCAAAATCGCTTAAATCATTATGGACTTCATGTTTTCCAATCGACTATTAAGAGACCTACACAGATAATTGGCCGGCTGCTTCTCTTTCTCTACCTACAGACAAGACTTTTTAAGCAAATATGCTTCTGCAATTTTGTTGGAACTTGAAAAACTTCACAATCACAGCATGGCTTGAAGCAGAGTAGCATGCATGCCATTAATGACAAGGAACCTCTATCTCTCAATTAAACCAATCACAAGAAAGAAGCATGACATTGCTCAAGCTCAGCAACCATCAGCGTATGCAAGATGAACTCCAGGCAGACATTTCTCAATTCATCAAATTCACAAATCCTTTGTTAACAAGTAAAATCATTGTCGGTAAAAGAAACACCATTGTTGGATGATAAAATGCTATGGTGTAAACATTTTTGAGCAACATCAACTTCGCAGATATCCTTCATTAAATTCGTTAGATAATGAAATTGTTTCTGTATCCATCAACAACAGTGCATCTAATAAGCAACAATAAGGAATTTCATGTAGCAATAATTTAACACAAAAGAGAACCATGAAAGAAAATAGATAAAGGAGAACAAACTAATAAATCAACTGCTGAAAAAACAATACCAAAGGCAAGAAAGTTTTAGCACATCTAGCATCGTCCCAGAAAGCAGGATGAATATGCAAAAATTAACAAGGAGCCGTCCAAATTTATTGCATTCCTGTTTATCTCAACTTCAAATATTGCTGTCATTTATGCAGCAAACACTATTAGTAAAGTGTAGAGGCAAGCAATTGAACATTCAAATATACATTCTGTCAATTCAACTTCATTTACAAAACCAGAGATGAGCAAAAAGATAAATGGAGTAAAGTCATTCCTATAAAAAGAGAACCTTGAATCCTATTACAGCTATTAACTTCTATTATTGAAGCCATCTGTTACAAGAACAGGAACTTAACATTATGATAGCATGACTTTGTTTTGTTTGATACATGCAGGGGCCTTGAAATCCTGGCATTTCCACATAGGTGTACCTTCAATAGAAATAACACCATCAGCAGAAGGCTCAATAGAAAACAAGGGCTTAACAGCAGCAGTCGCATTACCCATGTTCTTTTCCATCAATGGAGAGCTCTTAGTAATAATCTCTTCCTTGGGATTCACTCGATCCCTATAGGAGCAAATGCTCAAGGGCAACTTCTTTAGCTTCACTCTTCCCCTCCTTTTACCGGGAGAATACGCATCTTCACAAGCTTTTTCCTTTGAATGACTTGATTCTGCTTCACCATTATCCAACTCCCATTGCCCCGCTTTTTTGTATTTGGCTCCCTTTGCATCTGCTTTAGCAGACTCCTCAATGGAGTCCTCAGTATCAATTTCGCCTGCTATAGTACCTCCCTTGCAGGTAGAAGATGAGCTTCCTCCCAGTACCATTCCCCCATTGGAAACCTTTGTTTTCTCAATAGTAGGCAAGCTCTTAGGCCTTTTCTGTTTATGACCTCTCCATCCAAAAGTTGGAGAATTCTTCGAGATTCTTGTAGAGCTATTGACTGCTCGGTGCAATCTATGGGCTAACTCTTCATCTGTCCTATAATTCTCAATTGGTTGGTGTTTTTTGTATAAGAGTTGAACTGGGACATGCTTCTTGAGCTTATTCTTTTTTAGATATCTATCCTTACTAATCGAGTCTTCAGAAAATGTTGCTACCATGCCCAAAGCACTCTTAGCTGCGGCGACAGCTTTAGCTGCAACTGCAGCCTTCTCCTCTGCAGCAGCTCTGGCGGCCTCTGCAGCCTTAGCGGCAGCAGTAGCTGCTGCTCTCGAGGTCTCCAAAATCTCCTCAGGAGAAAGATTTGGGTTACTAAAATGGGAACTCAATAAATTGTTAAGATGGGCATTAACATCGCTTGTAGAAGTTGAAAGAGAGGGCGAAGGAGGAGATGATGAGGAAGAAGCACGCGTAGGCTGATCTGAAGCACCATTGGCATGTGAAGCTTGTTTCTTAAATCCAGCAAGCAGGCGCTTCCGAGGAGGCAGAAGGACATCGGCCTCCAAGTGATTGATGTCACAAATGTTAGCATCCATTAATATTCCTCTTACAATATATTAAAATCCTAAACACCGAAGCAGGAGTAATTGTCTACATGGACAATAATCCAACCGCTCCAATCACATCCACTCTGAAACACCAATAATCATAGATTCAGTGCCAAATGGTAAATAAAAGCCAGAACAAAATCTGAATTCTCGGGCAAATAATAATGATAAAACCTCAGAAAGGAAAGCGGATTCAGAGAAACATATAGATTTGAGTAGTAACATAAATTAAAGCAGATGTAATAGATGAATGGGAATTGAAAGATGTTTCACCTGTTGTAAAGGACATAAAGAAGGGAAACATGAAAACCCTACGTACAGATTCTGTTATATCAGAAGCTGCGGCAAAAGCAAAGAAATAAAAATGATAGGAAGTGATGAAAATGATGATCATGCAATGAAAATGAATAGCCAAGTTGAAGATATAGATAGGGTATCATCGGAACACAAAGAAAGCAGCAAAATTGAAGATGAGAAAGGCTGAAAACGTAAAATTCGTGGACTCATAAAAGAAGAAGAGAAAGAAAATGCGAAGCGGAATGACTGATTGAAAGGAATTATGCGATGTGAGTGAATTAAAAAGGTTGAATTTTGATTCAATACCTGATCATTGATATGCGGGGGGTCACGGAGAAAGAGAGCTCTTTGTGTGTGTTTGGATTGCAGAGAAAGGAGAGAGTTGAGAAGAAGGAAATTAGGGGTCTTTTATTTTTGCGTTAGGTTTGAAGGAAGAGAAGGGAAGAGAGGGAATAATAAGGAGAAACAAAGATAATGTGTTGTGTTGGCAAATACTAGACAGCAATAGTGAATACTATACTATGTATACTATTTACAGCTCAACTTAGCGTCTGTCAGCGACTTAAAAACTTTCCTTACCCAATCCAAGGCTAAACCTTTTTTTCTTCCCTAACCGTATTGCTAACTGCCATCATCCCTTCTTCCGATATCCCTTTTTTCCTGCTGCAAACTGCTAACAAAGTACTTGTTACCGCAGCCGCAGCTAAGCAAGTCTTTTCGATTCTCCTGACTCCGACACCAGCAACTTGAATTGTTTGTTTATTCGTCGTCACCGCCAGATGGGATATACATATGTAACACGTCCAGTCAAGAAATAAAAGATTATTATTATACTATATAAAGTGCTGCTGCAATTCCTTCTCCATCATTCTACAGAACGCAAGACCGACTTGCTAGATGCGTATTTCTATTTCTGTTAGCTCCCGCCCCGCTGCCGCTGCTTTCTCACCCTTGGCCTTGCCATTTTGCCAACTTCATGCTATCCCGCGCGTTAGCATTCTCCTCTCCCTTCGGGCCTACCACTGCAATTTCCCCATACTAACCCTAAACACTTCTTTTTCTTTCTAACTTCTCTGCTCCCTTTAGGTAATCAAAACCAAATTCGTATTCATGTAGCTTCTTTCTCTCCCCAATCAAACGGCTTTTCTTTTTCCTTTCTCATTTGTTACCAATTCCTTGTTTTTCCTTTCAGAATTCCTGAGGCGCACTATTTTTTTTCTTTTTTGAATTTGAAAGCGGAAAAATTTTATTAACTAGTAGTTTTAGTAGCAGGAGAAATCTTTTATGACCGTATTTGATGCATACATTTGTGTAATCTGTCATATAAGCTAGGTTAGGTTGGTAATGCGGAGTATTAAGCCCTTGCAAGAGGCTGTTCGTAGTACGGTACGCTCTGCCGTTATATTGTACGACCTGACCAGGGTTGTGGAGGAGCTCATTTTCAACAGTCTCGATGCTGCTGCTTCAAAGGTCTTAATTTTCAGCCAGAACCTTATATGTAATCTACAAGTTTTTGCCCCAGAAGAAGGATTCTGTGTTAAGAGTGGTAGTTTCTTTATCCTTTCAGGTCTCCGTTTCTGTAAGTGTGGGGAGCAGCTATGTCAAAGTGGCAGATGATGGTAAACACTATCAGGCCTTTCGTTGCTTGAACATTTAACCCAATACCATGTCCAGTCATCCATCCACGCTTCATGCTAATTTGCCTTGCTTATATGCTTTCAGGATCTGGTATCTCTCGGGATGAATTGGTTTCGCTGGGAGAAAGATATGGTCAGCTACGTAATATACTTGATCATTCTGCCTTTAATTTCCTGCATTTTATCAGATGGATCTCAATTTGCTCTCTCACAAACTCACAATTCTTGCTTCCTTGCTCATTATGCATTACCAGTAACATCAAAGCTCTACAGTCCGAGTGATTTGGGTGCTCCAAGCAGGAGCTTTGGCTGTCGTGGAGAAGCACTGGCTTCTATATCAGATGTAGCTTTGGTAGAAATAGTAACAAAAGCTTACGGAAAGCCAAATGGATATCGCAAGGTCATTAAGGTATCTACAGTGACTTTCTTGGTAAACTTCTTTTTTCTTTGCTATTCATTTCGATTTGGACTGCAATTAACTTTTCCTTTGTTCTTTGTTTGCAGGGATCCAAGAGTTTGTATCTTGGAATTGATGATGATAGGAAAGATGTTGGCACAACAGGTAGGAAATCCTTCTGGCCTCAGCATTCGTTAGCACACAGGCATTATTACTTTACTTGAAGATCTATTTGTGCCTTTTTAATGCTGAAATCCCTCTCTGTGTTTGAGAGATCTGTTTGCTTCACGTTCTATAAGCTTTTAATGTTTAGCCTGAAGATAGCAGAAATTATTCTAGCTTTGAAGTTATAAAATCAGCTAGGTAATCTTAAATACTAGGAGATGATTCTGATGGGTGCAAAAGCAATTAAAAATAAAAGGAAAAAGAAGTCCTTTTTTCCTCCTGGTTTTTCTTTTCTTAATTGATTAATGTCTTGATTCCATGCAGTTGTTGTGCGTGACTTATTTTACAACCAACCTGTTCGGAAGAAACATATGCAATCGAGGTTTGACTTTTTAATCTTCATTTTCTGGTTTCCCTTGTAATGTTAGTATAGTTTATGAAACTAGCTCTTGGTTGTACCTTGTGAAATGATTATTGTCAATAATGATTTTACACTGAATTGATGCACCCGTGACTTGCAATGCTGAATTTGAAGCCCTAAGAAGGTGTTGCACTCTGTTAAAAAGTGTGTATTCAGAATTGCCCTTGTGCACCCAATGGTTTACTTCAATGTTATTGATATTGAAAGGTATGCTCTTGTCAAGTTTCTTAGTTGGAGCTCTGTGATTTCTATTCTTTTTCTATATTTAACATTATTTACTTGTTGGATTAAGTGAGGATGAGCTTCTCAATGCACATCCTTTCTCTTCTCCTTTGCCTCTTTTGATGAGTGGTTTTGGGATTGAGGACTGTGCCTGTCTGCAGAAGCTGAATGCTAATGATGGTTCGTTCGAGCTTTTTGGCTACATATCTGGTCCCTGTGATAGTTTTGCTTTTAAGGTAGAATAATTATCTTGATTAACTGAATAAGTGTCTTCATAATTTTTATCTTATAGATCCATTCTTATGATATTCTATTCTTTTCTGACAGGCCTTCCAATATATCTGTATCCACTGAATACTGAATATCTGAGGCCAATATGGGTTAGTCGATATGAAGATATTGTATATCATGAATGTGTTTGGACCTTCACAATATCAGATATCAATTCCAGGTTTGTCTGCAAGGGTCCCATCCATAAGTTGCTGAACAACTTGGCCACTAATTTTGAGGCTTTAGATCCCGAGAAGGCTAATAATTGGACCAAGAGAGGAAAAAGGAGTAGATCTCAAGTATTTCCATCCTACATAATGAATATTAGTTGCCCTCCATCTTTCTATGATTTAACCTTTGAACCATCAAGGACATATGTTGAATTTAAGGTAATATTCAGTCTAATTATGAACTGTGATTTAGTTTGCATTTGTATTTGTTAAAGCATTTTGTTTTACTGGAGGAACCTTGTATAGCATCCAATTAAAATCATGTTTATTCGAAATATTTGAAAGCTACTTTAAACAATTTTCAGGACTTATGAACAAACTTGGAATTGCATGTTTCTATTGCATAGAAGGATGGAAAGAATACTCAATAGTTTTCCATAATAGATGACAGAGTGTCTGGTGGTGGATTCTGCACTTAAATTAGACATAGTTTACTTTTTTTTTTTTATTGAGCATACTCTATGTTCAATCATTGTAGGATTGAAACATTATTAATTTGTGTGGTTGCCTTTAAAAGCTCAACTTTGTAATGCCATAATTCAACTTTCACATGTTTAATTCCCAGTGATGATGTCATATTAGCCTTTTTATGGTAACATGACATATTGGGCTTTCAGGAACTTCAGAAAGTTGTTAATTCAGCAGCAAAGTATCTCACCCTTCTCTCTCTCTGTTGCTTTCCTGCCAGGATTGGAAACCTATACTTACCTTAATTGAGAAGGCAGTTCAACACCTCTGGAGGGAAAATATAAGTTGTGGTATACTCTCAGTATACAAACAGCTTATTATGGTTGTATTTTAGAATGAGCCCTGAAACTATTAATTTGTAATCTGTTTCTTATCAAATCCTTTAACGCATGCAGCTCATGGATTAGGACAAGCTGAAACTCTGAAAGAAGATGACAATATCTCATACTTGGCAGAAGGTGACTTTAATATGTTATTTGCCAAACATTTTGTCTTGACATTGATGTGAATGAATATATCCAATTATGCTCTCACAGAAAGTTATTGTCTTTTGCAATGCTATCTCTCTGGCATGCTTCATGTGTACTTTTACCTTTTCTTCTGCAGATATTTTTGATAAAGGACCATCTGTGGACTTGGAATGTGCAATAAGGAACAAGACTAAAAAATATCAGCCATCTTCTTCATTAAAGAAGCTAACCATAAATCATTTGTTTCTTATGGACCATGAAGATATGCCATTTGAGGAGTGCCGTGGGAATAATGCACAATTTAAAGACCAGCAAAATGATATGAAATTTGTTCATTGTACTGACTATTCTTTCCAAAGTTGGGACGATTCCCTTGCCAAAGGCACATCCTTAGTAAACCAAAGGAGTGATTGTCATCTTTGGACATCTGATAACAATTTTTTAGCGGAAGATTACTTCTTGGAAAAAAGATCTGCTGCTTCAGGAAGATCAAATTGTCATGTGAACAACAACAGTATAAGTTCATACTTAGGCAATGCATCCCTTAAGGTTAAGAGTAGTGAGACCAATGGCACAGCTAGGAGCATTTTTCCTTTTGATTGTCATGAACTTTGGACTGATTCAGAGTTTACGAAGAATGGTAGCAAATCTTTTCTACAGAGTTGCTCCTCCCAAAGAAACCAGCCACTTGAGAGGGAGTTAGTTGAAAGCAAGGAAGGTATTGAATCACCAATTGATAGCTTTAAGACCAAAAAGAAGCGGGTTTGCTCAAGTGAGAGGTTCAATATGCTGGAAGTTGATTTCAGTGAACAGACATTTGATCACCTTTCAAGGACCATGTGGCAGGATGGAGAATCATGTTCTGAAATCTATCCTGAACTTGTAAGAACAGGTAGTATTCCTAGAGATTTGGATGTTCTGGCAAGTGCTTCTTCGAAGTTGTTCTTGTCTTGTGGAGGAAGTGCTCCTGTTAAAGAGAATGGCCTTCTATCTGATTCAGTCACGCTAGTGGAAAACTCTTGCTCTGGTCGTCAGTCCTTACGTTCTGAATGGTGTTCAGGAACCTCAAACCCCTTTGAGCAATTCAGTTATAAGAATGCAATTGCAGGGAGCTTCAAATCTGAAGAAAGGACTAGCTTTGGGCATTTCTTTGATGCTGAAGTTAAGGATTACCAATTTGGTTTTGATCTAATCTCAAGGAGCCCCAGCCAAGAAAAATGCATCTATGATTGCCCAAACTCTGGACTAGAAATTGACAATGCCAAATCTAGTCGAGATTTTTGTAAATTCCTTCGACAATGCAATCTAAAGCATAAAATTTCTCCAGAAAATTCCAATGTAGTAATTGAAGAGAGAGATTGGTTCAGTTCAGACTCAAGTATTACTGAATACAAAAGACAAAGTGATTGGTTTCAATATAAAGATTTTGGACAAAACAGTACTCCTAAAGAAAGATCAAGACGATGCCAGTCATCTCCTCCATTTTATAGCCAAAAGAGGAGGTTTATCTCCTTACATAATTGTTTGCTGAAAGCATCAGGGGAACCTACTTCTAATGAAGTCCATGGTCCATGCACTTCTTTAGGTGGTTTTCTGTGATGTACATTTCAGTTCAAAGGTCTGGCTAATGATGCAGTATATTAATGTCTGTAAATTTTGCAGAGACTGGTGAGAAGAAGCCTCTACAACAATCTTCTGGTGTGCACAATCTATGTTTTCAACCAAGTTCTGAGAAGAATAGGTACTGCAATTTGACATTCCCTTACAGAAGTTACTTTGATGTCGCAGCTGAAACTTATTTTTTTCTCACTTTCTTTGTTGGGTGGTCGCTTTGGCTCAATACAGGTCAAATACAAATAACAAGCCAGACATAGTGTTTGGCACCATTGTTCAAAAATGTGAAGACATCGAACAACCTCATAGCCTAGAGGATCCTGAACCTGTTCCAGTGCAAGGTAATTCTGTTCCTTGACTAGAAGGTATACTTATATTTGACTATTAAGTTTCTATGCCATAATTGAAATTGATTTCGTAGTGCATGAACTTGAAGAGAATGAGAGTTTAACAACATTATAATAGATTAATAGATATGGAATGCAATTTTTTTTTTGGGTGAAAAATTGCTTAATTGCCAAACAAAGAATAACTTTATGTCCTTCTTAACAGATTAACAGCCCTTACCTGTTTATTCTGTCATCTTTCAGTATTTATCTCAAATGGAAATCAGGATCCCGTAAATTCTGGAACCAAATGGCGGAATGGTTTTGCACAGACGACAGTTGGGTGTTTTTTGCAATTTTAATTTATATTATATTTGCTGTTTATGAGTTTTCAGCTACAGATATGTTCACTAGTGGTCAATAATATATTTACTGTTTAATTAATGCAGAGCAACAGCAAATTCTGTGATATTGGCCACGAAGATAATTTACTTGATATTGCTTCTGGTTTACTTTATCTTTGCACTGAGTCATTGGTTCCTAAATCTATCAATAAGAAGTGTCTTGCAGATTCCAAGGTTCTGCAACAGGTGGATAAGAAATTCATCCCAGTTATAGCTGGTGGAACACTTGCTATTATTGATCAGGTCCATTACCTGCATTTTTTAAATTCCTTGAACATTACCCTTGTATTGGCATGCATTTTTGCTTTAGTTATTGCAGTGCAGGTTTCTAGCTGAAAAATGGTACCTTAAGTTAATTTATGTACAACAAAACGTGCAAATATACGGTCTTGGACTTACCATATATCATATTGTAATCATCAAAAGAAATAGTGGTCCCTTTAGGGACATATGACTAACTAGAAAGAAAGAGAGGTCAACCAATCATGATGAAGGTTATTTGAATATACTGATCTTAGAAAGAGACAGATTAATCATTACAACAGTTAGATGAGTACTTGATGAGAACACATTGCAACCATCATTCAACTATGTTAAAGATCCGTGATGCATGCTTATGGTAATCCTTGAATTTGATGCCTATAGAACTAATGCAAGATATCTTTTACGCTGATTTGGACATACATATAATAACATTAACATACAGGCTCACATAAATGCTATTGAAAATTTGGCAGTATGATTAACTCCTGTTCTTGTTCTCTTTTGCAGCATGCTGCAGATGAAAGAATTCAACTAGAAGAGCTTCGTCAAAAGGTAAAAATATTCTCGAGTTCAAATTTGCAGAAATTTTCTCTACTAATTTGACATGTTGAAAACTAGGTTTTATCAGGGGAAGGGAAGACAGTCACCTATTTAGATACAGAGAAAGAGCTGGTAAGCTTGGTTTGATTGTATTAAGCTTGACTCTGGGACCTTTGCAATGATGGTGCTTTGTTGTGATTCTGGGTTTAACTTATTAGTTGTCAAATGACAGATCCTGCCTGACATGGGGTATCAGTTGCTGTACAATTATTCTGAACAAATAAGACAATGGGGTTGGATCTGTAACATTCACACCCAAGATTCAAGGCCCTTCAAGGAGTAATTTCCATTCCTCTTTCTTGAAAATATTGTGATCGCATAGTTCTCTGTGTGGTAAATAATCCTGGATGTGGATTTGGTAACAAAAACATTGTTCGAAAATGCATGTCTATTATGTTGTAAAGATGTTTGACAGGAGTTTCACCATCATGCATATCATTCCTTAATGTTCCATCTGTAATCTTCTGATATTCATTGCTATTATTCTTATTATGTTTCCTGATTTTTCCTTGTAATATTAATTACTGCAGGAATTTGAACCTCATTCATCGTAAGCCGGCTGTTGTCATGCTTCTTGCAGTTAAGCTCCACTGCTTTTCTATTTATGTTCATGGAGGCAACCAACCCTGGCCCTCACCCTTTTTTTTTTTTCATGAGCTTAACTTATCCCTTTTTTATAAGTTCAAAGATGTTGGGTCAAAATTATCTGTTTTATTATCTTAGGCAAAATTGGACACTCATTCTTGAAATAATATCTGTATCTTTGTATGCTTATGGTGCGATTTCAAGTTGCCTTTTCTTTTCTGGTAAACTTTGATGTTGACTAAGTTTTGTATGGATAACATGCAGGTACCCTGCATTTTAGGTGTCAAATTATCTGATGTTGATCTCTTGGAATTTCTTCACCAGGTAATACATGGTACCTTACTTATTAGAATTTTTCCATCCTACATCTCTCTTCCTTTTACTTGGGGGGTAATTCTAACTATAGTTTGTATTTATAATATGTAGCTCGCTGATACAGATGGATCATCCATGATGCCTCCATCGGTCAGTCGAATTCTTAATTTCAAAGCATGCAGAGGTATATGCCTAATCTCACATCATTGTGTCAAGTTTGGGAATCAAATTCAAATCTTATCCATGTGGAAGGAAATTTTACGCTTTATATACTACTTAGTTAAGGTGATTAGTGCAATAATTATCTGCGCAAACACTCCTATATGCATCAATGTTAGGTCAAGTGAGACTTCTCTAGTGTAGCTGTAGAGGTATCTAGGAGTCTTTTTTATCTTATATCCATTTTTGAGTTCCATCAATTAGCCACTTGCGTATAGTTTAGCATTAGAACTTGTGTGTGGAAAATATTTTGTTCTTCATCACAAGTTATCTACTAACTTGAGTAACTTCATGTCACGCTTTCATCGTTAAGGTGCGATTATGTTTGGAGACTTCTTGCTACCTTCAGAATGTTCCTTAATTGTTGAAGAGCTAAAGCAGACGTCCCTGTGCTTCCAAGTGAGTTAAACATATACCATAGCAAGAAAAAAAATTTTAGACATGACTGCTGACGTTTTGTTTACGTGTGCATTCATTTGCACGTATGAGAGGGAGAGAGATATTTGAGCTGCCTTGCTAAATAAATGTTAAAACTTTATCTTGCAGTGTGCTCATGGGCGACCAACCACCGTCCCGCTTGTGAAGTTGGAGGCATTGCATAGGCAGATAGCTAAGATGCAAGTGACAGAAGATGATCCAAGGGATTTGTGGCATGGGCTATGTCGACATAGAGTTAGCCTCGAACGAGCCAGCTTGCGCTTAACTGCAGCCGGAGGGCGACCCACATAATAGTGAACTTGTGTACTTTGCCTCCCTGATTTCAAGGCTGCGGGAAGTAAGTGTCAATGAGAAGCCAAATTGCTTTCACGGAAGCATTATTCATTCATGGATGATTAACAAATTCCGTGGATTATCCTTCTTTCTACAATAAAAACTGGGTACAATGGGTCATTATTTTTCTTTGCTATAGTCTAAACTTGTAGGGTAATAGTAATCAACTGACTGTCGGTGATGGACTATTCTATTTGATATTGAGAGTCCGGTTTGTTTTGTATACGGCGCATTTGTTGATGGTCTTTACTGGAATTTGCAAATAATAATGTACCAAACATTTTATGTTTTCTAGTTTTTCTTGAGGCAATAGTATTTCCCTGGCTTTTTGTTCTAAGGACTCATTAGCTGGCCTCCTCTCTCTCTCCAAACTATCGCTGCCTACCTTTGACTGCCTGATGCCCGATGACATAAAATCATGCGGTACTGAAATAAATAAATCATTTTCCCTACATAAAATTGTCTAAATGGAAAAAATCCCAACACAGACAAATAGGCACATCCAAGCTTATCCGCTATTTCCTCTTGCAACAGGCTAGTTAGTCTCTCATGTTCATCATCTTCTACAAGAATGAACCAGCTTCTTTTTTCCACTTTCTCTACGTGCAGCAATCCAGATATATTTTTGCTAATTGATGTGCGTAAATAAAATTGTCATCGCCTTCACATCAACCAACTTCCCTAGATGTGACTGGACTTTCTTTGTTCTCAATGCTAGCACACAATTCCTTCCTTCTAGGAAGCAACATCTTCATTGGAGGACGTAGAGAATTAATTTGCACCACTCAATTAAAAGTATATTGACCAAAATAACTGTATAAGTATATGGCAACACCCACAAATACATACAAACTTTTCCAAAGTAAAAGAGATTGAAATGAACAAGTTTGGTTGTTTTACCTTGAATACCAACAACTTACTGATGTACTGATGTACAAGTAAAGAGAGGCTCCAGTAACAACTTACTGGGGTAACGCATTCTAACAATACAGGTTTCAGAATCTCAGCAGCAGCAATAAATCTGCGGATGATTCTTCCACTACAAGCAAGTAAGCAAAAGAAGATGAAAGAATAACATTGGAAATGGTCCTATTACCACTGCTATTTTTGTAAAAGTCGGTGACTAGAAAATATCCCAAGGGCTTCTTTATGAAAGTTAATTAATAGTTAGCTTCTCTTCAAGTGAGAGAGAAGAATGACCAACTCTATTGAAATGAAAGCTAGAAATGCCTAAGACACACTGTCAAGTCCAGGAGACAGCAATGTAGAACGCAAAAAAAAAAAAAAAGGGATGAAGGAACAACTGAAGCCTAATATGAACAAGAACCTTGACAAGCACCTGTGACACATTGTAAAAACCTAGAACAAACATTGTGATACAGAGTAACAGCAGATGTTTCCCCTTCTTACATTACAGTCCTATTTGCCCATTAGAAAAGGAAGTTTGAAAGCAAATCAGGAAAATTCTTACTCATCAACTTACAAATAGCAGAGAAAATAAAACAGAATGCCTAGAGAGATATTTTCCTATAACAGATATCTAAATATGTTCAACGTTCATTCTCGTGACTAGTACTTTTTAGAAGTTACCTTGAATAGTGAGTTTCATGTTGAACTCCAAAGGCTGATATTATGATGACAGACTCTGAAAGCTTAAAAAATACAAAATTTGAGCAAAAGATTGAAAGAACATATATTATGAATTCTAAGACATCATTTTACTCGTTTTGAAATTGCGACAATCGCACATTAGATGCTAAGGCAGCCGGCAGAAAAGGTTCTCAGTCTCACCTCTGTCAACAGGCTTCCAAAGCAATAATAATATGACAAGGAGTCCACTCAGCAGAAAGCTCCAGAAATGAAGAGTGCCTGAATTTTCCTGTTATTTCATTCACTTATTGTATGAGATGCTAAAACCAAATAGACAGAAAATCCCATTTTAACACCACAAATAGAAACATTTTTAGGTACCCAGAAATCATGTGATTGGTCATCCTTACTTCCCAATATCTCATAGTCATGGTAGAAAAGAAAAGACAGCCATTGGTTCCTAAACATGTGAACAAATGAATAAAGGAATTTCAGAAAGGAGGAAACGACGAGTATTGAGAATAAATAGACACTCCAGAGTCCTTACCTCGAAATGGAAGAAATAGCAGGCAATTGGTAGAAGAAGAATGGCTACAAAGAAAGCCCTAAGGACACTCTTTGGAACAATGACATGGTGAATATCAACTGACCCGGAGGGCCACTCGGCCTCATGTATTTAACTATACCGAAAGTTAGCTACTGAGATATTCCCCATCTCTTTTTTTTCTTCGAAGAAATGATTCAAACTCTAAGGGTTTGGTCTTTCATTGACAAGCTTAAAGGTTATACAAAGAAATCAATTCTTCATACTCGAAAGAGGTAGGATTATGTGTTAACTATGTGCCCGTGGCGGAGGCAGGAGGAGCCAAACCGTAGAGCGGTGGTTAGAAAAAGAGAGAATCTTTAGCTTTTCTTGTTCAAAAAGATTATTGCTTTGACGGTTGTACTTAAAATAAAACATTAGTTCAGTTTAGTTTTCATCAAATGTGTTGCAAATGTGAAGTTACCAATTGGAAGTTTCATGGCCAACAACTTCTTAACCTAATTCTTAACCTAATAGTTAAAGACGAATTGTGGTATATTATAAATTTTGAGTTCGAATCTAAGCACTTTTATTCTCAGTTATTTAATATTTTCTTGTAACAAAAAAAAATTAGAAGTTTCATAGGCATACGTAAATTTTTCTCGAATAAATTAAATAAATAAAAATAAAGATAAAGTTTAAAATAAAAATTAAATAAAAAATAATTGTGATAGTCAAATAAAATCACTTTTTTTAAATCACATATATCTTCATTCGTTTTAAAGTTTAAGATTAATTCTATTTGAGTCAGAAGTGGTAAACAGTAAAACTTTTTTAACAATGACAACTTAAAAATTCGAATCATATGCAAATATTTGAGAAAAAAGTTTACTTTTTTCACCACTTATTGGTATGTAAAATTATTTAAGTTGAGGGATTTGAGGTTTTTCTTTGGTGGTTAGAGATATTTAAGTGAGGATAATATGATTAGTGTTTTATTCTTTATGATAAGAGCAAATCTGATTTCAACTTACGCAATGAGGCACAATCATTAGTGGTGGGCTTCCTAATAGTCATTCACTTGCTTGATAAGAAAGATGAAAAAATGAAAATGAAAATTTTGCTAATTTAATGATTAAGCTACAAAATAATGCTTATGAAACTACTATTAAATTATTTAAATTTTTCATCATCACATTTGCCTATCTTACCTAAGACTTGTACTGTGGGTGTCTGCAAGGGCTGCAAGCAGATAGCCAGTCTACATCAAAGGAAATCATGAACGCTTGCTGCCAACATAGCAAAGGAAATCATGGCATCACCCCCACCGGATTTCGTAAGCGTTTAATTCTGCTTCTGCTTTGTTTGGTTAACACTTGTTGCATGCCTATTCTTTTGCATGCCATTGCGTTAATAGCACTTCATTTCTGAATTCATACATGTATGTAACCACCGCAACGCTCACTCCTGTTTCCATGCACATTATCCCAGTCAAACATCCCATTATCAGCGCCTGGATATTGGGTTGCATTGCATGCTTATCAAGTACATGCTTCAGCTTCTGATTGCAATGGTTTCCACGTTCTTTGAACTTTGGACACAACAACCAACCAACATATATAAAGAATCATCTACACTAACAAAACCCAGTATGATCATAATTTCATGAACAACTTGCCAAAACAATCGTGGAGTTCTCTCTATTAACAAATAACCAAAAAGAAACGTAAAAGCACAAATGCACACTGAATTCAGGATTCATACTAGCAACTTAACCGGCTCATTTTATGTTCAAACTTAGTAGCTTTACTATGTTAGGCGTGCTATCATTTCACAATTAGGCCCAATTCTTTTGTCAAAGTCTTGGACAGGCATGTGCTTCCACCTTCCAAATTCCAATAATGACATTGACTTCTTTTTAGACAAACTGGCAGGAGGTGCACAAAAGTGACTCTCAGTTCTCATCCTGCCATGCTGTAATCTTCTGCCTGGTCATAAATGTCGTAGCTCCCGGGCATTCCCGTTTTTCCAGACAGATGGTCATCTCCTGCATCAATTAAATGGGGATGTCACGTAATGAGATCACTGCTATTTGGAATCTGCAAGATGATTACTATCTAGCACTAGCAGAAACAAATATACACAGACAGTACAATGACATATCCTTACTCCTGAAGGATAATTTCAGCATAGGTTGAAGGCATGCATTCGGTGATGAATTATGTTTGATAACAGACCTTGAAAAGAATATGCTACCGATCACAAACCATCAGTGCAAGTGGAAAATGGAAATTTGGAAGAATAAAAAAACTCTAGGGATATGGGAAAAAAAGGCATTTTCCCTTCACTATCAGTACGTCAGATATCTCAGAATCCTTGTACCTAGCATCAAAGCATTTAAGAAGTCCAGATGCTAACCGTTGTATGTATTTGGATTGGACAGTACACTCAGGAAATGCAGTTCAGAGGTTATCTCTGGGTTCTGGAAGCACAGATCTTCATCCCTTGGTGCAGGGTTCGGATGAGAGAGAAGATTCTCTGGCTTTGTCTTCTTTTCATTTAGTGACTCAACTTCTGTCTCTACTTCTGATTCAGCATTGTTTGATGATGTCACTAGTTGCTTTCTTTTACATCGAGCCCGCCTATTTTGAAACCAGTTATAGACATTCGTTTCAGAAATTTGGCCGTGCTGGCTCAGTTCTGAGGTTATCTCTTTGATCTTTTGCTTGCTAGGAGTTCCAGTCCCCTGATCAAAAACACGTTCCAGAATTTGAAGCTGCACAGGTGTTGGAGTCCACCTCTGTCTAGCAGTAATTTTGTGCCCAGCAGATGTCATTAAAGGGTCACAGTAGAGGTTACCCAGCCTGCCACCTGCAAGAGAGATGATACCTTTTTATTTTTTCAATCTTGGCACTACGAGAATTGCTGGAGAGTAATTATGAGGATTGGAAGTCAAAAATTCAGTCACAATTGAAGATTTCAAGCATCTTAGACAACTTAAACTAGATCGACAGTTTTCAGAAATTCCAAAGCCATCAAGTTTTGATGTTTCCGGGTCTCTTGTTAACAAATTCAACAAGATCAACACAAGACTATCCTCGTTCTCCTTATCTGTTGCAACAACATATTTAAAAGAGGATAACAAGGCTTGTATGGTGCCATGAATTGTTAGGTAAAACAAATGAAAGAAGCTAGCCACAGAATAGCTTTGTAATTTCCAATCAATTCCAAAGGCAAATGGTAACCAAAATTAGAAATGTTCACCAGTGAAATTCCATGCCGTTAAATAAATCAGAACAATAAGATGAGCAGAAAGTGTTTGCATAAATGGAGCTATTTTCTCATGGAGTGGTCCCAAAGTGAGGTGGATTCCTCACAAAAAGGAAAAGCATGGATTTAGATATACTGTTGGTAATTGGAAAACAGATGAGCATCAATGACCAGTTGGTCGGTATTTAACTTGTACAGCAATAAAAGGGAGGAATTATCGGTTAAATAATAACAAAACAGAAAAGAAGTGAATGATCAGTTAGTAGGTAACTTATTCGGCAATAAAAGGGAGGAATTATAGGTCAAGCAATAACAAAACAGAAAAGAAGTGAATGATCCGAAACAACCACCCCAATATTTAATGCATACAGCACAGGAGTTTGACAATTAAAGACGACAAAGATTGCCCCTGGTAATGAAGCAACCAACTCGACAATTTCTTCCCTTGAGAATTGGGTGATCCGGGTTCAATCCCGGAGCATAGATATTTAATTTACTAGTATGAAGAAACCATGGTGCAACCAAAAGCTGAAGCATAAGAAATTCACAAGTCTCCTGCCATTCCACGAGGGTAGGTCCAAGGAGCAGAAGAGTCAAGGCCCAAGGCATAGAAAAACAAGACGAGGCGTGTAGGAGCATGAGAGAAGCCATAAATGAGCAAACTTCAGGCAAAGAAAACTTGATAAAAAGAGAAATGAGTATGAGACGAGGCGTGTAAGAACCATGGCATATACTTATACAAATACATCTATGGAGAGGAATACAGAGACCTGCAAGATCTTGGTGGGCAGTGAGATTCTTGTGCATCTCAACAAGATGCTCACAGATGGAGGCATAAACGGCAATTTGCTTTCTGAGAGTCTCCAGCTGCTCATCTGTCATCACTTTGACATACATTACTCCACCATTCATGCTTTCTCTCTGGTTTTGGTTCTCCTGCTGAGGACGGTGGTGGTGTTGCTGCTGTTCTTGATTCTCCCATTCCATTATCATGCTTTTAATTTTCACTCATATCATATCATACAAACTCTATCCTAGTTTCTCTCTGTCTTGCACGGAAGAAAGGAAAGGAAAGGAAAGTGCTCACCTCTCTCCAAAGCAAAGAAAAAAATAAAAAAGAGGACTTTGAAAAGTAGCAAGAAATGGAATGGGCAAACAGACAGCAAAATTGTAGGCGTGGCGCGGAGGTTGGAACAGTAACTAAACTAAAGTAAACTACTAGTGTTAATGCTGGCGCTAAGTGCGCTTCACTGCGTACGTTAGCAACACTATGCACCTCGTGCGCCTCTGAATTTGATGGGAGAGAGAACTGTGAATGCATGTATGCTTTCTATTTCTTTTCCTTCAGGGGAATTGTCGGGCGAATTTTTAATAGAATTTGTATATGATGTATTGATAGTGTATAGTTTTTATGTATTGTCAATGTATCAGAGGTTGACACTTCATCAATATGCCTTTATAAGCAAATATAAATAATTTTTTTTAATTTGCCCATAAAGGTCTATTGATGAGTGTCAATCTCTTGTGTATTGACAGTGTATAGAAACTATACACTGTCAGTGCATCATATATAAAACCTTTTTAATATCAAATTCATTAATTAAATAAAGGATTTATATATGATGCACTGATAGTGTATAGTTTTTATACATTGTTAATGCATCAGTAATTGACACCTCATTAATAAACCCTTATGAGTAAATTAAAAAAATTATTTATATTTACTTTTAAGCGCTTGACATATTTTTCAATTTGTCAATTAATGAGGTATCAACTTTTGATGCATTGATAGTATATAGAAATTATACAATATTAGTACATCGTATACAAACCCTTAAATAAATTAAACTTGGAAACCATTTCGACTCCTTTTAATTTTGTGATATTCTTCAAAATTATATATTTCCTTTTTAAAATGTGTAAGTAAACTCCTCTTTCCACATATATATATATATATATATATATATATATATTGAAATTAGAATTTGATTCCCTTAATTTATATAGAATATATGAATGAATGCAGTAATCAATACAATTAATTTCATTTTCATAAATCTTTTAAGTTGATTCAATAACTTGGATATGATTATCACTGAATTAATTTCATATTTCAAAATTTTGCCCTTTGAATTAAATTAGGTCCGTTTATTGGAATTAGGTAACTTGGAGACAATTAATTTGCAGATTCGAGCAGTCGCTGCTGCGACTATTACTACTGCTAGAATAGGAGCATATAAATGTAGTCTAACTACTTAAAGTTGGCAAATAAATTCCATAGTTGTCAGTAAAGTAAATTACACAATTATATTCATATAAATCATATTCAACATTCTCATTAAAAAAGGGTTTTTTTTTTTCTAGCGAAATCCAAATCTTGAGGAAAAGATTTTGGAATTTAAACTTGGACAAATCCATCACTTAAAATAAATAAATAAATAAACCATTTGAGTTAAATCTTGAATTTTAGTAATTACTCTATTAATAGTCACACTTAGACTAGGGTTTAATAGTTAAGTAGTTATTACATAAATTAAAAAAGACGTGAAGTCAACGGATGCATACATTCCCATATGTTACGTATGTTTGACAGAAGAAGGTAACATGCCCTGATCCTACATCCATGTGATCCTCTCCTTAATTCAACCACCATTGCCTCGTCGCTTTCCTTTCTTTTTTTGTTTGAAGGCTTAATAGTTAAATATATCTTCAACTTTTAGCATAAAATGAAATTAAGCTATCAACGTTTTATAGCGTGAAAACCAGTCTATAAATTTTTATTTTATTATAAATAAACCCTCAACCATTCAAAATTATGCAATTAAATCCAAATCTATTAAATGACACTAATTGCCGTTTGGACATTTAACGTGAAAGCTGACGTGGATAACTTAGTTGGCTGTCACGTGGCATGCCACATATGCAATACTAACGGAAGTTAGTGTCATTTAACAGATTTGGACTTAATTGCATAATTTTAAAATGTTGAGGGTTTATTTATAATAAAATAAAAGTTTATGGACTGATGTTCACACGATAAAAACGTTGAAGGTTTAATTTCATTTTATGCTGAAAGTTGAAGGTATATTTAGTTATTAAGCCTTGTTTGAATGAAGATGATTTGTATGGCGATGGAGGTGCATGAGCTCGCTCTATTACAGTTAACAGTCCTCCCATCACCGACCAAACTAAATAAATACTGATGATGACCTAGCTAGCTACAGCCACAAGGCATAAGCTGTGACTGTAACTAAATGAGAGTATGTGGAGAAGAATACAATGTGAATGGTCCGAGTTGCTGTACATGAAAATCTTTGCCATTGTTTTTCTTGGATTCTCACTTGGACACTAACGCCACAATTCGGTGTACCTAACAAAGATTTTCTATCATGAGATGATGATTTTCAAAGGACCGGACCGACCATTGACCATTCCAGTCCAGCCCAAGGCTCCACAAAGAATCAACCCTCTAAACTTCCAATCTAATCTACCGGGACTAGCATCACATCATTATTTTTATTGAATTACTCTTTCTCTCTGCGCTTTTGCCCACATTTTTGGTTTAAACTAAAGGAGCATATCTCCTGTTGTTTCCTCCCTACTTTTAGGGAAAAAGGCTTCAAATCATAATTTTGCTAAATCTTTTGAATTGGATCACATTATCGGCCTTCAATCATCTTCCACTGCTAATGCTATGGTCTTGGTAACCAACTGTTCCGGCCCTGTTTTCAGAAGCACGGCCAGATGCAGCCAAGCAATATATGGTCCACATTTCACCACACTTAGGCCAGGCCAGCCTAACACAATGACCTAGGGACCAGGCTCACAGTCACCAGTAACAATGACTCAATATTTAGCATTTCTACAGCCCACTGGCTCCTGTCCCCAGTCTTTACTTTAGCCCCTCAAACCTTTCCTTCACCAGCCTTAAGGCCCGCCTAAAGGGGCCTTTTATCCCCAAATTAAGCAAATGATAAAACAGCATGGATGAGAACAAGTAAAAAAGAACCAACAGTATGCTCTTACCAGATCAGTATTCATGCCAAAACATTGTATCAGGAAAATAACTCACTTGCACCAAAGTGAACGAGTATTAAACTACTCGATCAAGACCCAAAAGCTTACATTTGTTACTTGTTCTGCTCTTTCAAATGTTACACATTAAGATCAGAAAAGCCGCATTCAAGAAAATCTAGTAATACAAGCAATCATGTACAGTATGTATAAACCTCATCAATTTAACCACTCGGCAATATAATATGTACATGGACAGGCAATCTCCCATCAATATTCATCCTTATCAAGCATCAGGGTTTAACCATGTAAAACCACCACATAAACCTACCTCCATGTATTGTATTGTATATGCCACTTCTAACAGCCATCTTCACTCTGTCTCCCTACTTAGATCTAACCTGCTGTCAAAACCTCATTAAGGCACGTCCTTCACAATTTCCTCAACCAGATTTCCAATAATGTGAAATTCCACCTCTCTTACCAAAACATTAGTTTCATCATCCATCAAGCCAGACCAAGGAGTGGATCCTAGATCCCGGGCCACCATGCTATCAAGCGAGTAGTAGCATCTATCATTTGGAGGATATAAATTGATACGGATACTCTCCCACACATAATTCAATAACTTTCTACCCCGAGGAGGAGGCAATATGGAGGAACCAAGAAGCTTTCTCCTGAACCTAGACATGGTCACCGGTGGTCCAAGCATGGTTGAGAGTGCTTCATTCAACAAATCAAGCAACACTTTGTGATCTACCTTCTTCTCATTCTGATCATTTCTAGAGCTATCATTGTCCTTGGCCAATTTTGTATATGATTCCTCAACTTGTTCAAAGACAGAGTTGCTGATAGGCTTTGCTAATGGGTCCCACCTAGATAAGGATCTGTCACATGATCCATTATACACACCAGAAGCAACAAGAAGATCTCTTACATAACCTTCTGCATGGTCCTCTAGGTCCAGCATTTCAGATTCAATAGACTCCTGTTTGGTTGTTATGTTATCTGCTCCATCAGACTCAAGTTCGTTCAGCTGCCTCCTCAACTCTGATGATCAATAAATAAAATGATTGTCATTGAAAATTTTGAAAAATTAAGGTGGCAATAATATTGACAAATAGCTGTTCATTATGTGGACAGTAGCAAAATTGGAGTGGAATGATCAGGTGCCAGATCTAGGAAAGGATTATGCTGTCTATAGCTATCCATTATGTAATACCATAATATTAACAGGGGCAAACATAATATCACTCTATGCATCATACAGAATTTGTTTGCAGTAATGGAATGAGTGCTGCTATACAGCTATTTACATCTTTGAATTGTTGCACCTTTCATGTGAAAAAAGAGAAACAGATCAAGAATTTGTTAAGATGGTTCTTATTCAAGCCAAGTTACAACTTAGGACAAAGTAGTAGGAGATTTTGACAATAATCCAAAGGAAATGAGTGCAAACTGCTATTGACCCTTGAAACTAATGTTATGATAGGGGAGGCATAAAAGGAAAGCCGATAGCCAATAAAGAAACCTAAAGATACTCTACAGTGTCGTATTTGTCATATTCATTATGAGTAATGTAGTCATGCGAACAAAGAACAGAGAGCATTCTTTTTTGCCAATTTCACATAGAACAGAATTTAAAATTAACACGCTTGCATGCTTTAAGTATTAAAGCGAAAGTTCCATACCATTCAAATTAGAGCTGATCTCTCTGAAAACCTGTGGTACAGCATTATCTTCTCCAAAAGTCACATCTGGTGTTGATATTGGGCTAAGATAATCCACTTGCCTCCAAAATTCTTCATGTGTGCCACTGCAAACAGATGCCGGGCTGGGAGGTACCTCAGTAGAATTCTCCTAGGAACACAAAGATATATTAATTACAAAACAATCAGAGATGGAAAGTGTATCTAAAGGAGCTCTTAGATTATAAACAAGAAACGAGATAGGTTCCCTTACATGTCTCTCGCTAAAGTTCATAACAACTGTTGGGCCACTCAAGATATCTTTTGCAGGATCATTATCGGCACCGTATGATTCCACCATTGACTGAATCTTCTTGCCAAATAGCCTCCGTCTAAGTGTCAAACCATGCTTGATATTGGAAACTTTTTCCTTCAAATTGAACTTCTCTTTCTTCCTTCTTATAACGTCTACCGACACATTTACAATGTCTTCATGCTTCCTCCTGATCTGAGCACCAGTTAATATATGGCGATCCTCTAAGAGAAGCTTCCCAAATGATGTTCCTGAGACTGGGGCTGACAAAGACCTGATGAGATTTCTAGGGGACAGTTCCGTGTTTAGCAGTCCAACATCATCTTCGTGCCTGAAAGATCTAGTTTGCATTTCTTGTTCATCTTTAACAATTTCCCAGTAGCTCTGCTCATTTCCAGACTTTGACTTACCTTGTATTTGTTTTAGGCTGTCCCTTCCATTATCAAACACATGTGTTCTGGGGCTGCCACTGGAAACTATTGGTACATCCAACAGTGTTTCTTGCTTTAGAACATTCCTCAGTCTCTCTGACAAGAATCTTCTTGTATCTTTGTTGATAAACTCGGGGGAGCCTTGTCCATTGAACTGAATTTCACTTCTATATGATCTGGTTGATTCCGAATGAACTAAATTCATTCCATGATCTCTACTAACATTTTCTCTGACCTGTTTTGCTAAATGCTTAGCAATTTGTCTTGGATCAGATGGCGTTTCACTGAAAGGGGTCTCAATTCCACTTCCTCTGACCACAGAACTCTTTCTAAGAGTTTTACCTTGCAGTTCCAGTTTTAATCGTTCCCTTACCTCCTCAAGAAAATCTTCTATACTAGCTCTCTCTTCAAAAGTGCCAGAGGAACTGGTCCATGATACTTCATGGGCACAAATCCTATCAGGTGCAGGCTTCAAGATCACTATTCTCCTGGGAGCAGCTTCTACTTTCTCATTGTAATGTCTCATACGAGATAGCTGAAAATCCTTATTCATGCACTGTCTTCTTGATTCTTTTTGCTCAGCTGTAAAGAGTTCCGATTTATGTCTGTGATGATGCAAACCCATTTCATGCAAATTTTGTTTTACCGTACACCTCTTGGATTCCAAAGGCTTCTCATACATTGCTCTTCCAGGATCTGCATAAAGTGCCACATTTTCCTTGTTCAGCTTCTCTTGAGCAAGTTGATGCGTAGAAATACTTCCAACATCAACAACCTTTGAACATTCCCTAAGCCTGGCTGCTTGCCATGCCTCAAATTCTTTTTTAAATTTTTGCAGTTCTTCCTCCTGAGGATGTTCACGAGGCCTAGGCTTTCCAAACTTCTTGCTGGTGCTCCCCCTCTCAGCATCTCTGTCTCTACTACTGCAAATTGAGTCAACCTCCCTTTGCTTTGAGTAATTTGAGTTAGAAGCCAAATGGACAGCCGAGCCCTTTGCATTTTTTTCCCTTTTAGAAAATTTGACTTGCTGGTTATCGATCGTTTTCTCAACTGGTTGAACTACAGATTTTCTATCAAATGGCAACGAATCCATCCCCATCAATCGGGCAACAATACTAGGTGCATTTTGTCGGGTTCTAGATTGTTTGGACATTTCCTCATTAATCAATTTCTTCATTGAAGCCTCAGTTTGGTAACAGTTGTTTGCTGCCCACTCTTCTTCCAGTTGACAAGAGTACTGAGAATTCATATAAAGTGCATTTAGTAGGGAGAGAGCCACCTAAGAATTATTTACATGATAATTGTGTTTCATTAAGTTTGTTTAAAGTTTAAAATCATTCTAGAATTAATTTGGCCAACTAAGAAGGGAAATTGATGAAAGATGTCAACTTTTATACTAGATACTGTGGTCAGGTATGCCACCACAAAATTAAAGAGACAAAACAACCAGAAACCAAAATATGGAACTTATGTGAAGCATCAGAAATAGATACATGTGTCATTGAGATGATCAAAGATATTAACCAAGATAAAGGTTCAACACATCAAAAGCTTGGAACACTGGGAAAAAGAAAACCGAACTCAAACATGTATATATCCAAACACATGGGAGAGACTAAGCACCACTTAAAGGTGAACTTCTTGAAAATCCACTCTCAAGACAACCCAGTTAGACACCATCCACAGTCACACCACAAAAAGAATATAGTCTCAAATGTTAAAAAAAAAAAAGAAGCTTACTCTATAACCTTAAATCTATAATAAGGCAACGGATGGAAAATTTACCGGCAGATCTCCTACAGCACAGTAGGTCTGAGAAGTTTCTAATTGCAGCTCCAAGCTATTTTGCGGGGCTTCCCGGCCTGAAGAGTGGCAAAATAGACTGCATTACTGAATTGCAATATAGAAAATAAACTAGTAAAAAATAAAAGTTATCATGCCAATCTCCTTTCAGGAGGAATAACAGAATGACCCTATCAATACTGGAAAAATTAATAGAGTAGCACAACCATGAAGAAAAACTTTGCCCTGATAAAAATCACGAGTTTTTTCTTGCATTACTTCCTTGGATTGACCTTGAATCAGAAATAGCAACTACTGGAAATTTCTACTCAAGTGATAAGAAATCAACTTTATTTTTGCATAACAACATTATTACTGTGAGAATCAGTAAACATATTACTAATAATGTTAAAATTTGACTATGAAGTTTGTAAATTTAAAATGGAAGTATAACTAATAGGACCTCCACAAGATATATAACTTCTGAATCTATAGAGTTTTACTAAAGAGACTTTTCTTAATGCATAGATCAGAATAACAATTACCACCAACATGTCTCTTGTGTGCAAGTATTTTCCTGGCCATGCTGCCTTGATTGAAGTCAAAAAAGTGAAATATGCCTCCCATACAGCCAGTGGATCTACCAAATCATTTTGTAACACAGCATCTACTTCTTATCAGTTATCACTCCAAAAGTCAGTCTTCTCCTACGTTGAAGAAAATAACACACTTGCCAAATACGCTGTAAAGCCAGCAAAGGAACTCAGGATCAAGATACGCCAATCAAGACATTGATTATCCTACCTCATCAAATGTGGAAGAACTTTTACCAAAGAAAAAGCATATCACCTATAAGCAAAACTGACCCTAGGCCTCCTTTTTTTTTTAATGGTATGGGGAGTTTTCACTGAACTTAGTTTAGTATAATGAACAGATACTCATAAGACTATAATAACCAGATATCTTATATAAAAGTATGTTAGGCACCAAGTTTCCAGATCAAATGACATAAGCAATGGCAAGGAAATAAAGCTGTATCTTGTAAGAGAAGAGATGCAATCAGCATTGATTGACCTCATACATTAAATTAGTTGTTATGTTGGTCAGCTTTTGCCAGAATTATAGTATCCAACAAAAATAACCAAAATAGCAGGTTAGAAGTGCTTCGAGCTGAAAAGCGCCCAACTAGAAAATTTTTTGGCTCCTAAGCTGCATTTCAAGGTTGCTAGAGTATTTTAATCCAAGCAGCCTTTGCAAGTAGCCAGAAAATGTGCATATTCAAGAGCAACATTTGCTTTATCAGGCAGATCGGTATTGATCGGTATTGATGTACTCCCAAGTCCCAAAAGCCTTAGCAGAAGGCCAAGAAGTATTAAGCTTCCTCGATTCTGTGTAAAACACATTCTTCCAGCTGAAAACATAATCTAAAAGCCAATTTTACACGCTTGAAAATCTCGTCCAATTTATTGATTACCGCAATTTCACAGACATGCAAAATGGAAATGGAGGGAGGATCTGAGTGGATGAACTTTAAAACAATTATGCATCAAATTGTAGGAAAGTGTATAAAAGAATTACAAGGAAGAAATTTCTTTCTAACCGATATTAATGATATCAAGGATTCAGTAATCAAAAGAAAAGGGCCAAGAGGAAGAAGTACAACTCATCTGAAGTTGTGCTGACAGCTGACACACATGGAAAATTACTAAATTTTCTAGGTTTAAATGAAATTCCGAGTTTTCAAGCCAATCAACATCCATCTTGTAATAAAGCTTAGACCAACATGAATGACTAGGATGATCTAAGCAACAGTGCCGCCTAAACTTAAAAGAGAATTTCTTATAAAGTTTAAAAAATATAGAAAGTTGATCATTTTAGACAAAATGCTCTGTCAAAAGAATAGATAACATCAAGTAAACCCCGCAAAACGGAACAAATTAAAGACTTTAAATCTCAAGCTTTTCCCATTGTTTAAGACCCCAGAAAGCTAAAAGGGGAAGTTGGTTTTCAATTCATTCGCCATGAAACCCGAAGCAATTCAAAGCTTCCATTTTTATTGCCTTTTTTTTTTCAAGCATCTGAAGCAAAGCAAACAGAATTCAAGAACGTACCCGTTGTTTTCCAGAGAGAAATGAATAACGAGAGAGAGCCAGGAAAAGACATTGCTGAATGCTAAGGAAGCAGAGGAGAAATATGACGAGACATATCATGGAAATGGCATCGGTTTGAAGATGGAGATGGAAATGAACAGGAAATCCGGACAGACAGACACACAGTTGAATAAAAGTGGGGAATTCATAGCTAAGATTTGTATGATGCAGAGGCGGAGGACTTAATAATAAATTAATAATTAATAATTATGATTGTGATACAGGAATAGTTGTGCGTTTTAATAAAGAAGTCTTTTACCTAAAAAAAAATACTAAATACCAGTAGTAGGAAGCTTCCATAATTCCCTTTTTTATTCCTTTTCATCGATACATAAATTTTCCATATAATTTCATGTTCTTAGGTAATTTTTTAAGTTTGGTCGTTATAATAAGTTGATGTTCATGGATCCCCCAACCCCATTACCGATTCAATTTAGCATTTTCATTCGAAATGATTATCTTAATTAAACAATGCTTCAATAATTATTTAATAGGATTTGAAGGAAAGTAATGGTAGCAAAGCAAAGTACAAATAATTCAGAAAATGTATAACTAGTTTCGAAAAAGGAAGAACAAGGTTTCATAAAACTGTCCTGCATATAATTCGTAAGGCCACTACTAATTTGGTACATTCAAAAAGAAAAGAAAAATGCAGTATTGTATCGCTGACAGGACAAGCATATAGCTGCGAATAGGATGAGACAAAGAGGCAAGACAAAACTACATCAATTGAAGTGAACTATTAATCCATTGCTGTCAGTGGGAGAAAAATTCTGCTCCCAGATAATATGATTTTTGTTGCTTCTCAAACTGTGTTAAACATGTTGGCTGCTTCCATTATGAGCAAATTACAGACCATTTTTTTTTTTTTCATTCAATTACAGACCATTTTGACCGTGAGACAAGGTGAAGTTTGCATTTTTCACCTAGAAAATAAATTTAGTAAAAGAAGAAGAAAAAACAGTCCGTCGCTTTAACAATTCTGTATTTAATAAATTAATTGGTTAATATAGTATTAAATGAAAAAAGTTGGAGTCCCTCACTCACTCCCATGTAACCAACAGCTCATGAACAGTTTGCTTATGTTGACCCATCCAATTGGAGCCACAATAAAAGGGTCTGCAGATTTTATAGTATTTTGCGCCTGTTGTGCATCCAATTCCAAACTCAGAGTCTGACGGAATTGTGTCAGTGTTTTTTTTATTGGATATATGCATGTTGCCGACACTCAAGAGTACCCTTTGTCAGACTTTGACCATTGTGTCTGCTCTTCCATTCATCACCCACTTTCGTAACTACTTCCGGGAATCCATCAACTCTTCTTTGCAAATTGAAAGCAACTCAAACTCATCATATCATCATTAGCTTTGGCTTGAATGTTTGTGTGTCAGTCACTGGAATGCACAAAACTCAAAACAATCTTAACACATCAACTGCGGCAATCCAAAAAGCTTCCAAGAAAAAGACGTTTATGGCAATATATATGTCATGCGCATTTACATCTCAAATGTCATACAATTAGGTACATATGTTAGGGTTTTTTTTTTTTTTGGAGGAAATATATGTTAGAAAATAGTACTATATATAATTATAGATGCATTTATGAATGTATATGTATGGAGCTAATTGTATATTATTCTAATTCTAATAAGAATAACAGAAGAAATCTGCCTTTCGGCTGCCTAAATGGCCCGTCCTTGAGAAATAGGTTGTACTTGCATTTCTTGTCAGCACATTTTCTTTCATAATTATTATTTAACCTGATGACCAGAAACCAGATTCTCGATCACCAGCGTTAAATTAATTTAAAAAGGGTCTTTGAATTAAAGAAGGAAGCATGGAATGTGAGTCTGTGTGAGGAAAAAGGAGAAAAGTATAAGGCATACAACTCAGGAAGATGATCAGATAAGTAGTTGTGGGGGCGTTGTTCCTTTTGTGTTGTGAAAAAGCCACTCCTTATCTAATGATGCAGAGAGCGTCTGTCATGTGCTTGAAAAGCCCCCTATAGCTATGCCATCATAGTCAAATGAGATGAATGAGCCTCTGCCTCTCCATTTTAGCTTTGATGACGGGAGCAAGTAGGGGTTGGGACCAAAGACTGTTGGTTGAAAACGTGGCAGGTATTGCACTAGGGCGAGTGTTTTTTGTCGGGAAAATGGTGAAATCTGTTAGTGTTTGTGGGGGCTTGGGACGCCTTTCCCTGCTGTTGGGGAGCTGGTATTGTGACCACAGTGTACAGAAGACATGGGCATTGCCTAGGTCGGGCTTGGCTTGAACTTGGGCTCCATACTCGATGCAGGCTTGTTTCTTTTGAAAACCCAACATCCCCGGCACACCCAGAGTGAGGACGGGCCATATTGCTACCTGCACTGGCCATACTTCTTTGGGCGGAATATGAAGCCTGCAGATCAAACCAAAATAAAAAGAAATTAGATAATTAATACCACAGGACAGGTAATTGCAGAGGAGAAGATGACAAATTTGGCAGGGAATTTTTTTTTTTTTAAGTAAGCGTATAATGAGAAGAGATCCTACTTCCTACAGTTGTGTGTGTCGAGAGAGCGGATGATTTTGTAGGGATTTGTTAACATTCACTTTCCTGATTTGCAACTTTCCCAGCTTTTTGGGTTTCATCCAAAACAAAAATCTAAAGATCTTGAGCCAATGTTTTAAAAGACTTGCGTATCTTTATTTGCTTTTTTCTTTGTTTTGGTGAATGAAAATGACATGCATATCTCATGGGATAACCTACTATCAGTTAAATAATTAATGTAAAATAATTTAAAAGACCAAAGTTGGAAGAAAAAGATTACAAATTCACCAAAAAAAATAATGCAAAAGCAAAGCCAAAGATCGTAAATGTAAGCAAACTACATTCGGTAGTGCCACGTAACCAAAGGAAGGAGAGGGACCCATGTTTAAATCATCAAAGTCGTTCCACGTGTAATAGGATAAGTGGCCGGTGGAGTCCCAGGCGCTTTGTCGTTTTTGGGCAAAGAGTGAATCATAGCCAAGTCAAAACGTGAAGACAACGTCATTATCAAATCGAAACGAAAACGGGATAAAAGGGGCTAATCAACGGCCACGTGTACGCATAAACATTTGCGACCATGTTAACAAGAAAGAAACCGCTGTCCGCTTTGAAGAAACTGTAGCCAACCGTCCCTCACTGACACTCTCTCACTTTTTAAGCGTTTTGACAAAGAAGAGAAGCGTTTCTCTCTCTCTCTCTCTGGTCGGCGTCGGTTATTTCAAAGCAGATTTTGGATTTACATTCTGCGGTTGGATTGGATCCACTGTTACAAGTGTATTTGGATTATTAGGAAGAGGTAGCGAGAGGCCATGTTTGTCAATGTTAAGAAGCTGGTGGAGAAGGCTTCTAATTCCAGGAAGGTAAGTAACTCTAATCTCTTCAATTCTTCCATCCATCTACTTCTGCTCCTTTGTCTTTCAGTATTTACTTGCTGTGTTTCACTTCTCCGTTTAGATTTCAAGATTTCAATTCGCAATACTACTGCTACTACTGTTTCAGATTTTGATTCATATTCTTATACTAAAAGTTATACTACGACATACTGGCTTTTTACTGTATTTCAGTGTTTCTCTCTCGACTTGTTTCATCAAAGAGATCATCTTTCTGGATTTTGTAGATCACGACTACCTTTTTATGGAGTTTCAGTTGCAAGCAAGAAACTTTTTAGTATTACAATCGCTTTTCCTTTTTGCTGATTTTACTTCACCATGAAATGATCTGCAAATTCGAAATATGAATTTAAACTTCCTCGCTCAATAACAAATCTGACATGGTGAGTTTTGGATAAGCAAACTCATCTCTTCATTGCAACTCTAGATTCTCTACAGCTAGCGTAAATTAGTACTAACACTATTTCAGACTTGGGAATCTCCCTTTTTTATCCGTCCTCCGCTGTCCCCTGTATTGATAACGTTTCCTTGCACTCTCAGATCACCATGTCAAATCCACATTTAACGACCGTTACAAAAAATTCTTGTAATAATAACTATACAATTGTAACGGTAAAAGGAAAGAGTTCCTGCCACGTGGTTTTCACAACAAAATTTAGGATGCTTATCTTTGATAAAGAAATCAGCAGTCAAACCTGACCATGTGAAGGGCGGTGGTATTTTTATTGGAGGTAAGATTGGGTGGACATGGGACCCGAGACTGTGTTTGTCTGATAGGGACCCACTTGCAAACGACTTTATATATCTATTTTCTTACCAATAAATTGGATGAGATTAGTGGCAGACTTTCATCCCTGTGCTGCACTTTGCCTATACCTGTTGCCTTTGTGCTGTTAAAACTTGATGAAGATAGTTGTCTCCGTATTCCACCATTACATGATTACTGAATTATCTGATTTTTTTTTAACAGCTAAAGAGTATCTAATCCCTGATTTGGCTTCTTTAATAACATAAGGTATAGAATAATTGTAAAAGGCAGCACAAATATTGATTACAATATCAATATTTGATAGTACTAAGTTTTTCAATCGTAACTTTCTAGGCATACATTGCTAGAGCTAGCAAGATAATTGCATCTGGAATATAACAAGCTTTTGACACTCTGACTGTTTATATTGCAGCCTGGAGGAAATTCTGATGGTTTAAAAGCTAGTGATGTGGACCCACATATGGTATTTCATTACGGGATCCCACTGGGTTGTTGCATGTTTGCTTATGACTCCATTCAAAAGATACTCGCAATATCTACTATGTAAGCTGCTCCCATTTCCATCTCTTGAATGGCACCGTTGAAATGCTTATTCATAAAAATTTCATCAAGTCATATTTCACTTCTTCATTTGCACATAGAATTTACAGAATGGTATTGCATGGATATCCTTTTTCATTGAGCAATGTACTGATATATCTGAAATCTAGATGTATGGTATCCTACAACTATTTTTTATTTTAAATAAATTTTCATTCTTCAGGGATGGCAGAATTAAACTCTTTGGAAAAGATAACTCTCAAGCTCTACTTGAATCTGGTGACATGGTGCCAAGCAAGATTTTGGAGGTCTTTTGCCCATACATATCAAATTATCATGCATAATGCTATATCAGAATTTGTTGCTGCCTTGTAAAACTTATTTTCATTGTCCAAGCTGTTTAGAGTTACTAATATGAACCATGATCTCTATGCAGTTCGTCCAGAATCAAGGCATCCTAGTAAATGTAAATTGCAAGAACCATATTGAGGCAAGTTACCCCCTTGGTTAATTGCTAAGTCTGTCAGGTCACATGTGAGAGTAGTCTATTCTTCCTGTCGTCAGAATTATTATTGGCTATGTTTCTTCTTCTTCTTCTTTATGTACCTGATTAATATGTTTTCTTCTTCTTCTTCTTTATGTCGCCGATTAATATGTTTTCTTCTTCTTCTTCTTCTTCTTCTTTATGTCCCCCATAAATGTGTTTTCTTCTCCTTTTCTTTCTTTTCCCTATGAGAGTTCATTTTTCAATGGAAAATTTATCATAGGTTTGGGACTTGGACAAGAAGCTCTTGTCTCATGTACATGTCTTTAAAGAAGAAATTACTTATTTCACAGTTATGCAAAGTGGTCCCTACATGTAAGTCTATATTCTATCATGGGTTGTTTCAACTCTCAAGATGTGCAGCATTTTAAGTTTAGTTAATTTCTGAATTTGTAGGTATGTTGGAGATTCTGTTGGCAGCATTAAGGTTCTGAAGATTGACCGAGAAGCATGTCATGTTGTACAAATGAAATACACTATACCTTTCTCAGCTTCTCATGGTAAGAAGTACTACGAATCAGCTTCAGAATTGAAGTATGCTGTTTGAATACTGGTGCTGCATGATCTTTAACAAATAAACTCGACAAGGTTGAAGCATTACATTTTAATATGTTCTTGCTTCTATCTACAAGGCATGGGTGACAATGATATCTTTATGCTTTTTCTGGTGAAAACACTGCGTAAGGAAGTAAAGCACACTAGTTGATGCACTTGAAATTCACTAATGGCTCTTTCGCAAGTTACCTACTAAGCCAAACTCCAAAACTATTCAGTTGAAAACTAAAGCTCTGCAATCTGCACATTGACCTGATTACAGGACATACTTTTCATTTATAGTAATTCTGTTGCTATTGACTATCATTTGCAGCTATTTTGAGAATTTTTAAAGTTTACTTTGTTGTACCATGTCTACCATTACTGATATAGCTAAATTGATTAACCATCTTGGTTAGGAAATCCAACGGAAGTTTCAGCTGATAGAGCTGTTATCTCCATAATGCCTCAACCAACAGCTGAAAGCAAAAGGTAATCTTACATTCTGTTCAAGGTTTTTTTTTTTTTTTTCCACAATTCAAGTTCCTGGCAGATACCATTTTTCAACTACCCTTGTAGTGAGGATTTCTGGCCTCTAAACACTTTCCTGTTATTTTACTTCTTTTTTCCCCTCTTATATAGACCGTAAATTGTCGTCCCAGTCATGAATATTTTCTTATGTGTTACTCAATTGAATGCAGAATTCTTATAATATTTAAAGATGGGTTTATCACTTTGTGGGAAATTCGAGAAAGCAAAGCTATTTTGGTTACCGGTGGAAGTATGTTCCAGTCAGTACAAAATGAAGAAAAACATGTGACTTCTGCTTGCTGGGTATGCCCTTTTGGAAGTAAAGTTGCTGTTGGTTACAATAATGGAGAAATCCTCATTTGGAGTGTTCCTACCGCAAAGCTAAGAACTGAACCAGCATCTGAAATTAGCATGCAAGATGCTCCTAGTTCTAAACTCATTCTTGGATTTAGATCAGAAAAGATTCCAATAGCATCTTTAAAATGGGCTTATGCTGATGCAAAAGCCACACGACTATATGTCATGGGTGCTTCTGATGTGGGCTCCACAAGCCTGATGCAGGTAATTAGATGTTTTCTATTATTATCCATGGATGCCAATGCCTTTAACTTTTAGCCCAATTAGAGACAACTATCCAGGCATTTTAACATGAAAAAACTAATCAGATTATTGGATGTAATTTTAGACTAGCAGAGTTTTTTGTTACAATTTTGACTAGTAACATTGTGATGAGGCAGGTAGTCTTATTGAATGAGCATACTGAATCTCGCACAATTAAGCTTGGGCTTCATTTGTCTGAGCCTTGTGTTGACATGGTGATCACTTCAAGCACTACTGAGCAAAGCAAACTTAAACAAGACCTTCTCCTTCTGGTTGGCAAATCAGGGAATATATATATGTATGATGATTGCTCAATTGAGAAATATCTTCTGCAATGCCAATCAAGGTCCCCACCCTCCCTCCCAAAGGAGGTAATGGTGAAGGTTCCATTTGTAGATTCTAACATCACAGTAGCAAAACTCATCACTGACAACCCTTACGCATTAAGTTCTGATGAGGCAAGTTAATTGGCATGTTCTTTTTCTGTCTCCGCTGCCATTGCCATTTCTTTCTTTCGAAGAGTTTACTTGTCCTACGTTTTGTTGCTGCTGATGATGCATTTTCTCTGGTCTTGCAGGATTATATTCTGCTTACTAAGGACTTGCCATCATTTGTTCCCTTGGAGGCAAAGCCAAGAGATGGAAGTCACTCAAACTCATACCAATTTACTGGATTTGGAAAGGTCAAAAACCTGTACATAACAGGACACAGTGATGGAGCCATCAATTTTTGGGATTTATCTTGCCCCTTTCCTATACCAATTCTATCATTAAAGCAACAGGTAATATATTTTTAAGAAGCTTTTAGTTTCTGTATTGCATTATGTTTGATAGAAGGTTTGGAGAAGGATTATTTTAATTAAATCTAGATTGTTGCAAATTTGTGAATGATGTTTTTTGCATATTACTCTTATTGTACCTTTTTTTCTTAATGCAGAGTGAAGATGATTTTTCTTTGAGTGGTATTGCACTGACTGCACTATATTTTGATGGAAACTCTCGGATCCTCATTTCTGGTGATCAGAGTGGAATGGTAAAATCTACTTTGGATAGGTTTTTCCAATGAAATGATTTCTTTTGTTATCTAACTATTTTTCTCTATTATGAGTACTTCAGGTTCGCATCTTTAAGTTTAAGCTAGAGCCATATACAGCAGAAAACAGTTTCATCTCTTTCCAAGGTAAAGCTAAGAATATCATTAGACTAGAAGGTTTTTGAGTTGGGTTAGCAATTCTTATTAGATTTATGTGTAATAGATCATCTTCCTGCTCTTTTATTCTGTTGTATGAGCAACAAAAAAATATTTTGCACTGGTCTTTTTTGCATTGAACTTGAAACACAAGTAAGCAGGAAAAGTTGTTTAGCCAATTAGAAGAAATGTAGTTTAGATGTTCTATCAAATTTAGCTCTCAATTTCATGCCTATATTCTCCAATCAATATCCTAGAAATGGACAGCATGATAGTTCACTTTTTGGCTTTCTTTTTAATCTTTTTTGGTTCAGGAAGCACAAAGAAAGGAAACAATCACATTATCCATAGTGTTAAGGTCCTTAAGGTTATTGGTTCTATACTCTCTCTAAACGTAAGCCACAACACAAGACATCTTGCCATTGGGTCTGAACAAGGAGATGTAAGCTTATTTTCTTTCTATTTTTTTCCTTGCACATGAAATTCACAAGTTCTTTTGAAATTGTTGGATGTCGGCCGATATTTGAAGGAAGTAACAAAGGCATGTTAGTGTAACAACTTTTTAACTTTCATAACAGGTTTCACTAGTCGACATAGAAGGTCCAAATATCATATTTCAAAGTCATATTGCAAGTGATATCTGTCTTGGCATCATCTCAACGCAATTTAAAACCTGTAGTCTGCAAAATTTTGAAAAGAATGTTTTGGTGGTTGCAACAAAGGATTCATCAGTTTTGGCCTTCGATAGTGATACTGGAGACATGCTGAGTACTAGCATGGTTCGTCCAAAGAAACCCTCAAGAGCTCTATTCATGCAGATATTGGGTATGTGCTGCTGTCAACATGCTTCCTAAACTAATAACAAGTTTGCATAATCAATTCATTGAACGTATAAACCTGATAACCTAAAGTATAAACATTTAATATATCATTTATTTTGTCAATATGTAGAACTCAGGGAAAAAGTAATCTTAATTTTATTCTACAGATTGGCAGGATATATCAGTTAGAGGAATAAATATATCCAACAGTCAAGACATGAGTAGAGGGAGTCCTATTGAGGAAAGCATACCAAGGCAGTCTTTCATATTGATATGTTCTGAGAAGGCTGCATATGTCTATTCCCTGATTCATGCCATTCAGGTAATGAGCACATTATTTTTGTAGGTACTAATCATTTATGCTTACTTCACACCATACCTCAAAACAAAAATATGGGGCTTACTTGACCTTTCTCTTTCACTCAGGGAGTCAAAAAAGTGCATTACAAGAAGAAGTTTCATTCGACTTCTTGCTGCTGGGCATCAACATTTTACACTGCCTCTGATGCCGGCCTCATGCTCCTCTTCGCTAGTGGAAAAGTTGAAATAAGGTGATGGTCATATGTTAGTCTGTGGTTTATGAATTGAATTATACCAAAACAGAAGGTCTTTTAGGAATGAATGCCACTACAAAATCATCACAATGCTTTGATATAGGAACTATGTATTTGTTATTTGTAGAGGGCAAATTATTTTCTGACAGTGTTCTCTTTATTATCAACTAAACCTTTTGTGCGCGTAATCAAAGGTCCTTGCCAGAGTTATCTTTGTTGAAGGAAACTTCAATCAGAGGTTTCAGGTATTCTGCACCAAAGCCAAATTCATTATCTGACAGCTCAATGTGCTCTTCAAAGCGTGGAGATTTTGTCATGGTACAACATAATTAATAACGTTACTATTTCATATATATTAGAGGACATAGTTTTGGTTTACTCTTTTACTCCCTCTTTTAACAGGTGAATGGTTATCAAGAATTCTTTATTGTCTCTGTTTTGCTGCAGAAGGAAAGCTTTAGGTATATTCACGTTGCAGAAAGTAGTCTGCTAGATTATCTTTATTACTTGTCTTTATAACTCATTATCATCTTACCAATTTTTTCTGCCATGTCCTGACAATACGACATTCTAGCTTGGAAGGAGGATCTCTTTAACTCGTAGCTTTCATTGAAAATTTAAAGCAAACAAGAGAGCCACTGCAATCATTTTATTTTCTATAAAATGAGAAGAAAATCATCACTTTCTTTTGTCTATATGTTTAGGAAACTTAAATTGAACTTCAATCCCCTTTTTCTTTCGTCCTATGCGTAGCGATAGGTTGGGAAATCTTCTAGAAGAGAAGAATTGCACCATTGGTTGGCTTGTAAAGAGTTTGCAAGTTTTTTCTTAAAATTGCATATTTGTAATTTTTTATTTGTTAGTAATTAGGTTTGGTGGTTATAGGCCAAGTTGGTTGGACCAAATCACATTAAAAGTTATTGTATTCGTTTTTGTTGTCTTCGATTTTTGTGTGTTTGAATTGGAGATATATATTTTTTTTTCCAACACTTTTTTTTACCTATAAATATTTGATGAGTACATTATTCTACGTTAATTCTTTTCTAGGATTTTGGACTCTCTCAGCCAAGTCTACAAGAAAGATCTAATGCATTCACAGGAAGCGCTTGCTCCTGGAAGCACTGTTCAGAAGGAGAAGAAAAAGGTAGATAATAGATTGCACTGCTTGGTCTCTGCATACAAGATGCACCTTCTGAAAGTGTTGGTTATCCTGAAAACGTTACTTATTTGGAATGTCAGGGAATTTTTGGCTCTGTCCTCAAAGACATAAAAGGCAGTAAAAAGCATGTGCCTGAAGTGGAGACAGAAGATACTAGAGAAAGTATTGAAGAACTTTCAAGCATCTTTTCAATTGCCAATTTTCCATGCGAGGTTGAGAATAAAGATAATCAGGCCACGGACGAAGATGAAATAGATTTAGACATAGGTAAGTGTATCTTAGGAATCGTAATATTGTTTATTGTGGGAGGTCATTCTACATGCCTGATGCTTGTGAAATCTTGCCAACTTCATGCAAAAGCTTAATTAATTCTGTTTTCTCTTTTTTCCAATTTTCTTCCTCGAAGATGATATTGACCTTGATGATCGTGGAGAGAAACCCAAAGAACAGAATATCTTAACAGCTCTTAATAAGCATAAACTTAAATTTCAAGCTTTTACCGCGGGTTAGTGTCCTTTTATCTGTTTATAAATCTACAAACCCATTCCGTCGAAACCACTGACCATAAATGATTTTACATTTGCAGGTAAACTGAAACAAATGAAGGTCAAAAATGAGAAAACAATCACCAAAGAAGAGCAGCAGCAAGATGAGAAGTCCAATGCTGTCGATCAAATCAAGAAAAAATACGGGTTTTCTATGCATGGTGTAAGTATATTTGTTCAGTGCATGCATCCTGCATGTGTTTGATTTATTAAGTGCTAGCTTCATAGTCTTCAAATATTCTTGATAGTGTCTTTCCCAATGAGTTCATGAAATAGGGTTTACTTTCTTTGAAAACAGTGGTGATGAGTAAAAACAGTGGAAAAGTTAGTCATTGGCATGCCAAAGATCTCGGTCATATGCTAAACACCATAAAATATGCTGTCCAGTTTATCTTCCTAGCGCAAGAAATAATTTCATCCTTGAATTAGGTGACTTCTGATAGTTTTAGAACATACTTTTCAACTTTTTTTACTAGACAGAATGAGTACCAGTTTAGGAGACCTCAGATGTTGTGTCTTGTGTGGAAGCAGGATAACTATGATCCTTTTTCTTCTGGGCTGCAGGAATCAACAAGTGCAGCTAAAATGGCAGAAAGCAAGCTTCACGAGAATCTGAGAAAGTTGCAGGTACTGTTTCTTTGCGCATCTGGTTCTTTCAGATGGGGCAAGATTTTCGTGTATTTATACACAAGAAAAGCCAAAGTTTTGAGGAGCTTAATTTACTGATATCGATTCTTTATTCATCATTTATATGGGTAGCAGAGATGCCACTTTGCATGCATTTTCAATGAAGATGTTTATCCAAGATTCTGTTTGTGTCGTGGCATTTGAAATTACAATTTCATAGTCATTAACAAAGGTAACGTGAATTGGGCAGGGAATCAGCTTGAAGACAACAGAGATGCAAGATACTGCTAAATCGTTCTCTTCCATGGCAAGAGAACTGCTGCGCACTACAGAACAAGAGAAACGAATTTCGTAAGCCTGCATCGTTCATACACCCCCTTTTTTGTGTGTTGTATGTCCATATGACAATATCCCTCATCCACGTTTGTATAGCAGTGAAAAATGAGTGTCCTTGATTGAAATATATATATATTCTTTTTTGTTACAAGGTATACTTTTTATTCATACGATACAATTTCCGCTACAGCATTGGCAGATTGTCTTCCCTGTAATTTTTCTTGTGTAAGTGAAAGAAAGCCCAGTTAGTTCCCATGACTTGTACAACTAGTTAAAACCTTGGCTTTAGGCTCAAGTCAGTACGTCAGCTTGCCTAGGGGAGACAGAGAATAAGGATACTGTAGTCTATAATAGAGCCCCTAGAAAAAGACGACATGTAGAGTAGAGCCGAAGCAACCATTGAGGGATGAGACAAAAAAAATCTTAAGCCACAAGAAGTGTATACAATGCGTGCGAGAAGATGAAAACAGAAGGAATTCAATACCTGACAGACTTTCCATTACTCAAAGGGGGGACCATAATACCAGATACATCAGATAAGATTTAATAATTAAACTGGTGCTGTATCTATGGTTTAGGAAGCATATCTACCAACTGGGAGTAGATATGGTCTTTCGTAGCATCCCTGTTTCTTTGATCCAATGTGAAAATGGTTGCACCTGGATGATTCTTCAACCTTTCAACTGCCCAAATTCACACATCATAGCCGCTAAATTTAATTACAATGGCAACAAAGTCCAGGAGAGGCCTTAAACTATAATAGTGCTTGCCTTTTGATAGTTTCATATCAAATTAATATGGTCCAAGTGGGTAAAGGTGTTCAGAAAATTTACCTCCAGGTACATCTTTGCCAAATGTTGGTATCGGGACAGTAGCCAGAAGAGGAATATGGGATTGAAGAATATTTAGAATGGCTGGAAAGAAGGACGAACTATACAACTCCATTTTACCAACTTCATCGATGATGAAGAGATCGGTATCTTCTCTGATCTGATAACAAAATGCAGATCTTTAGCCCTTAACAACTTATTTATACAATTTAAATGAGCATGCATAACCAAGTTCCTAACCAGATATACTTCACCACCCAGTATAGCATAGTATTACGGACAAGAAGGGACTAAAGAAAGAAGCATAAAGACATCAAAGCATAGCAACGGCAGAGAGGCCTATAACAAGAAAGCAGCCCACCTTCAATTCAGGCAATACCACTGATTCAAATGATGATACATCCACCTTGTATTTCCCAACAGAAGGCCACTGATGAGCTTCCCGGCTACAAAACATACTTCAGCTGGTGCTGAAAAGAAATAGGGACTAAATTGAAGAGCAAGTAAAGAGAAAAAAGAACCTGGGAATAACGGTGCAGGCGAGGCGACCGCTGCGACCATTCAAGGTCACCACTTCAAACCCAACCCTCTCACCTCCCTGTCTAATCTCTTGAGAGTAGAAACCCTGAAGCTTGAGGTTGGGGTTAGACAGCTTCAGACTCTCATAGATTCTCATAATAAGAGTGGTTTTACCCACACCCTTCACATTTCATAATCCAATTTCAAATTTCTCAAGATTGCAAAATGGAAAGTCATTCTTAATTTTACGAAATAGTAATAGTAATATTAATAGCAATACTAATACTTACTGGAGGTCCAGTAACGAGGAAGCATTTTCCGACACCTGACATCGTCTCCCTCTCACTCTCTTGCGGAACTGTGAGCGGCGGACGCAGAGCTCAACTCCATCGCTGTAAGCTATTGATATATACCGAAAGCTCACAGTTTCTGTTTCAGGTCATGGACTCTTCTCAATTCTGAACTTTGGAGCACCTTTTTGGGCCACGATCCAGTTGCCAAATGCCCAGGCCAAGACTATGCCTATCCTGCTTAGCGTTCATCTTGCATCGCATTCCATGTTCCTTTTTGTTTCTGGACATTTGGTAGTACTCCGCATTTCTTTCAAATTCAATTCAATCGTTTGCTCAACTTCTATCGTAATAATAAATTGCAAAAGCTTGTACAAATAATTTTTTTTTTTGCTGAAAAATGGAACTTGTCATAACTAGAAAATTAAGAAAGGTTTATATTTTACAAAGCCGAGCGAAAACAATTCCCACTAAGTCTGAAAAAGCATGCACTTTAATACTTGCAGGGGGAACATAAAAAATATCAAAATCCCTCTCTTGGATCGTTCCAAGCTTGGCTAGCGCATCTGCACATGCATTTGCTTCTTTGAATATATGCTTAATCTCAGCGTTGCCCAGTCGTTCTATGAGCACCCTGCAATCCATCACAATAGAATAATAAGGATGAGAATTATTAACTCCATCGTTAACATACCTGAGCACAAGCTAAGAGTCGACTTCTACAATGATATTTCTAATGTCGTGGTTGACAGCAAGCTTCAATCCATCGCGAAGTCCCCATAACTCAGCACAAACACTTGAAGAGATGCCAAGTTTCCTAGCAAAACCACTGATCCAATTACCCAAATGATCTCTAAGCACTCCACCGCACCAGCTCTACCAGGATTTCCTCTAGTAGAGCCGTCGGTGTTCAGCTTAAAGTGGTTAACTGGAGGGTGAGTCCAGCCAATGTTCACAATTTTGGTCTATTTAGAGTTTTTCTCCATGGCCATGACTACCCAGAATTCTTTGGTTGACATTCTAAGCTTGTTTAGCCAAGTGTTTTCTAGTTCAACAAAGTTCTCAAAGACCAATTTGTTTCTGTTAGTCCACAAAAGCCAGATGGCATAAGAAAAGACAGTATTCCATGGCATTTTGAAAGGATCAAAGATGTTTGAGTCACAACAATTAATTCTTAGCCATTCAACCAAGTCAAAATTTAAAGAAATCCTGAAGGAACTAGGAGGTTCAAGGATTCCCCAAAAATCCTTTGTTCCAAGACAATCTCGAAGACAATGGATAATGGTTTCCTCATTTGAATTGCACTGTGGACAAATGTTAGAGATTTGTAATCCCCTGTCATTGAGAACTTGTTTTGTAGGGATTTTTTTTATGACAACACTTCCAAATGAAATGTTTAATCTTGGGAATTGTTTGAATTTTCCATATAGATCTCCATGGAAAGGAGCAGTTCTCTACAACGTCCCTGGCAAGGTTATAAGCAGATTTCAAGTTCAATAAACCCGTGGGAGACCCCTTCCAACTAATACCATCTCTTTCCTCTCTTTCCATCTGGTAAGGCATTGCCATAACTTCCTGTTGGATTATTGGTGGAAGAACATAACTAAGTCTACTAAAATCCCATGATCCTTGGTCATTTAGCACCTCTTTCACTATAAGTTTTTCATCCTGTGGTCTTCAAGGGCTAAAAACTATAGAATTAAGTGGACCCTTTCCCGTCCAGTCATCTCTCCAGAACAGAGTTTGTTTTCCTGATTTAATGATCCAACACATCCTTTTTTGAATCACATGCGATCCTTTCCTAATTCCCGACCAGAGGTGAGAACAATTTTTTCTTTTGAACTCCCCATTTTTTAAATATTTGGCCCTAATGATCTTAACCCACATACTATCCTTGTCATTTAATATGTCCCGCCCAAGCTTAGCCATGTTGGCTTCACTTAGTTGTCTCATATCTCTAATACCAAGACCACCTTCATCTTTAGGAGCAGTCACATCATTCCAACTAACCATGTGCAATTTTTTGGTGCTCTCGAATGATCCCCATAAAAAATTCCTACAAATCCTGTTGATCTCATTGCATATACTAATAAGAATACTAGTTCCTTGCATGTAATACATGGGAATAGCTCCAAGCACATATTTAATAAGCGTCGTTCTTCCTGCAAATGATAGAATCCTAGTTTTCCATCCAGACAACTTTTGATTCAATTTATCAATAATGAACTTGTAGTTTGAAGCTTTTCTAATCTTATTGATAGGAAAGCCCAAATATTTGCCAATATCCTTAGAACAATTCATATTCAAACTGGTACACAGTAGAATTCTTTTCCATTCCTCTGTGTTGGGAGAGAACATCACAGTCGATTTAGAGAAATTAATTGATTGGCCAGATAAGGAACAAAATTTCTCCAAAACTCTATTTATGGATCTACATGTTTTCTCATTGGCCTTTCTCGAAAAGATAAGATCATCAGCAAAAAATAGTTGAGATATTTTAGGTCCCCCTCTAGAAAGTTGAATTGGTTCCCAATGACCTGCTTCACATTCTTCAAGAATTTGAAGATACAGAAATTCCATACAAAGAATGAAAATGTAGGGAGAGAGCGAATCCCCTTGTCTAATACCCCGTGATGGAGTGATTTTTGTGCTTTGTTCCCCATTAACAAGCACTGTCATAGAAGTGGTAGTGATGCAAGACATGATAACTTTAATCCAGCTCTGGGGGAAATTGAAGAATACAAGAACTTTTCTTATAAAATTCCATTCCAGCTTGTCGCAAGCTTTCTCAAAGTCTACTTTGATCATCATGAGACCTTGTTTTCCTTTTTTCCTTTTCATAGAATGGACAACTTCCTGCGCAATAATCACATTATCTTGCATTTTTTCTTCCTACAATAAAACTTGTCTGGAACGGATGGACACATCTCGAGATAATTGGTCTGATACGATTGACCAACACTTTAGAGACCACTTTATAAATCGTATTACATAAGCTGATGGGTCTAAATTGTGAAATATTTTCAGGACAATTAACTTTGGGGATGAGACAAATAAAACATTCATTATTTTTTTTTCTGGAATAGCCTGTTTGGAAAAGACCTCTTCAATAAATTGAAAAAGGGACTTTCCCACCATTGTCCAACACTTTTGGAAAAAGACTGGATGAAGTCCATCCAGGCTTGGGGCTTTCAAAGGTTTCATACCAAATATAGCTCTATATACCTCAACTTTTGTGATGGGTTGAATTAATGAATCTCTTTCATGTTCCAACAATTGGTTACCAAAGGAGCTGTACAAATCATCAATCAAAGGGATACTTGTGAAGGAAGAACAATAGAGGTTGCTAAAGAAATTAGTTATGATACTTTTAATGCCATTCACTCCATACTCAACATTGCCTGACATATCTTGGAGAGCAAGGATTTTGTTTCTTCTTCGATGTTGTAGTGTGCTCATGTGGTAGAACCTTGTGTTATGGTCTCCATCTCTAATCCAATCAACTCTCAATCTCAAGACCCAAATTTCTTCTTCTAAATTCAAGATCTGTTGATATTCTTCTTCCAAACTCTCCTCGAGTTTTTGTAGCCATGGGTTACTCTCAGTTGTGAGAGATCTTTGAATGCCTTCAAGTCTCGCTCTTAATCTTTTCTTTCTGTGGAATATGTTTCCAAAAGTTGTCTCATTCCAAAATTTGACGTTGATTTTAAACTTTTGAATCGCTTCCATGATTGAGGAGTTTGCTTCTTTCCAAGATTTGTCCACAATATTAAAGAAATCGAGATGTGAAAACCACATAGTTTCAAATCTAAAAGGTCTGGGGCAAAGTGGGGTTCCAAAGGATGAGTGTCAATAAGAATCGAGTTATGATCCAATTTCACTTTTGTAAGGTGAAACACTGTCGTGTTAGTTAAAACCAATTTCCACTTTTCATTCGCCCAAGCCCTATCCAATCTCTCTCAAATAACTTGGCCAAGGTGGTTCTTATTGGTCTAAGCAAACTGTTGACCAACAAATCCCAGGTCAATCATGCCGCATTCATTCATACATTCTTGGTAAAGACGAGCCTTAAATTTACTGATAGGTCTCCCACCTAACTTTTCGGTTTCAGAGAGTACATCATTGAAGTCTCCCATCATCAACCATGGAAGATCATGGGATGAGGCAAAACCTGAGAGTTCTTCCCATAACATCTTTCTTTTTTCGAACTGGGGTCTTGCATAAATAACAGATAATATACATGGTAAAGAGGAATTAACATTGCTATTATGATTATAACTAGGAATAAGATTAGTATGTACCTGAACAAAGGCATGGATTGCTTGACTAGACGAGTAGATGATATTGACATTGATTTCTGCTGCTCGCCATAACAACCAAATCCCTCCCGCAAATCCTTCAGCATCAACTCTAAATTTGCTATCAAATCCCAGCGAGTCACACATCCTTTCAGCTGCTTCTTCTGAGATTCTCGTCTCTGTGATGATCACGAAACTTGGGTTTCAACTACAAAAGCCACTTAAAATCTAACATTGGGTAAAATAAAATATCCTCTTAGCACCATTATTAAAGATTTAGCTCATGTTATAATTTACTTAACATTTTTCTTTACATTCGTCATTCAAATGGAAATACAAAAATACTCTTAAAACGGGAAAACAAACGGGACTCGAGGGCTGAGAAAAGTTCCATCTATTAAATTTTTCAATTTGCAAAATCCAGAAATCCTACAGAGCCAGAATCCGGAGGTGCAATTGCTTCTTTTTTTTTTTCCTTTTTTGCGCTTGAACCACGACAGAGGTTAAAACCGAAGACCCTATACAGTACTTAAAAACGTTAAAACTGAAGCTGCATTACTAATGTTAAATCAAAAGCCAAGAACAAGAGTAGCGATCTGATTTCAGGGTAATAGAACTGAGATATTTTGCTAAGCTTGATTCTTATTCCTTCCATTGGAGATAGAGCGTTTCAGTTTTCGAATGCATTGGTGACTGGCCCTAATTTTAAATCCAGCATTCCAATCCCAATGCAAGGGAGATAATAAGGTGATGATTGGTTCTTGAAATGAAATAGAAGGAGAATAAAATATATATATTTATTCTATTGAAATAGAAAAGAGGGAAAATAAAATAGAATATGTATTATAATGTTTGATTTATTGAAATAGAATATAGTAAGAAATAATGTTAATAGGGATGTAAATGGGTACCTTATAAACAGGTATCCGGTACTACTCGACCCGATTAAGTAAGGTTAGGGTAGTTAATAATCGAGTTCGGGTAGTAATTTTACTACCCGTCACTAGTTCGGATAGTGATCCTAGGGTACCATACTACCTGAACCCGATTACAAAAAATAATTTTTAAATAATATTATATATTTTTATTTATAAAATATCTATTATTAATGTAATACTTAATTAAATTAATTCATTAAGTATTTTAATTATAATTTTTACCATTAATTTATTTTTACGAGTTAATTTATATGTATTAATTTAATTTTTCTTAAAATTAATTTTAAATTTAAAATTAAAAGTCAAATTTTGACTTAATAAACGAATATTTAGTGGGTTCGAGTAGTTAAATGGGTAGTTCTTATATTAAATGGGTAGGATTCAAGTAGTAAAAATCAAAATAATCGAGTATTTAATCAAGTTCGAGTATTTTAAAATATAATCGGATTCGGGTTTAGGTAGCTCAAATTTCACGAGTACCCGTCCCGTTTACATCCCTAAATGTTAATGTGTTTAGTTAGATTATGGAATATGATTGAAATAAGTTTGAAATTATAATAATATTATAAATTATTATAATACTAACTATAATTAAATAAAATTAATTCTAAAAAGATTATTTTTTTTCTCTTTCTCTTTTTCTTTCTCACGACCTCACTTTACCCTCTTTGCCTCTCTTCTCCTCTCGTTTCTATCTCTCATGCAAGAATTCAAGAAATCAATATTTTGGTGGTCGGCCACCAGCGCATGGCGACAACAAAAAAATTTCTAGAAATTTCCAAAAAATCCTCTCCTCTTTTCGTCCATTCTCACCATTCTCTTCCTCCATTTTCTCCTAATTTTTGATATCTAAATCTCCTCTATAAACCTTAAACCAGAAATCTTTTTTTTTGTTTTTTGGTGTTCTGTATTACTGTGTTGCTTTCTCTATTTGAGATGATGCTGGTGATTAGAGGTGGCAAATGGGCGGGTCGGATCGGGTTTGGGTTGGATCATTTTGGATCGGATCATTTTGGGTTAAGGAAAAATCGGATCATTTCGGGTTTGGATCATTTCGGGTTCGGATAAGATCGGATTTGGGTCAAGGAAAAATCGGTCTATTTCGGGTTTGGATCATTTCGGGTTCGAATAAGGTCGGGTTTGGGTCAAGAAAAAATCGGTCTATTTCGGGTTTGAATCATTTCGGGTTCGGATAAGGTCGGGTTTGGTTCGTTGACTTTTTTAGTCAATTCGGGTTTGTCGGATTTGGATTCATGTTGGTCGGATTTGAATTCGAGTTGGTCGGATTTGGATTCGGGTCGATTGGACAGATTTATTGGATTAAACTTTGGTCATCTGATGTGATTTATCTGGTATGAAAATCAATGAAACCATATTTCTAAGAATTACAAAACTCATGAAAATAAAATTTTCTTCTTATATGACCTAGAGTACAATTGTGATTGAAATAATCAAAATATTTAATAATCTGTATGATAGTTTTCTTTATAATATATTTAACAATAGTCATAAATTAATTACATTTTTTTCATTTTATTTTTATTATCTACAATAATTAATAACTTTTGAATCAAAGTGATTTAATAATCCCCACTAAATATTATAAAAGAGAACTATATATCTCTTTAATTTATTTTGATTTTTTATAGAATAATTGGAGACATTAGTGTAAATAATATAGCTTCTGTACTCTATTATAGATTAACCATTAAGTAATTATACATTAGGTTTAAATGAATGCAATATAAAAGTGAATATTTAAATTTAACTAGATTAAAAAAATATATAACACTCATATTATTGAAAAAAAAATTATATTTTTACTATATTAAAATACTTTGATATTTAATTTTAACATTTAAATATTTATTGATAATATTAAATTTAAGTTTGAATTTTTTTATGTTTGGGTAAATTTGGATTCGGGTAAATTTGGATTCGGATCAATTTGGGTTCGGATCAATTCGGGTTCGGGTTAATCTAAATTCGGATGAATTTGGATTCGGATCAATTCGAGTTCGGATTCGGTCGGGTTTGGATCAATGTAAATTCGGATAAATTTGGTTTCGGATAAATTCGGATTCGGATCGGGTTGGATTTGGGTTGTTGACATTTTTAGTCAAATCGGATCGGTCGGGTTTGGATTCGGGTTAATTGGGCGGGTTTTTCGGGTCGGGTCAACTTTTGCCACCTCTACTGGTGATGTTGAAATATCTCGATAATGTGGACTAGTTAAATATATTAATATCATATAAATTAAATTGGTAGTATATTTTGTATACAATGTGACTATACATATATGTAATATATTTATATTATACATGTATTAATCCATAATAGGATAGATGCAATACATGATACAATATATGAAAGGTCCCTACTCTTGGCACCAATATATAAATGGTGGCCCATTAACCATTTTGCTAAAGGAAATTAACAGTGCACAAGAGTAACTCTCCCATTTTTCCTTACTCTCCCTCTCACCATATTCTTCTATGGCAGACCCACCAACACCGACGAACCTCTAACATATATCCGACAACACCTCCCTCTGGCAGTGACGACAATGATGGTGATTATGGTGGGTTATGACTTACCCACCTAAGGTTAATTTTATTATTTTGTTATTGTATTAATGACTTGATGAGTTTTAATTAATTTCATCAAATAAGAATTTTAAGATTTTTTTGGGAGCTTTTTTTTTGGACTAAATCGGAAGAAAGAAAAGATGAACAAATAAAAGGAGAAAGAAGTGAAGACCTTGAAACGATTGATGGTGTAAATTTTCAAATAGCAAAAGACACACCGAAAATAAAGAAAGTTTAATTTTTTTCTTCACCGAGCAGAAAAGTAAATAACACCATTCCCCAAAAAATAACTATTCCCTTTGTTAGCGAAACGGCTACTCTGTCGAAAAAATTTCTGCGTTCCACAATTGAACCAAATATTTGAAAATGTGAGCCCATTAGAATTGGGGCGGAATAAAATTTCTTTTCAGCTCAACCAAACTGCTCATAAAGGAATTAAAAACTACATTTAACTGGGCGATGCCAGCACAAAGATCAAAGAAAAATACCAGGGCTAAAACACTGACTAGTGGTAAACAAACAAATTTACGTTCTCTTTTTCCATTCACAGACAAACAAATTCCACTCCACGAATAGTCAAACCCAACGTTTTATCTGTTCCCACTCCCCACCAAAATCAAAGCAAGTCAAATAAACACTCAAATATACGTTGAGGAACAAAATATGGAATAAAAAAGGAAAAGTTTCAGAACTGCAAAGCCAGCAAAAAGGAACTAAACTCGCATCCCAATTACGGAAATTCCACAACCGTTTTGTCAACGGCATATGATTGTGGTAGCCATTCAGTTCACTACTACGAAAATCCAAAATCCAGCATAACTTTTTCTTTATGAGGAAAAAAAGGGTGAAACAGCCTCCCAATATCCTATGAAAACAAGAATTATTATAACGTGATGGTCTACCCAACCTAACTCTAGAAGTATCATAGACCTCTCAGCTTATCAGTCGATCAGCAGAGCGGAAAATACCTCCAAGTAAAAGACAAATCACATAAAATTACAACATCAGCAGGAGATGAGCTCAAACTTAATCAAACATTGGTTAGCAAAAGATAAGCTAAAACTTGATTCTTGATTTCTGGGAGAATTTTAAGTACAATATCCATTTATATCCCTTACCTAATCTAAAATGAGATTGTCGAAGATTAAAATCAAGTCAACTGATCATCTCTAAGTAGGAAAGAATTCCTGAATCTAACCAATTCTAACTTATAGTTTGTGCATCCCCGCATCAAGCACATCTACTCATCATCTTCGTCCTACAACAAACAGAAACAAACGAACAAATTAAGATCCAATCTGGGAAACAGTAAATCACAGATGTTTTTCTTTAGTCCCAGTTTTACTGAATTTGAACCAACCTCTCCACTCCCATCCTGTTCATCCTCATCGTTGACTTCAGACTTTGATTTATCAGATTCATCATCGTTTGTGGCGTTTGCTCCACCAGCCTACATATACAAAGCCAATAGAATTAATTGTATATCATAGAATTACAAAAATTAATTACAGTGGTGAATAATGTGAATAAAAAGTACTGCTAGACCACTAGTAGTAAATGAGAGATATTATTGTTTTACCAGTTTAAGATTATATGCCTGCATCTTCTTGTTGTATTCATTCTTTCGCTTCTCTGCCTTCTCAACATAAGGAGCTTTCTCCTGATATTACAAACGATAATTAATTAGAAAAATCTTCTGGCAAATAAAAAAGCCAACCAAACAACAAACAGGTAAAATATACTACTATTACTATGATTTGCACCAAAATAGGTAAAAGTACTCACAGCTTCAGTCATGCTTTTCCATTTTTCTCCACCTGCTTTGCCAACCTGAATATCAAATTTAATAACGAATAAGATCTTCAAGTTCAAATATAAGCCATATAAAAAATTAAAAGAGACTTTATAGATTTGCATTGACAATAAAGACTCACAGCAGAGACGGATTTGTTCTCAGGATGCTCCTCTTTGTATTGCTTCCTGAATTCCTCCCTTCATTTGATCGTTCATCCACAAAAACAGTTAATAAGAAGGAAGAATCTGAGTCGCAGTAAAATAAATCTGTAAAAGTTTTCTAGAGACAACATATCATACATGAAAACGAAGAAAGCACTGGCAGGCCTCTTTGGCTTGTTTGGATCCTTGACTGCCTTCTTCCCTCGCTTTCCAGCGCCTGCACCTCTGCTCTTCAGCCTATCAACAAATCCGTAAACAAACATCAATCCAGTGACGAACTCAGCAGATCCTCCATTCTTTATCGTTGCTATATCAATAATTACGGAAGCAAAATGCACAATAATCCAATAGAACAGTGAAGTGTAACCAAAAAAAGAATAGAACAGAGAAAAACTCACTTGCTGCCGGCTTGCATCGCATCGGCCTTGGTTTGACCACCTTTCATGGTGAATCCTGTAAGAAAAACGGCAAGAACAAATGAGAATCACTCGGAATCGGTCAATATCAGTGTGGTTCTGGCTGAGTCCTCGCTGTGAGTTACCTCAAACGATAGGGCTTTGCTTTGGGAGATAAGGAGGCGCAAAGAAATAGAAGGCTTTCTGGAGTTTTTAATTTGGTGTGGTTTGAATTGTGAGAGAGTAGGCTTTGGCCAAGGAGCGAGATAAGGGCTAGGGAGGGATTTTTCGGGGACAATAAAGTAAATGAAACAAAAAGTGGAATCGCGAAAATAATTCAAGCCCGCGTTTGGGTGGGATTTCAAAAATAAATCTACTCTGCCACGTCATCCATCTGTGTCTCTTTTTTTGTTGTTACACTGTGTCTTGAACGTCCATAGCGTATATATAACCTAGTATTTATGTTTTATTACAAAGAAAATATTTAATAACCGGATTTATGTTCTTTTATATGAGATTGGTTGAATTTGAATTTATCTTTTATATATATTTTTCACTAAATTATTTTGAAAATATTATGGTAATAAAATATGAGTTATTATCTCGTATATTGTCAGTAAAATTTTTTTACTCTACATGTGAAGTTAAGATTATGATACATATATAAATTTTTTTTAATATCCTTAAAAAGTACATATCATCATCTCATGAAATCCAAAAACTTCATTAACAATGTATTCAATAATAATTTATACATATATAAATATTAGCATTTAAGTCATTTTAATTTATTAAAACAGGGATTCAGGTTAATTTTATGAACTAACACTGGGTTTGAATTGTTCACAATTTTTTTATGAAGTGATTAAAAAAATTATGACACATTTGTAAAATTTAAGTTTGAATTCAAATAATTTCACTCTAGCTTCCAATTATTAAAAAAACACTTTTTTTGAATTAAAGTGATGAGAAAAGAGAAAAAAAAAACATGAAAAACATTTTCCTTGTTTCCATATAATTTAAAAAATAATAAAAAAAAAAATGGAAGGCCGAGAATCCTCTTTCTTTGAAATGTGTCATTTTTAATTTATCTAATTGCAAGAAAAAATAATTGATTTTTTTAATTATAAAATGACTTTTATGGCCATAGTATTTTTTTATAAATTTTTAAATAACAGTCATTCATCATTTTTTTATCACAATTCACAACTCTAATGTTATTATTATTATTATTTTACAAATTTGATTTTTTTATTTTGTTATTTCAATCATTATTACCTAAGTGCACTAATGACAAGTTTGAATGGACAATAAAATTAAAAATAATTAAAATATATCTTAAAAATAATAGTAAAAAATCTTTAAAATATATATATTTTTAATAAAATAATAAAAAAATCTAAGTCAAAGATAAAAATGTAAATTTACTTAATTTTTTTTTTTTGGCTTTTAGTGAGTAAAAGTGATTAACCGTGACTCACTGGATCGCAACGGCGAACCGAATTGGCTTAAGTTGATAACTATGTTGCCTCTAATAGTATAGTTATCATTTGGATTAAGTTGAAAACAAAAGAATGTTATTTTGGTCAATGAAGACAAATATTAAAATACCTTATATATGTCAAAGTATTATTGCTAATAATGAGTATACAAATTTATCTTAGTTTATAAAAATGTAATAATTGAAAATATATATAATGAATATTTTATTTCTTTTCACTCTTTGAATCAATTCATGTTGTTAGATACATGTATTTTATTAATCTTTATTTTCTTTTATGAGTTTATGTTTGATGTGATGTCAATATATAATTTATATGCACTATCAGTAACTTATAAGATGTCATCTTATTAATAAGCAATGTTAGAATTTATGTAGGCCCTTAAGAATAATTATAAATAAAGTTTTTAATTTTTTTAAGGGTGTTTATGTATTTTTAAACATTGCTCATCAATGAAATGACACTTTGTAATTAACTAACTTTGTATAAAAGTTATACATTATTAATGCATTAAATATAAAGATTTTTCATTGTATTAATTTTAGCTATTAATATATCTTTTGATTCTTTTCCTTTATTTAAAAACTATTTTTTACTTTTTTTCTTTTACTTTACTCATCTTTATCTAAAGATAAAAATATTTGTACAATAATTATATACCCTAAGAAAAACAATGTTTTAAAATGAAAAATCAAATTACATGAAAAACAAAAGAATGATTAAATAAGTGTCCACTTGTTATGTTTGAAATATAATGGACTTTTAGTAATCCAACTGTTAAATCATTTATTTTTACTATAACTGTATTTTTAACTATTTATTTTTACTTTACAATAATGTTTAAACAATGTTTTTTTATGCACCTAAAATCAAAGGAAAAAAGTAAATGGTAAAGATAAAGAAACTTGGGTAATTATATTGAGTGGAAAGAAAAATTAAAAGATAAAAAATTAAAGAGAAATAAAGTGAAGAAATAAAAAATATATTATTTTTATTCATTAGTTACTTAACAAGAAAGATAAAAAAAAATTAATTGAAAACACATTTTATTTTATTATTTGATAGAATTGAAAAGTAGAAAAATAAAAATAAAAATAAAGTAAATAGTGATAATTTAATACTTTCACTTGATTTACTCACATGAATTGGATTTTTTTTTTTTTTCAATTTGAAGAGGTGAGTAAGGAAGAGAACACCCATCATTCCCTTTTTATTTCAGTTTCATTTTTTTTATGTACTCAGCTTTTTTAAATTCGTTTTTGTCTCACTTTTTTTTCATTTTACTTTTTCAAATATTTAATAAATCTAGTCTTTAGCATATTGGAAATATCATTCATAATATAAAAAAGATATCAAAACTTCAAAAAAGAGAAAAATACAAAATAAATCATTGGATTTTATTTCCGATTAAGTATGTAAAAAAAACTAGAATGATAATTATTCAATGCATTTTTAGTTAAGTTTTTAAACTCACAATAAAATTAAGATGAAGATATATATCTCATTTTTATTTTTTAAATATTTTTAAAATATGTGTTAATTCATCATCTTAATTTCGTTTGTATAGACTGTAGTTAAAAATTTTCTATGATATTGTATTAGATAATTATGATAAAAATTTCACAAATGAACGTAAAATAATAATATATATCATTTAAAAAATATTATAAAAATAAAGAAAGTCGGATTTGTATTCCATTTTAGTGCGCTTATGGTGTGTAGACCCCGTTGGCAACAAAATTCCTAAAAAAAAACAAAGTTAGCCAAAAAGGAGTTTCGCGCTCTCTGAATTTGGCCACAAGATCCAACTTCCACTTCTTCCTTTCTCTCCATCATCTTTTTCCATACCTCTACTCCCAACTCGGCACTCGCCGCCGCCGCTTTTACTTCTTTCGCTACATTTGGTTCTGCAGCGCTGTTTGCTTTCTTTCACGGTGAGGCATCGGTTTTTTATGTTAACTTATCGCTGATTTTAAGCACTCTGAAGCACATTTTATTCATCCAGATTACTATAACTTTCATTGTTGATTCTTATCGCTATGATGTTTAATCCGAGTATAGCAGTCAACAGTTGTTTGTTAGCCAACAGTAAAATTTGCTTTGATCGACAAAATTCTCTTGCGAAGTTGGTGCGTTTAAGAAAAGGATTAGCCAATTAGAAGGGTTTTAATGGATTACAACGTGGTATTAGTTTATTTTCATTTTCTCTGCCGTGCTAGTAGCATTGTTTGCTTTGCTATATTGGTGTCTAATGTTACCATTGTGTTTTGAGTGCCATTAATGCGAACATGTCACGTAACTTCTGCGAGGTAAACTACTAAATTACTTTGAGTGCTTAATGAAACCAGGCAAACAATATATCAAGGTAAAACTTCATTACCAATAGCATGATTGTCCATGTTTGGTACTTTGATTTTCAATGTTGGCCTTTTACTCACCTGTCTTTTAGTTATCAAAGACTTTCAACGCAAAATGTTCCTGTTTCCACTCCAATCTGACCCATGTCTTAATAGGAAGTGCATATTTCTTAACTTCTACAGTTTTACCTTTAGAAAGTATTTGCGCATTCCTAGCTTGGATTCCATCTTGCTTCAATTATGCTTTAAATCATGCAGAAATACCGAGCTGAAGTCTATCCCAACAGTTGCCAGTTATCTTAAAACGATTTTACTGAGGAGCTGTGGCACAGAAGGTGGAGAACCATCAAGGGAGCTAGTCATCAGAGGAAACATATACAAGTGATGTAGATACCAACAGCTGGTCAGAAAGAAGTCTGCCTGCACTTGATCAAGATTTTAACTGCCTCCCTACTTCAGTTGCTACATCTCAATTACTTAAATCTCAACAAACTGAACTTAGTGCAACAGGTTCTTTTAGCGCTTCCTCCTTTTTGTAATTCTACATGACTAAGAAGTCCAATACTGTAAAGATATTTTATGTTTATTAATCTTCATAATTGCATCAACCAAACATCTCTGGGATGTAAATTGTCTTGATGTTGATCTACAATTATGGTTAAGATGCCAAAAACATTTCACCAAAAAGATTTTCATTTATTTGTCTCTATGAAACATGAAAAGTTAGTCCGTATATCTTTCTTTTCCTGTGACTTGTTATTCTCATATTGATTCATTAGTTGAAGAGCTATTCTTTTTGATGAATAAAAACTGATATATTTGTTCTAATAAAAACCATTGACTATCTGTCTTGAGAAATACATGGGAAAATTATTTCATGCTATAGACCATATGTTAATCTAATAGGTTTCCTAGAAGTAGGTTAATTGAAGGATTTGTTTTTGCATGCGTTCCTCTTTAAGATCTATATTTGTCTGCATTTATTTAGCACAATTTTTAGAAATGAGGAAAACTGCTGGTGTTGCAATGAAAAAGAAAAAAAGAGCAGACTCTAAGGATGTAGCCAGATTGCTCTCGAAGATATAGCAAAATACTTTGCTCTTCCTAGCTTCTAGAAATTTGAATGTTGGACTCACTGTCCTGAGAAGAACGTGCAGAGAGTTTGGTATTCCTTGCTGGCCTCAAAGGAAGATCAAATCCCTTGATGGTCTAATTCATGATCTCCAGGTCCTTTTTCTTTCCTTTGCGCTGTCAAATTGCCTAAAAAAATTGAGGAAAAAGGGGAAGGGATTTCAATAATATTACATGCTTATCCTGATGGGTTGGTTTCAGCTCTTATTTTTACTTGTCTGGATTTTATTTTAAAGAAAAGACCTAAAGCTGATTGTTGGACCGTGGCATACTACCATCAGAAATAATTTAACTAGAGAACAGGGATAAAATGTCGAGCAGATCAGAGCTTCAAAATAGATTATCATGACATTGAGACTTTACAGGATGATACCATGCTAACAAGATTAAAATATCGTGAAACCGTGTGTTTGGCTTGGGAATCATAGGGCATTAATAGTAATGAAGTTGCCTTATTTTCTCTTCCCTTGTTTGGTTTGACTAGTAACCTCAAATTTTGTATATCTAATAATCTTCTGCATTTACTATCTGAAATACCTTCTACAATAGGCTGGGAATCAAAGGTTCTTGGTTAGTGGAAAAAGGAATAATTGTATTTTACGGCCAAAATTCCTCACTTATCCAAAAGATGTCATATTGCGCAAAATTACCAGAAAACTTGTAAAGTTGAACGCATAGAGCAAAAAATGTTGGAAATACATACAATCCCTATTACTTGGCATCAACTATCAACAAATGTGTTGTCCAGTAATCTTTAGTTTATTCAAACAAAATGCATCCGAACTTAATGTGACAACTACTTTAAATCCTGAAATGGACAATAACAAATATTCTAGTTTTGCATCAGTTAATATATATATATAATATATTTTGCTAGAAGTTTGAACCATAAATTTAAATCTTTTAATACACATGCAGATATGGTCCTAGCATGAGACCCATTTGCTTTTATCTTTGCACATATGTATGCATGTTTACAAGAAATTATTCCTAGTTATCTGGATGTCTGTTTATTTTTTAAATCACTGAAGACTTATACAGGGAGAGGCAAAGCAGGGGCCGCAAGAGGATGAGGCTGCAGCCTTTGCTGTAGCGAAGAGACGAATGATGTTGGAGACGGAGAAAGAAAGTATAGAAAGGGAACCTTTTATTGAATTAAAGTGCGAAACTAAGCGGTTTAGGCAGGATATTTTGAAGCGAAGGCACAGAGCTAGAGCTCTTAAAAATCAGTATGTATCAGTTTTGCATGATCAAGTGACTGAATTTGATGATTAACTATATATTTCTTACTTGAGTTGAGGAAGACCTTTTAACTTAAAGATTGTAGTCAAACACTTCCATATGTGAACTTTTGCCCGATATAGTCATTGTGCTGTAGGACTAGGTGTAAGTGCGTTGTAAAGTTCTCCTTATGTCCGTTAATGCTTTACAACTGTACTGGGTCTTAGGTGGTGGTCCCCCACTTCACCTTCATTCAGAGCTGGTGCTTATTGTTGCCTGGGAAAATGGGTATTATATCATGTACGCTTTAATGAATAGTTAGCTTAGGTGCTACATACCTAGGGATATTTCAAGCGATTTTTCTAGAAGGAAAGTACCCTACATGTGTGACATAATTAAATTTTTGGGCTCTCTGGCGAAATTGAGGTTGAATTCTTCTTGCTGGTCTTTTGTTCCCTCGGTGTGTTCCAGCATCTGTTTTAATTGATCCAATTTCCATCCTTCTTTATTATTTATATATTTATATATCGTGCATAATATAACCTTTGGTCTTTTCACTTTTGGATTTCGCAAAAGAAATCACCAGTTGAGATGAATGGAAGTTTTGCTTTCCTGTTGTCAGCAGCTGCTAGTACTACGGGAATGCTGGCACTGGCATCGAAAACAGGTAAGTAATTGATATGCTGCTGTTTGCAGTTTTTAGTTTTTAAAAGCAATTGGGTCGTTGAAAAACGTAGGAGGGACAAGTTATTTGCCATCATCCATGAATGGTACGATAAATGTGAAACCATACATACATGCATACGTATAATGAATGGGAAGGAGAATAATGATGCGATGGAGAAAGAATGGATGGAAGAAGAAGATATTGGGGCCAGGGCAGACTGGGTCGTGGAAATGGTTGCTAATTAACTTCCACGAGAAGAATTTCCAACGCCCAATGAGTCGTTGGCTATTAAAACCGATTAGGAATGTCATAGAAGAATAATTATCATTAGCATTTATCACTTTCAACTAAATAAAATTAAGTATAAATTATAAAACGAACGAATATACTTGTTATTAATATATAAAAAAGGAAGAATTATTACTTAAGATAGATAAACACTAATAATCTCTTGATCAAATAATCAAAAAAAAATTTTGATATATTATAAAATTTGGAATAAATCTATGCAACTCTATCCCAATCCTTTCAGTGTAGTTAAGATAATACATAGTGGCATTTTTGGGATTTGGTAGTGTCAAAAAATTGCGAAGGGAGGCATGGCTTTTTTTCAGAGTGCTTCCCACGTTTCCACTTAATTTGCCCTGGCCGGCCGCACACTAGTACCGCGATTAATTCCAACGCTGCCTTCTCATTCGTCAAGCAATTAATCATCTCTCACTGCCTACTTCTTCGTTTCTTCCTCTGATTAACACAAGATGCACTCCACAATTTTATGTATTTCATTTCTATTATTTCTATTATTAAAGTCAAAGTAAGAGTATATTTGACTAAAATAAGTGAAAATATATAGTTGAGAAGGGAGTGATATATAGAAATAAACTACATTTTTTTTAACGGAAGCTTTTGGTCAGAAAAAATAAAAAATGTAAATGTTGAAATTTAAAATTCATATTTGTAAAACTTTCTAACCTTAAATTAATTGCTTCTCTACTATTAAAAGTCGACCTAAATACAATTTCACATAAAATAACATGTTTTATGAAATTGAATTATATCTTGTGAACATGCTTTTGATAAGAGAGAATGAAAAATGCAAATGTTTAAGTTTAGACTAAATAGTTTTAAAACTTTCAAACATTAAATTAATTGCTTCTCTACCACTAAAAGTCAACTCAAACACAATTTCATGTACAGTAACAATTTATAAGGAAATGAATTATATCTTGTGCACATGAAATAACATGGATGGACCATTTCACATAAAACAAAAATTATAGTCTCTCTCTCTTTAAAGAAAGGGAGAGCTCTAACAAGAGAGATATTTATTTTGGATGCACAGTCTTAAAATTGCTCAACACAAAAAAGATAAAAAAAAAAAGACAATTTTTTTTAAATGAAGGCAAGGAATGAGATTAGTTTGGTATGAATTCAAATTTTATTTTTTTTATGATTTGATGATGTTGACAAAAGACATGGTTTTTTTTTTTTCAACATTCAAGGAAGTGAAAGAAAAAATGACAGACTACTTTACTGCCCCATAGTCTCCACTGCAATGAATGAAATAGGGCAGATTAGAGGATATATATATATATATAGACACACACTCTCTCTGAAAGTGTAGTAATCATAGTATTTATTAATTACCAAAAAAAAATCATAGTATTTATTATAAGTAAAATCAGGATTCTAATGCAGTTAAAAATAACAGGTTGACAAACAGACACGGAGCTGACGCGAACTCCTGCGCTGCGCTTGTCTCTTACAACTCACGCGGCCTTGTTGACCAACGCATCGCTAGTCACGTCATGTTCGGTAAACCGTCTTTGGAAGCTACCGTCTACAGTCGTCTCGTCCATAAAATCAAGAGCAGCTACCATGTTTCATAGTCTTTTTCATTGGACCCATGTTACATATTCACCAAACAACTTTTCTTTTCTTCCTCTCTCTATATAATATACATATTTATGGAGTTTTATATGTTGAAACAAACAAGAAAGTTTTTTTTTTTTTTGGGTTAGAGAAATCAAAAAAGTTGATTCCTAGCAACAGCCAGGAAAAAGCATCCAAAGAATAAAAAGCTTGGAACCCCACTATTTCCACTATTTTTGCTTTATATTTTATTTTACATATAATTTATATATGTATATCTTGTCTTTCCTTCTAATTGTGTTTTTGCCAAGATATTTAACAAGCTCTGCTACAAAGAATGCTGTTCTTGTTCTCCAGTCAGGCCTTCTAAGAGAGATAGAGTAGTTGTTCATATGGGTAATTGCTGGGGGTCTTCTTCTGATCAAGATACTAGTCACTTCTACAGCTCCACCAACATTCCTACTACCCCAGGTAATTTTTGCTCACCATACTATATATACTAATACTACTCTTCTTAAGTTCCAAAGTTTTCCTTCGTTTCTCTGTAAATGGTTTTCTTTTTTCTTCCTGGATCATGAAAAGAGAAAAAATAGAATCAGATACAAAAAGACTGTTAATTTAGTTAACCTTTTCGTCATCTGCAACAGGTGCATCAAATAACTGTAGCAACAATATAGAATTTTCAGCAACTAGCAGTGCTAGCAATTGCAGGAGTCAATTTTCCGAGATTTTAAGTGAAATTGTGGAGGAGGGAAGCCCAAATGGACGGATCCTGGAAACACCAAACTTGAAAGTCTTTACTTTTGCAGAGCTGAAGACAGCAACTAAGAACTTCAAAGGTGATACACTGTTGGGTGAAGGAGGTTTCGGTAAAGTTTACAAAGGCTGGGTGGATGAGAAAACTTTAACACCTTCCAAGATTGGCTCTGGAATGATTGTTGCCATCAAGAAACTGAACCATGGAAGTGTGCAAGGTTTTGAAGAGTGGCAGGTATTAATTAATTCTCAGCTCTGTTGTTACTTACTATTCAATTATCTTATCCTTGAACAACAAAATTTCTCATTTCTTTCTGTTAATAAGCAGAACTAGTAGACGGTCGAAAAAACGTGAAAAAGGAAAAAAAGAAGAAGAAGAAGCTGCTCTTAGGGGTTTTTTTTTTTTGGGGGGTGGGGGTTGAAGAAGCTGTTGTTGCCTTTATTGAGCCTTTATCCTTGTAACCCAACAAAAGAAGAAAAAACCTCAACGCCTTTAATTGTTTTCTAATTGTTGATGGGAACGTGGGCTCCACATGCAGTGGCTTTTCATAGTCATTGACTAGAATAATTAGGCCAGCCCTGAATGATTGATGGCATCTTCACAGTTATAAACCTAACGATGCCATATTGTGGGCATCAATATTTAATGCCATCGCATGGCATTCTAGCTGCATATAGGCAATTTCCTTGATCCTAACGGTTGTGGAGGCCAGTTAGTAGTCTACTATATTTTAGTCGAGACTCTCTCTGTCAGTGCCCCCAATTTAATTGGATTTTTTTTTCTCCTCCTTATTTTGTCATTGTTTTGCAGTCGGAGGTGAACTTTCTGGGAAGGTTATCTCATCCCAATTTGGTTAAGCTGTTGGGATACTGTTGGGAGGATAAAGAGCTGCTCCTTGTGTACGAGTTCATGCCAAAAGGAAGCTTGGAAAATCATCTATTCAGACGTAAGATTAAGAAGTTGAAAACAAATAGAAAAAAGGACATTGACGTCTATCATATTGATTGCTTGGTTATTTGGTTATGCAGGAAATCCAGCAATTGAACCATTATCTTGGGAATTAAGGCTTAAAATTTTAATTGGAGCAGCTCGAGGTCTAGCTTTTTTACATACTTCTGAGAAGGTTATTTATAGAGATTTCAAGGCATCTAATATATTGCTTGATGGGGTTAGTCCTTATTTATCCACATGCCTTTGGATTTCAAGATCATCATGCTTCCCTCTCATGTACTTTTAAGATATATATTTTTTTATATTAATCTTGAAAGACATTTTGCAAATGAAATAGGACTGGTTCAAGATTTCAATGGATATAGTTTTCAAAATCTTGCTTTTTTTGGATATATACTATATAGTTCTGAAAATGAAGTACACCTCTCTTTTTTTTGGTGGAAAAAGTAGACTTATCTCAACTGAAATTAGGTGTTGGCTTTCTAAGTTTGGGCATCCATCATTTACTTCACAAATATAAAGTACCTTTCCCATTCGGAGAGTAATACACTAGATTTTTTTTTTCTCCATAGAATTACAATGCAAAAATATCAGATTTTGGCTTGGCCAAATTGGGGCCTGCGGGTGGAGAGTCACATGTAACGACCAGGATTATGGGAACATATGGATATGCTGCACCAGAATACATTGCAACAGGTGATAATTTGATATCACATCCAATTCTTGATATATTGTTCAACAACTGCTTAAAAGATGCTACTTTTCTATATGAAACTACTTTTTGAATTAATTGCATAAAGATGTGAAAAGGGAGATGAGGTCACTCAAGTTGCATTTTTAGATGACCATGTGCTGCAAAAATACTTTTGCCGTTGCTAACATTATAGTTCCTATTATATGCTGTTGCAACAGGCCATTTATATGTGAAGAGCGATGTGTATGGGTTCGGAGTCGTGTTGCTTGAGATGATGACAGGCATGCGGGCATTGGATACAAAGCGGCAAGGGGGACAACAAAATTTGGTTGATTGGCTGAAACCAACTCTGTCTCAGAAAAGAAAGTTGAAAACCATAATGGATGTGCGGATTGAGGGACAGTATTCGTCCAAGGCAGCAACACAGTCAGCTGAGCTCACCCTGAAATGTCTAGAGCAAGATCCTAAGAACCGTCCGTCCATGAAAGAAGTTGTGGAAGCATTGGAACGGATTGAATCACTTAACAAGGAAAAATCAACGAATTCCTCTAAATCCAGCTCTATTCGTTCCTCAAGTACTCCTCGCCATGGCCAACAATCTACCTATCATCGATCCCCGCTTCGGTCGAGGCAACATGGCGCTTGAGCACCATGTACAAACTATCAACCTGGGGACAAGCTCACAAGTAATAAAACTTGGGCTAAAGATCCTGCATTGTGTGTCTTAATGGTAATTTTTTGTAGCTAATATGATCAAATGATCATGATTCTTTTATAGATTTTCTCAAGATGTGTTCAACAAGTTTTGTAATGGGAGTGTTAATTATTATTATTATTATTATTTTGGTCGTTATATATATATATATATATATATATATATTATGTGTTTGTTGTGTAGGGAAGAGAAGAGAATGGTAAGTAGTATGTTGTAATGTAAATGTTGAATAGAGCGGGAGAATATTGTTGTTGTTGAGTTGGCTTCTTGTTGTATGCTTATAGTTTAAAATTTCCATCTCAATGTTGAATAGGGTGGAGATGACGAAGATTCAACGTTGTGTTTTTCTGCAATTCAATTCAAAATACAGATAATAAGATTTAAAGGAATCACATTTTTATTAATTATAACGTTCTTTTTTTTATATCCAGATAACATGTTTTGCAGCAACTACAACATATTTTGCATGTATCGTATTTGTACAGATTAATTAGAGTGTATACATGTGTCAGATGCTAATAAGTAAACACCAATTTGGATTCCCTGTTTCTTTGTTTGTTTCTTTCCCGCCGCCACCGACGGCCGACTTGGTACTTATAATCTATTTACCATCCACTTGACAAATTTCAATCTATAATTTTCTGTGGTTTGTTTTCATTCCGTTGCTCTTACATTCCTGTCTTTTCTTCCTTTTCTCTCGCTTTCTCACTCTTGTAAGAAACCCAGGTTTCTTTTGGTTACGTTCTTTTTTTAATCTTTACTCATTCGTATTCATTGTCTTCCAACTTCTTTGCCTCTATCTCTGGTTCTTGCTCTCGACCGATCATTTCTGATTTTCATTGTTTCCAAGCAGTCTATTGTTGCTCTGATTGTTTATTCATCTTACTTTCCATATTTTCTTTTTGAATTCCTAATCACTTTCGTCTCTATGCCTTTTTTTTTTTTTTTCGCCCATCTGCAATAATTAAACTTTCTTTTCAGGTTTATTTCGGTGGGGGTCCTTTTGTCTCAATTTGACTCTAAATATTCTGTCTTGCCCATCAAAGGAACAACTTTAGGTGTATTCTCAATTATGGTTTATTCATTTGCTATATAGGTGTTTGTAGGAATGCTGGTTTTTGCTTGATTTCTCTGTGTTTCCTTCTCCGGTTTTCCCTTAACGTACTGCCTCGCCACTTATTCTAATGTTTCATTTGCTCTCTCTTCGTGCAACTAAAAGCTTTTGCTTTGACCAATTTTCCATTTGCACTTTTTCTTTTTGGCATTTAACATCTATGCACAACTGAAATTGCTCATTTTTAAGTAGCAATAATTTTATTTCCTCTATTGAGCAGGTCAATACTCAATTGCCCAATGGTAGCTGCAGTTCCAAATAAAGTGGGAAAAGATAGTGGCAATGGTGTGAGTAGGCTGTTTGGCGACATAGCTAGTTTTCTGAGGAGATGCTTATTTCGAATTCTATCTGTGGGTCCCATCCCCACTCACCTTGCTTTTATCATGGATGGCAACCGAAGGTATGCAAAGAAGCAGAATCTGGAAGAAGGGGATGGCCATAAGGCTGGCTATCTGGCTCTAATGTCTGTGCTTCATTACTGCTATGAATTAGGAATCAAGTATGTTACTGTCTATGCCTTCAGCATTGAAAATTTTAAGAGGCGGCCTGATGAGGTTCAGAGCTTAATGGATCTAATGCTAGAGAAGATTGAGGCTTTGCTTATGGAAGAAAGCGTTGTGAATCAGTATGGCATCAGGGTGTATTTTGTAGGCAATTTGAAACTCTTGAGTGAGCCTGTCAGGGATGCGGCCCAAAAGGTGATGAGGGTCACTGCTAATAACAATAAGGCTGTGCTTTTAGTCTGTGTGGCCTATACTTCATCCGATGAAATTGTGCATGCAGTCATGGAATCCTGTAAAGAAAAAAGGAATGATATTCAACTGTGGAATTCAATTGAAGCTTTTGACGGTGTGATAGAAGATGTAAAAGAGGGTAAGAAGATCAATGGTAGGATTGTGCATGATGTTCAAAATTTCTGTGATGATATATTGGCTGAATCTCAAGGACTGAAGGCCAGTAGAGGCTGCAGTGGGGTGATTGAAGGATGTCAGAAGGAAAATGGTATCACTACATATCATGCTTATGAATCTTTTGAGTCTAAATGGGATCAAGTCCTAACATCCAAGGCAAGTAAAACTGGCGAATTTTCTGGTGTAGAGGTTGAAGTTTGTGAGGAGTTGAGAGAGGAACTTCCCATAATAAAGCCGGTAGATGTTGAGAAGCACATGTATATGGCAGTAGCACCTAATCCTGACATAGTAATTCGAAGCTCTGGTGAGACCCGCCTCAGCAATTTTCTATTATGGCAAACCAGTCACTGCCCATTGTATTCTCCTGCTGCGTTGTGGCCAGAGATAGGTTTGTGGCAGTTGGTGTGGGCGACATTAAACTTCCAACGAACCCACTCTTATTTGGAGAAGAAGAAGAAACAGTTATAGCACTCGAGATACCAAAGAAAATCGTCTTTTCTAGTGCGCTGCTCGCTGGAGCAAGAGGGCTTCTGCACTTACTCTGGCCTTCTTATCTTATAATTTATAGACTACAGTGCCATGTACACACGATATTATGATGGTAAATAAAAAAGGTACTTCAGTTGGAGTTGGAACACAATCGTTTCTTTGGGTTTGAGGAGCTGAATTTGCCATTGACCGGGCTCTTCGTCCATATGCTCCATATACGCGCAAGCAGTCCTCTCCTTTGCATCATTTACTGTAGAGCTGTCAAAATGGGCCGGCCCGATCCGGCTCGGATTGACTTTGACAGGTTTAAGTTATAAATGGATCGGGTCAAAGAGTTTTTATGTTAAATGAGCTTGAAAATGCTAACTCATATCTAGCAATAAGGGCTAACGGACTTAAATGAGCCGGCTTGTAAAAGAAATTAAAAAAATTAAAATTTATATTAAAATATCATTTTTTAGTAAATAAACAAAATAAACTTTGAAATAAATATTAAACAAACATCAAATAAATTCATATCAAATCCATCAAGTCTTTAACATCATTTGAACATTACATATTAATAGTTTAACGAGCATAGTATAAATTGTTTTAACAAACCTAGATACTGAAAAATATGTCTCAACAATATTAAAAATAAAAAACACAATAAATAGATCCATGTCTATCCATCTCCTTCATAGTGTTAATCACATTTAATCAATTCTTTTTCAACTTCACTATTTATAAACATAAATAAATAACAGTATAAGAACTTACAAGAATTAAACTTATGAATGGGTTAAAAATTATCAACTAATTAATAACATTCCCTTCAAAACCAAGAATCTAATTTCGGGTGCAAATGAGAGTTTCCATGTTCTCATAATTTAGAGAACTTTGATACTTATTTAAAACACGAAAACCAATACTAAAAAAATTCTTCGATGCCATCGTTGTTATTGGAATATTCAAGATATCACAAGCCATACTTGTAAGCTTTGGAAATCTTGGTTTATGATCTTTCCACCATTGCAACACATTTAAATTTTCAACTATGTGACCCATAGTCTTTAGCTTTTCTAAATAAAAATCTAATTGAGATTTTGGTTCTTCCACTTAAATAGTTTCAAATCTTTTGAAAAGCTATATCATTGGACATTCAAAAATAAATTAATTGTCATTACAAAAGAGAATTTAACATAAAGTTATACTTAAAAAACAAAAATGAACTTATATCACTCAAAGCAAATGTACTCTTCCCCTTCCATCTTGCATATGTAAGAGGTTGTCAGTCATTAGGTTGGTTTGAAGTAATTTAGTAACACTAAATTGAATTAATTTTAGATATTTTACTTTGATTAAAATGTTAAACATATTAATAATTAAAATAAAAATAAAATTTTAATATAATTTAAAATATTAAAAAATTAAACGAGTCGGGCCATATAAGTCTAGACTAAATCCATTTAAATTTAGACATAAAAAATTCTTTTTCTTAAATAGACGACAAAAATAAAGATCAAACCGTGAATAAATAAATTAAACCGGACCGATCTAACGAGCTTTAACCTATTTTAACGGTGCTAATTTACAGAAAGTTTTGATTTCAGACTGCCCAAATTATTTTATTTGTTGTCTTGACTTGGATCGTTTTCTAGAATGACGTAATCTATTGGTTCTCCGCCCGATTCTAGAAATGAATTGGAAATGTATAAACGATTGAAAGAGGTAGTCGGCCGCTTTGACCTATGTCGTCTCCAATACTCAACATGTGCGGGTTATGTTCACCTAAAGCTCTCCATTTCAAACTTGGCGTCTGCATAATCTGCTTAAAAAGTTAGAAACTCGTTTCAACCTACGTGCCACCTGTGGTTAAAACTTTTTGGTTGACATGAAGAGGAAATCTCCACGTAGCAACAGTGCTATCTTTGTTGACGCAGTCTGCTCAGAGTTTAGACGGTAAGACTAAAGACCCGCGTTGGTTCTCTGAGAGGTCTATAAAAGGTTGTTATCGTTGAAGCATTTTCACATGTTCCAGTCCTAGCTATTTACACTGCCATGGCTCCTACTCCGCAGATCTATTTTCTTGCTCTTCTATTCTTCGCCCTCCTCCCGTTTAAGGCCATCTCCGCTGGCCCTCACCATCATCACGGAATCAAGTCGCTTCACTTCTCTCTCTTTCAACATGAAACCATAAATAAAACCGGGTACATAGTAGTAAATGGTGTGGCAGGGCCAGGCATCAGTCAGACCACCACTCCTTTTGGTACCATATTTGCTTTCCAAGACCCCATGACCGCCACGGCCGACCGATCATCGAAAGTTGTAGGCATAGCCGAAGGAACTTCCATCACCTCGGGTTTTGATGGGCTCCGGAGCATTTCTGTTGCTAAGATCACTCTACGATTGAAGCAGCACATGGGATCCATTTCCATCGTGGGAGGCACGCATAACGTTAAACCTTCGGATCATCCGGTTGTAGGAGGTACAGGTGACTTCCTGTTTGTGCAAGGCTACGTGAGATCATCTCCCGTGAACCTCACGGGCCTTACTGTTACCTACAAAATTGAGTTTCACCTCTACTGGCCTCCATTTGCAGCTAAAACTTCTTGATTCAAGGGCTCGGCGAATACTGATGGAATACCTGCAGTTCAACTTATTGCGAGCTTAATGGCTTCATCTTCTTCTTCTACTTATTATTGTTGTTATTATCCTTGTTTCCATAAAGCCCCGAGCAGACGCAATCAACCAATAATATCACTCAACGTTCACTGATTATGGTCAATACTAAAAAGTCCTTTTTTGTCCCATGATTACTTTGAAAATCATAACTTGAATTAAGCATGAGTTGAATCGTCAATGGTAGGTAAGGTAAAGGAGATTCTGGCTGCAACCGTTGAACAAGGCACAAGTTCAAAACATTTATATAAAAAGAAATCTAGGGAAAACAAAATATACTAATGTTGATGGGAAGCATAGTAGAATAACAATACATGAGGTATTTAAAAAAATTAGTGGACTACAAAAATTGGTATGAATAACTATGATTCAGCAAGATGAAAACTGTCGAACAAAGTATGTATTTGCCCAAGTATTCAGAATGCTATATCAACGCCGTGGTTTATGCAAACGAGGCCGGTTGCAGAACATCCTGCCATTAGCCCTCACAAAAGCTGCAATAGCAACGCTTATGCTTGCCCACAAAACTGAAAAAAATAAGTGTCGAAGATCGTATCGAGCTGCAGAGAATGAAGACAGAGCTTATGTCAAGGGCTGTTCTTGTTAATGAAGCTATATTTTATCATAAGATTAAGCAGAAGTAAACTCACCTTGCTTCAGTGACATGGCCGTGAAAAACAACCCTATCGAGACCAAACATAAAGCTAGTGGAAAGGACTGCAGAAAGAGAAAAAAATAAAGTTGAGGTCTAAAACAGTATAGAATAGAGACAAGGGACATGAACAGTAAAATCACTTTCAGATATGGCATCGGTGTGAATTATCCGGCAATAGTTTTCAATTCAGTACAACTTTGCCTCGTAAAGCCATAATCTCAGCAACTTAATGTGGCCGCGTGACTATTTTTCAGTAAAATCTACATTTCTAAAATTTCAACCGAAGGTTTGCACTGTGCACAAATGCAACACTCTTTCGCTCTACAGGCTTCAAACCAGCAGAAAAAGTGTTGATAAACTGTGTTTGACAAGGATAAACCAATGAATAATACACTGTAGTTTTCCGTTGAGGAACCTAGCCTGACATAAAAGCTTCTTATATAATCCGCAAAAACAAATAGCCATTGCTTCAAAATAAAGAAATAGCGTACAGCATAGAGCTTCGGCAACATCATAAGAGCAATAAAATTTTAATAGTCAAATGTTGTTTAATTTATACTTACAGCTATAGCCTCAAGGCCTCCCGCTTGAGATGGAGGCATCATGTCCCGGCTGACAGAGACAATGTAGTGTCCTTGCAAGAGATCAATTGCATCCTTCATGAAATTGCATGAAGTTAGGATCTATATTGGAAGCTATCCCAGAAGAGGGGGTCAGCCCTTCATAAATGGTGTTAAATAAGAAAGTTATTGTAAAAAGAAAGGGCACAACATCGAGTGTACAAAGAGCTGCTGCATCAATTACAAGTTAATAAATGATTGGCCAATCAAAGCACGAGTGGTTGTGCAGAAAAATACCTACGTTAACAGTAAGAATGCTCAAACAAAAGTTTGATGTGCAAGATTATTACCGACTAAAGGGCACTTATGCATATAAAAGATTTTGTAGCATTAGAATTAGGGTAAGAAAAGAACTAAACATTAGGTTTCCCTATCCTCACCCACTCCAAACATTCGCATACAAGCCATAAATGGTGATGGTAAGTGCAAAAAACTTGAAATATTAACCTATTTTCTAATTATTGCAAGTATTACTTAAAGAAACAAAGTATTTGTACCTGTTTTGTTCCATCAGCAAAGTTATTCAAATAATAGCGTACAAGGGCATTATATCCATCTTTAAGGATCCCTTGAACTGTTCGCTGACCAAACCTACAACCCCAAAACAACAATTTCATGGCAGGGCTGAACATTAGTGTCCATTGTAATTTAATATTGATGACAGTATTCTTATGCAATCATGGATATAGCAATCAACATTGTAGCAGAAAAATTTGAGCACACAGCTATTAGTACCAAGATTCGTCAAAATAGCTTAGGACATAACATTTGATAGCTATACAAATTAACACTCAATTTGTAAAATCAATATACAGATGTACCTGACATAATCTCCTTTTAATGCAGCAGTGCCAGAATATTGTATGCTTACATCATCCCCATGATTAGCCCACACTGAAGACACACAAACATTTAACAGTAAATTTTAGTTCGCATTCTAGGAAATCAAATTGATATACAGTAGATTGAGTACCAATACGTAAGAATGAACACCCTCTGGAAGCAAATTATTAGAATGAGAAAATGAAATACTGACATATTTTAAAGCTTTCATCAAGATTTGGATGTGAGCTGATGGTTTCTTCAGCAGCAAAAACACCAATCCTCCTAAGCTGAAGTTCCAACATTTTCCTACCTATCATGCTCTGCAGACATAGTTGGCATGGTTACAGAGTGTGGCGAACAAGAATAAAAGGTCACTACATCCATGATGCATGTATGCAGACACCTCTCCTTGTGTATGTGTCTGTGTATCTGAAAGAGAGATCTACTTTGCAACTTAAACAACAAAAGCAGCATAGGTGCTAAAAGATAGTCCTCATACATTAAATTCAGAACTTAAAAGAGTCATTGATTAGTTGCTGGAAGCACTTTTAAAGGTCAGAAATGTCCATCTAGTTTAAAATAATACTTGGAATTCATTCCAGTACTTAATACACTTATTGTGATATATTGTATTACTCAACCACACAGACAGATAGCATTCAGCGAATGAATAAGCTGTTGAGATTGGAACAGGAGAGTTGAAATTGTTACAGCAGGTAAGCACTAAGCAAAAGTTTGCTACCCGGAAAGAAAATGTCTGCTGCATGCATGTTATGTCACTATCAACAAAGCCAAGATGAGAAGTATGTCTCCGGTTTAAGTTGACTTACCTGTGTAACATTGGTGCGGTCTAAGCAATCAATACAGTTGGTCCTTACAACTCCAAGTTGCTCCTTCATTTTCTCACCCTTTTCATTCAACAAGAGGTACCTATCAGTTCCAGAAGAAGACAACCCAACATTAATGGCTATATTTCATTGTTATAAGCTTTTACTATGGGAGCAGTATTTTAAAACCTGTCCTTCCAAAAACAATGGAATCAAAAGTACTGTAGGGACAATTATCAAACCGTACATCACAGAAAAGTGCAATTATCAAAACACACCTATTTTTATCTAGAAAATCTGCAATTTGATCATAGAGGAAGGAAAGGCGCTCAAAATGAACATGTCCACAGACCTTATGGAAATCAAAGTGGAGATATCTGCAAGATCATGGGTCTTTGCATAAACAATCACATCCAAACCCAAAAAAGGATACAAGAAAGATTTAGATAAACAGAACTTTTACCTTAAATCATCGCTAACTATGGGCTGCATTGCTTTGGCAAACTTTTCGCTCAAGCGTCCCTCACCTCCATGCTGGTAATAGATAAAGTGGCACAGTATCAAACATTTAAAATAATGAATGAAAGCATGTTCAGATCCCAAAATACACAAACCTATACTCATCGACATGCATATTCCATGCAAATATAAACAACTCTTTGTATGCAAGAACAAAGTCAGCATGTTGTCAAAGGGTGTTCTCTATGAATTTGATAAGAGCTGAGTATTGTTTACTATCATCATCATCATCATCATCAGAGCTTTTATCCCAAGAGATTGAAGTAGGTTATATGAATCAATATCTGAATTCACGTTAGATCGTCCAGATGCATTCTCCTCTTCCATAGATTCCTATCCAAAGCCATTTGCTCATCCAACTCTAAAACCTCCATATCTTTCCAAACTACTTCCTTCCAAGTCTTTTTCGGTCTTCCTCTAGTCTTAACCCTTTTCTCAACATCTATAGCCTCTATTCTCCTAACTGGAGCATCTATATGTCTAAGTCTTACGTGTCCAAACCAACGTAAATGATTTTCACACATCTTGTCTTCGATAGGTACTACTCCAACCATCTTACGAATATCTTCATTTCTCATTCTATCCTTTCTTGTATATCCACATATCCACCGCAACATTCGCATTTCTGTTACACTCATCGTTTGTGTATGTAGCCTTTTAGTCGCCCAACATTCACTTCCATATAACAATGTTGGTCTAACAACTGTCCTATAAAACTTGCCTTTCAACCATATAGGAATTTCTTTATCGCACAATACACCTGTAGCACTTCTCCACTTACTCCATCTAGCCTGGATCTTGAAGGTTACATCACCGTTAATCTCTCCATCCATCTATACTATCGATCCCAGATATTGAAAATGGTCTCGCTTAGGTATCTCCACCCCATCTAACGTCACTACATTAAGCTCTTCCACTCGGTTAGAATTGAATTTACACTCCATGTATTCAGTCTTCACTCTGCTTAGTTTAAATCCTTTTGATTCCAATGTTTGTCTCCATAATTTCAACTTTGCATTGATCTCCGTTCTAGTTTCCGCACATAGAACAATATCATCTGCAAATATCATACACCAAGGTACCTTATCCTGGATGGATTTTGTCAGTTCGTCCATAACTACTGCAAACAAGAATGAACTTAACGTTGACCCTTGGTGTAATCCCACCGTGATAGAAAACTCACTTGTTTGCCCCCCACCTGTCCTCACATGTGTCCTTGCATCTCCATACATGTCCTTAATTAGTTCAATATACTCTTTTCTTCATTAAGGACTATCATAGTACCTCCCTAGGTACTTTATCATATGCTTTCTCCAAATCTATAAAGACCATATGAAGATCTTTACCAGTACTCGAGAGTGCTCCATAAGTTGTCTAAGCAAATACATTGCCTCCATTGTTGATCGACTCGGCATAAAACCAAATTGATTATCTAATGTCTCTACATTCTTTCTTAATCTCCGTTCTATCACTCTCTCCCATAGTTTCATCGTGTGACTCATCAATTTTATGCTTCGGTAGTTAGCGTAACTTTGAATATCTCCTTTGTTCTTATATAGAGGTATCAAGACACTCTTCCTCCATTCCTCCGGCATTTTGTTAGTGTTAAATCTTATTAAATAGATTTATCAACCACCTAACTCCTACATCTCCTAGGCATTTCCAAACTTCAATTGGGATGTCATCAGATCCAACAGCAGAGTATTGTTTACTATAATAAAGTAAAATTCATATTGCACACAAAACATATGCTCACCGTGTTGACAAGATCAACAACTAGTACAGATCCATACTTTTTTCTTAGATCCAGAAAATGCCTCTCAGCTACTCGTGGCTGCATAATATTATGTATACAAGAAACATCAGTGAAGATAGAATGAATTCAACTGCACAATGAAATAAAGGGAATAAATGAACACACTTACAGCTTCTTCAGGTTTCACAATCTCAAACTTAGGCTTATAAGTCAAATCAACAATTTGCTCCCACAAAAATGGCATTGACCCCCGAACCTACAACAGGCAAAATAAAGAAAAGGAATTTATAACAATCTGACAAGGTAACTCATAGAATATGAAAAATATGGCCCCTAGGACATGGATTCTCAATATTTCCGTACACCCATATTTAAGCCTTCCAAGTATTTATAAATGCAGTCTAGTTGGGTTATTTGACTTTATTAAACCACTTGTGCTCCTTTCACACCAAAATGATGTATAAAACCAGTTCATGTAGTGAGCTTTCCAAGTCCCTGATGGAGTTGATATGATACATATTCTAGTACTGAGTTCAGAATCACTGGAAAATCTCATTTCTTTCTCTTTTACATAACCTCCCCAACCAGTTCCCCTTCGGATGCAGTGACAAATATTTGTCTTGAACATCTTAGTATTTCTTTCACTATTGCATTAATCACAATATTCAATACCCCCCACTGCCTTCCATACATTGAAGGCCACTGCCAGGAATAAGCAACGTACATATATGAACTTTTACTAGTTATCATTACCTTGAGCATTAAGGACCGTATATATTTGTGCATGGTACTTCTCTAAAAAATGTAAGGACCAAAAATGGAGACCATAATTCATAATATATTGCATTTTATAGATAAAGAAGAAAATAGTTGTAACCGTTACCTGAACAAATGATGAAGTAAACCCATTCATCTGCACAATTTGCTCTGTTTCCACAAAATTTGCAACATACCCATCAGGATCAGCTCCTCTTCTCCACATTCGGGTTCCTTTCAAAGGATACAAATTGGTAATCAATAAGATTAACTTGTCTATATAAGGCCGTAAAATATTTGAATTATGAAGAAGCACTGCCTTTTAAAATTATTTATCTATCTATTTGGTAAATCCATTTTCCTTTTCCCCTCAAGATCATTGTGTAAGATAATCTTGCCAGGTAAAATTTTATACAAATGATGAAATTTAACCAATACAAGCATGATACAAAACTTAAAAAAGGTATATGTATTTGTTCATAATAGAAAGGAGGGCTTATAATAGTCCTAGATTTTCATTGTTTTACACATCGTTTGAAAATTGAACCCCCCCACTCCCACTAAAAGGAAATTTAAAATATTTAGCAGGCAGCCTTATTTCTTAAGAAACAATAGTTGGCATCTAGATAAACCACACTAAAACTTTTAAAGAGGCATTTCTAGCTTTGACTACCATTTCTCCGTGTACATCTCCTAGCAATAAGTGTAACATCAACAATGTCCTTTCCAATGGCAGCTTGAAAGTTATGAAAACCTGATTAGCAGTTAAGGAGATGCTTCAAAGCCAAAACCAACAATGAATTAGCTAAAAAAAGGAATAGAGCTTCTCATGCTACAAAATGCTGAAACCGATAGTTTCATAAAGGATACTCCCTTGGACAACTGGTAGCAAATATGGATCAAGCTGCAGCCACAGAACCCAGGAAAAATGTTGTTGGTAAGTACAAATGTAAATGATGGAATGATGGTGCATGACTGGAAAGCTACTTTGGAAAAAGACTCACCTTGTTGTCAATAAGTACTTCCAACATATAATTGTTCCAAAGAAATCTCGGTTCTGCCTGTGGCAAACATTGGTGACATGAGGAAAAGACTCTTTACTTAGTAATTAAGTGGTAATGAAGAGTTACACAGAAATTCTGATGAATATTGAACACTGCACTCATAAAGACTACTATAAAAGCAGAGTCATTTGGAGCCAGTTGCAGATCATCTAATAATGTTATAAAATAGAAAAACAAGGGAGCCTGAACAATTTACCTGTCTCCAAAGAGGAAGCAATTTAGATTCATCTCCCAGATCATATAATCGCTGAGCACTGTTGTGACCAAATAGTATAACCATTATATTCACCATAAATATAATATTTAAAGGAAAAAGAGAAAAAAAAAAAGGAAATAAACTTGCTACGAGAAAAAAATTACACAATCGTTAATAATTCCAAAAGTGCCTATGCTTGTTGGATAAAAATTGCAAGTTTGCAAGCTGTTTGATCATATACTATTGTCCTTCATTAACAAACTAGAATCTTGATGATTTTATTGGAATAACTTAGTGGTTGATGGTTAATTTAATATATTCAAAAGGCCAGCATCCTGTTTTGCCTTATAACATGTTATGTTGATCATGAATGTGCTTCCTACATGTCTGAAATCTAAAGAACAAAGGCATATTTACCACTTTAAAGTCAACTCATTTGCCAGTGTGTCTATAGGGAATGGCAATTCACCCCTCCTAGGATCACCACATTTATATGTATATTTTGCAATTTGCAGATGCATATACAAGGCTGATTTGGTAATGTGGACTGCGGAGACTTTAAGTAAATTGCATTGAAATGGAAGTTTTGTGGTAAGAATATGTCATTGAAAAAGAGATTTTTGTGTACCTTTTCCAGTTACATGTCTGTTTTTTGAAAGAAAATTATACTAAGTATGCATACATACAAGGTCTAATTTGAGAGCAGTTCACCTCAGTGTTAAATTGGTGTCATAAGAGAAAAAGAGGCCAGAAGTCCTCTCTGCAATTTTCAGCAGCACAGAAAATTCTTTCTCCACCTTTTTCTGGCAAAGTTGGTATAAAAAATCTTGTGTTAATCAATCAATAATCATGTTTCTAGAAGAAAAAGTGAAGAAACAGCCAATGTACCTGCTCTTCAGGAGAGTTTTTAACAGAATGATCACAAGGGAGAACCTTCAAGGATACGACTTTGAAGATAGGATGCCCCAAGTAAGATCCAACACATTCCCGATCCATTATAACAATTAAATATGACCCTAAGCACAGGAAAAGTAAGCACATCAAAATGATTGGAGAAACTACAAGGCCAATTCTGAGAAGAGAATCAAAATTAAAAGAAGAAAAGAAAATCAAATTTCTCATTTGGTCTTGAAGATCCATATGCCCTAGAGATCTAATAAGGCAGTACAATTTCACTGTTCAATAAGGTTCCAAGTTAAAATTTTTTCATTTATGAAGCTGCCTTCAAGAAGTACCACGAGGTACAGAAGCTACAACCACTTCTCCAAGTTACCCAACTGAATAGAGGATAATAAAAAATCAGAAATTTGGTAGAAAACTATCATACCTGCAACAAGCTTTAGCATTCCAATTACTCCGAAAATCGTCTGAATCTTAGGAACACGAACAGAGCTGCATTCTGGGACATTATCTAGACAACAGACGTATACATGCAGTAAATCATCTAGCACTTTACCAACCAAAGACCAATATCGGATAAAGAGGCAGAGCAAATGAGTAATAAGATAAAGCAACTCACCAATGAGCTTCATCGAGGCATCAACACGACTAATTGACAAAGAGGAAGCAGAAGAGCCATCGGTGGGCTCGATCACATACTCATCAGGGAATTCCCATAACCGCATTCTTGTGTATAGCTTTTGGCATGACTCTGCCCTCTCCATCATTATTGGAACTCTATTTCACTATAAAATCATAACAAAAAGTAGAGCAAAAATAAAAAATTTACTCCAAAAATCAATCAATCAAACACACACACACAAAAAAAAAAACCTTGACTCTGTAACGTGTCTATGAAGGCGGAGTTAGTTCAAGCTGAAGGGGAAAAAGGAACATTAATAATTGCAGGTTTATAGGCAGCCAACGAGAGGAAAGAGAAAGGAAAAAGAAGAGGGTACCTGGTAAAAGATGAATAAAGGCAAAACTTTTTACGTCGAGAGTGAGATCTAAGCTTCCTAGGCAGGAAGGTTTGGTGTCCGTTTTGTTTCGAGAGCAGCTAAAAGGAAAGACACCCTTTTTGAAGGGCAGCGTGTCTTGCAGAGAGTAAGAAGCGATAACAAGAGGCAAGAGGAAGACAGGGCGATCAACGTTGTTGGATGCAATGCTTTGTTTGTTTGTGTCTTCTTGTTCTGTTTTAACAGTTTTTCGCTAATTAAAGGTAGGCGGACGGGCGACTATGCCCAAGTCTCGGTATTACGTCTATAGATTGGGTTGACGTGGATTTCATTTCATTCACTTACACCAACGACATGGTCAAATGCTAACATTTTCCAGTTCCATCATCAAATACAAGTCTGGGTTTTCCAATAAACAAGTAGTAGTAATTCATACGATGCGTTGTTGATAAATCCAATCCGATCCAATCCAAGCAGTAGCAGAGCCTAACAATGCTTTATCTTTACATAGGATAAACATCGTTAACATCCACTGAAATCGTGAGTGTATGCAGACAAAAGCTTTTCATGTAATTGTTCTATAATTTTACACCTTCTTCAAGTTTGGCTTGTCCTGAATCCTGATTGTTTTACAATCCTGTCAAGATTTAGTAGACTCTTCCATTTTTGAAACTGAAACACTTGACAACCCATTTTCAAATTATTAAAATATAACCACATCATTTGCCTTAGCTGTAGAGGAAAAGTTTTGTGCACGAGAGCCATGGCCCACGGACAGCAAAGCTCCACTGCAGACAGATCATTGTTTGAATTCACCGGCGCAAAATGTCATCAAACGAAGATTGAAAATCAAAAGATGGTGACTTGTAACGTTGGTTGTATTCTCCTTCATTGATATATATCAGGAAAGTAGTGGGATACCTTTATCCTCTTAAGTGCAAGATCTAAATTTGAAGGGGAAATCTGACATTAAGGTTCCCAATCTTTTAGTTTGAGATGATACCGATACAAAAAAACTAGAGAGCAAATTGACATTAAAGCTATGATGAAGACGAGAGGATCCGAATCCTTCAAAACTTACATCACAAAAAAATGTAATGCATCATCTATGTTTCTAGACATAGAATTGCTATATCATGTTTTTAACAATATGTATATAGGTTCATATAGGATACATTAACGTTGTATTATCTTTGTATATTGTCAGTCGACTATATATTGACACCTCATTAATGCGTAAAACATAAAAATGCATAAGCCTTTAAAAATAAATTTAAAAAATTTATTAATATTTATTTTTAAAGGCCTGTTTATTTTTTTAATTTGCTCATTAATGAGGCATCAATATGTGATTGACTAACAGTGTATATAAGTTATATATAGTCAGTGTATCATATATAAACTCTTTATATATTTTTTACTGTTTAAGTAGTTCACTACTTGCAAATGCTTTGTGACTTCCTCTCAGCACAAGGAAGCACTTTCCCTGGCTCCATCTGAAAAACCTCGGGACTCCATCAGAAGCTTGGTTTGACACTGAGACGAGAAGCAAGCTTCTGACCAAAGATTTGTCAGCCTGTAGCCACATCCGACAATTACATTAAGGAGTACTTTATCATTTGACATTGTTTCTTATTTGGCATCTACAACAGCACGGTTACTATGATGTGATGGCCTAATCAAAGTAGAACTTGGGTGACAAGAAAAATGCAAAAAGCTCCAAAAATATCCATGCATGTGAAAGATAGTTAGCACGTGGAGTGTTCAACGTAATCAAAGATCAAAGGATGAGAATCCCACACCTGAGACCAGCATGAGATCCAAATGCTGCGGATCTCATATGTGACCCTTGGGTCAGACAATGCCTCAATCCAGCGATTAATAAAGCGTTCTTGCCTGAGACAGATAACCAAAATAGAATGCCTGAGACAGATAACCAAAATAGAATTCTATAAATAAACATGCAAAGATATGAAGTGATTTCTCCAAATAATCCCTCCAAAAGAGATAGTGCATTGTGACATAGTTAAGAAGCCATAAACTGATTATATCTAGTTTAAGGTCTTTAACAGCACTAGCAGAAAACAGTCCCATTCACCCAAATAAAACCAACAGATCAACAATTTACTGGTCAATCCAAACAACATAAACAGTTTGGCTGAAAATCAAGAGTTTCAGACATTGGAACCATATGTTGGAAGTAGAAATCAAATCATGGTGTAAGTTGGAAGTTTCTATTCCAAATTCCAATCAAGCTTTAAAAATTAAAAGTCTAAATAAAATGCTAGGGAAAAAAAACCTTCTCTCTCTGGCCGCTACAAATGGCAGTTGGAATAGGCTTCTCAGCATGGCGCACAGGATCAAACCTTGAAGGGAAGTAGGTCACGTAAAAAGAATTATTAGAGATAACAATGCAACAATAAAATGATTGTCCATCAAGTATTTACAATATAATATAAAAAGGGGAGCTTGTCTATCTGAAGGAAGAACCGTATAGAAACTCACTGAAGTGCTTACTAATGATCCGCTTGTCTTTCTATGTTAGGAGCATTAGAGCATGCATATATGTCTAGAGAGAGAGAATACCTCCTCATCTCTATGCATGAAGTTCATAAAACCTCCATGGTGATTATTGTGATGAGCACGTTTGGGAGCATTTGCTGGAAGCTGCAGATAATTCGGTCCAAGATGGTGCCTTTGAGTGTCAGAATAGGAGAAGATTCTAGTTTGGAGCAACTTATGATCTAAATAATATATACCCGGGACAATGATAGAAGGGCAGAAGGCTAACTGCTCGTTCTCAGCAAAGAAGTTATCAATGTTCTTGTTTAACACCATTTGACTAACTGGCAGCAATGGGAAGATGTCCTCTGGCCAGGTCTTGGTAACATCAAGTGGATCAAAATCAAACCTGTCCTCATGAGCAGGATCCATTATCTGAATGAAGAGCTTCCACTCAGGGTATTTTCCAGCTGATATCAAGTCATAGAGATCTTGTGTGGCATGACTGTTATTAGATCCACCAACGCTTATGGACTCATCCTCCAACAGAGATTTTACCCCACAAGTGTGTTTCCAATGGAATTTCACATACTGTGCCTTCCCAGCCTTGTTGATTAGAGTATTGGTATGAACACCTGAGCCATCCATGTGCCTATAATCCTGTGGAATACCTATATCATCAAAGAGGAAGGTGAACATGTGCAAGCTTTCAGGGTGGTAGGAAAAGAAGTCCTGAATCCTCCAGTTTTCCTGAATGTGGGACTTTGGGTTTGGTTAGAAAGCATGGACCATATCAGGGAACTTCATTCCATCACGGACAAAAAAGACAGGGAAATATGTTTCCTACTAGATCAAAGTTACCCTGGTTTGAGCAAGGAATAAAAAAGAGCAAACATTTAAGTTCAATTCTGACAATTAGTATTTCTGACTTCAATACTGAACCATGTGCAAATGATGTTACTTTCACTAAGCAGACAGTACACTCCTACACGTATGATGCATGATGAACATAGAGAAAAGGGAGAGAGGAAGGGGCAGAAAGAAAATGGACAGACAGCACCCATGCTGCAAAGCTTTAATCCGGACATTCTATTAAACACTTTAAAAATGATACTTCTGGAAACAAAGAACACCAAGTCCAAAGTAATCTAAAAGCAGAAATTAACATATCAAGTAACATAAATTTATACACAACATTGATGCGGAATTACATTCTGATCCGCTCACTGTCTTTCCATGGATCAAAAATCGATTAATTATGCAGATCTCTTTTGCATGATGTTGTCAGAGATGTTCATTAATGAGAATGACATAACGGCCAATTTTGATGAATGGCATAAAGTAAATGAAGCATAATGATGAGGAAAATAAATTTATCTTTTAAAGCTTAAATGGATGACAAATATGTATGAAATTGCTAGACATTTCTGCTAATATCCTTTGCAGAGATTTCTGATTTCATCACTTAGCTGCAAATATAAAGAAATAGAGCCACAGTGTGACAGTGATCCTTCGAAAAGGAGAATGAAGAAAGAAACAAAATAAAGAAAACAGAAGCAATAAAAAGCAGCAACCTGAAAGTTTGGAAAATTTAGATATTCAAGTAAATTTTGTTACCTCTCGAGTGTAAAATTTCACAGCAAAACCTCGGGGGTCTCTCAAAGTTTCAGGATTACCACGGTCATGAATAACAGTGGAAAATCTAACAATGACTGGGTCCTGGACTCCAGGGGCCCAAAGGAAATCAGCACATGTGAGATGAGATATATCATGAGTGACCTGACCACAAAGAACCCTTTCGCACTAGCTCCTCTAGCATGAACAACACCTTCTGGAATGTTCTCTATCAAAGTTAGAAAGCTTTTCCACTAAATGATAATCTTCAAGGAGAATCGGACCTGTCAAAAAAGTGTTCATCAATCTCTGATTTATTTCATACATCTTTTATATTGCCCTTTGGATGGGAGGTTATCCCTTCCTAAATCCTATCAATTATCAAACCAATTGAAGAGATTGTATCGAAGCAACTTTCACATTTCAATGCACTAAGTGAAAACTTTTGAGTCAACTTGAACATGAAGGAATAAATTCTTCACTTTCCACACAAATGTCTAATGCGTGATGCCTTGCTGAATTTAAAAAAGAAAACTGATCATTGAAATTTGTGACTCTACTCAAGAAGCATTGATGTCTTATGAGAAACATGGTTCAAATCAATTGACGCTAACAATCAATCTTGGAAGAAAATATTGAGAAAATCAAAACCTTAACAAGGTTTAATGTAGTATATGAAGCGCGTCCAAATTGACCCATAGATTCAATTCTTGTCCTTAATGGTTTAGAAACTCCATAATTTGTGAAAATACTACAATGAATAAACATGATATGGGCACAATAAGAGTTATATAAGTAACAACCTCTTGCTCCGACAGTGAGTGATGAGTTATTGTTCCAAACTGGAGCCCCAGAGTTGGTGGTCCAGAATAGGGAATTGAAGGCGCTTGAGGGACGAAACTGAATCGAAAAACAGATCCAATAAGAAGAAAAATAGATAGACGCATGCAAACTGATGGAAGAAGATTCTACAAGAGAAATTGTGTAGTTAATTTTATCTAAATAGATTATATGAATTAAACGACCAAAACTATGAAATAATACATACGATATGAGTGCTACTCTGCAAGCACTAGACGATAAGAGAAAAAAAAAAAAAGAAGTGAACCATTTTAAAGCAATTAAAAATAGATACGGGAATTAACAGAGTTGGCTTCAGTTTCTTTTTTGTATGTATGGAACAGAACCTGGAGAAGGTAAATACTGTGCTTGGTAGCTAAGAAAATATAGGAAAATGGAAGGAGCTTCAAACTTGCCATCCATATTTTTCAGAGCAAGAGCAAACTAGAATCTTTCAGTTAGTACAATATATTAAATTAAATGTGAGAAAAGTTTCTAAATTTGTTCTAAAGATTCGAGCTTTAACATACTTTTTGTTCTCAAAATTTCCTAGCAAACAATCCAAAGACAGAAAATTTTTTTGAGTGCATCCTTGTGATTTTCGAGGAAGAAGAATGGATGTTGGTGGCCATCATCTTTGAAGTGATAGATGGTTTCACCAATTTTATGCGAAGATAAAGCACATTTGATGTCAAGAGCAAAAAGACAGACATAACATTGATAAAAAAACATATTACGTTTTTCTTTGCATAATGCACAAGCATACCATTGAAGATGAGTCCATGGCCTTGGTAGAAGAATAAAACCTTCAGAGTGCTGGGGGTGGAGAGGGTGGGTGCTTGGACACATTCCTTATGATGGTGATAGTTGCAGTGTAGACAAGTAAAGCTTGAAGCTGATACCACTTCCCCACTTCCCCAGCAAGAAGCTTTTTCATTTTTATTGCTTTGCTCTTCAACCAACATCAAGGGATGCTGAGGATGAGACCAATGTTGAATCTGCTTCTCCATCTCCATTTGCGAGTAATGAAAGTGATGAGGTAGCAGTGAATGTGAATTAGATGTTCAAACAAACAACAAAACAAAGAAAGAAAGAAAGAAAGAGGTTTGTAATTTGTTGATGAGCAAAGACAAGACTTAATTTATGCAGGTTTCTTTATTCTTTTCTTGTATACATAGCAAAGCAAAATTTTAGAACACCAGTCAGGACAGTGCCTTCTTATTCTTATAATTATTTTCAATAATTATTTATTTATTTATTTATTTATTTTTGTAATTGTTGACGGAACCAAAATTTGGAACACAGATACGCCCTTACTCTTATAAACGTTTTTTCTTTTGTCGTTGCTAATTTATTAATAGTTTAATACTAGTCATAATTATTTTCTTTTTTTATATGTTGTAAATTTTTTTGTTTACAAAGGATTATACGTTGTAATTAGTAATGCTCGTAATAATAATTAATAAATTTGAGCCATGATTATTTTTTTGCATAAATCGGAAGTCATATATACCTTTGTTTCAGCCTGAGTAGAGATATAAACCACCCAAAAATGAAAGCTTGAGTAACAAACTGAAATAGCTTAAGAAACGAAGTTGGTTGTGGCGGTTACTTTGTAAGGATCCATGACAAGAGTGAAGAGAGAGAAGTAGCGTGGATGGTAGAGAGTAAAGAGCGAAGGAAGGTCAGCGTTTGTACTTTTTTTTGGTCGAAAATCTTCCTGTATCCATTTTCGGTGATTAATCCGGAGTCGGGAGAAGCAAAGCGTGGTTAGGCAGTCCCCCTCTCAACACTAGCACTCCATACACAAGTCAAGATTCGAACCCTGACCTTGCTTAAGGGACGAGAGCCGCTAGCCACTCACGCCAACTAATTGTTGGTGTCAGCGTTTGTGCTTTGATTTAATTATATATATCCTTTTTTATTTGGAAAAAATTAATTAAATTATACAGGTGTTTAACTAATTTTAGATATTATTTGCAGAAAAAGTGCTGATGATATAAATGCATGTTATTAAGTGATGTGGAATTTTAAATGTGAATGTTTGAGAAACACAACGAAAATTTAATATTAATCAATGTGATTAAGTTTGATAAATAGTATGAGGACGGCACGGATTCAATTGTCAAGGCCACAGCCACAGGCCCCTCTCCCTTATCCTATTCTCGTGGTTTGGGAAAACCTCTACTCGCCAATGGCAGAAAATAAGGGGGTATTTGGAATATATATATATATATATATATATATATAAATAAATCTTTCCACCTTATATATCATGATTTACCAAGAATCAATCAACTTTCATTCTTCAAGCGCAAGCTGGTTATAGTCGACCCACTGTAAATTTCATAGCAAATTATGCGTACCAATGGTAGTCAACAGTCTTATATATGCACAAACTGACAAACACACATAACGAGAGAGAAAGAATTCTCTCACAGATACAATATTTTCAAGGAGGAAAAAATGGACAAATGCATAAGAAGTACTATGTGTGTATATAATGCGGTATAAGAAATTTGATCATTTGATAAATTAATTCATACAAACTGATCATTACATGATGATAACCTGCAAATTTAAATATAAAATTAAAGAAAATCCCATACAGATGCAGGAGACTATAGTTCCTTTAATTTCTAAAAACAAAGCACTCCACTTTGTTTTGCAACACCACAAGAAGTCATGCATTAATTTTTGTCATCATCGTCATCGTCATCCTCCTCCGGTGGTGGAGGATCATTTTGATCTAATAGAACACTGGTACTTGGCTCATTAAGATCAATATCCAGCCCCCTCCTCAGAGAAGGAGCAACGTCCCCCGCTGCAGCAGTACTTGCATTTGAATCTTGATTCATCTTTTGCATGGTTTCACGAGCCAAGTTCAACAGCGTGGGAGCCAGTTGCTCCTTGAGGGCTTCGTCTCCATCATTCCTTTCTGGTGAGCCCTCAGGAGTAAATGTTGGAGGTGGGAATGCCCCGGGGGTCTGCCTACGATGGGCTCTCAGATGCCCAAACACGGCCTTCCACGACGCGAAACTTTTTTTACATACGTAACATGTAGGGGCACTGCTGGGAAGGTCCAGTTCCACTTTCTTCTTTGCTTTCGATCCACTGCTGGACCCAGCATCAATGGGACCACCCTGTCTTCCTCTTTTTCTTCCGGTGGAAGAACCAACACCGGTTGCACCACTACCCTCTTCGTGACCATGATCAGCCGGCGTGCCCCGGCCCTTCACGTGGCCTCCTCCACTTCCCTCTGTCTCAGTCACGTTGGTCTCTTGATCATCGCCACCCGGACTCATCTTCACATTATCTCCTTCATCACTGCTTTTCTCAGTTTGATTCACGTTGCCCTCGTTTCGAGGGCTGTTCTTCCCCAGTGGCCGCTGCTCTGAGGACGAGGGTTTCTGTTGGGCTGATTCTTCGGGGTTGGTCATGTTTGATAAGAAAGGAAATGAAATGAAATGAAATGCTTCGCTCTTAATTAATTTCAGGCGAAGCGCAGTCCTTGAACATTAAAAGATCAGCAAGCCTGGCCCTTGATTGCATTTATACATAATATTACTGCTTTCGAATTCGCTGGCGGTTAATCCTTGTTAACTCTATCAGAGCCAGGGGGCGTGACCGTTCATCTTGAGCCGCCCTTTCGGCATATCAAAACGTTACGTCTCTCCATGCTGGCTCGTACACGTCGATATAGCTTGACCAAAGTACGGTGAGGATGGCATCGGTTTTAATGGAGTACTCTATCTCTTCCGGCCAACGTTAGAACGTCGCGTTTGTGGGGGATTTTTTTATAATGGAATGACGACCTGGCTGCCCACATCCGGATATGAATATACGTATATATGAATCAAATCAGCTCACTGCTAAGCATTTTTGGCAGATTTGTTTATAAATGGAAAGACTGAAGTGGTTTCCTTTTTTTTTGTTGGCTAAGAGAGATGAAATTAGACAGTAAGTGGTATGTATTTGAAAATATTCCAGCCAGCAGAAATACAATAATCCTTTCTCACCTTTCCTTGTAAATAAGCTAGTTTAATGGAGATTATTAATTAATTAACCTTAATTAATTGTTATTCCATGCTCTTTGCTGTAGTTGTCCGAAGAAAATAAAAACTGATGCCACTTATTCGCAGTTTACAGCCTGCATGCATATATATGTATATGTAGCTGTATATGATGAAGATGCAATATCATTTATTAATGGCCATGGATGGTGCAGAAAATGGCAAATTTCACAAGTAAAACCGGCAACTTATATGTGGAAAGACAATACTATTGCCCATTTGTTTAAGAATGTTCACGTGTACATGATTAGATAATTAATAAGAAGCTCAATATAGATAAATATATATATATATAGTTTATTCAAGAAAAAAAGATAAATATATAGTGATTAGTGATTTTACTAGCTGGATTCACATCCTTTTAAGGAAAAAATTTAGGTCTCATCATTAAAAGGGTTTCATGAATATCATTTAATGTAGAGTACTCAATATGAGATTCATAGAAAATGAGATCATAATTAAGTTTCACAATATAATCAATTTATTTATGTAACAGCTCGTTACCACATTTTGCACGTATTTTTATACAATTTTTTCGGTTGGGCTGTCTGCGATGTCATTAAAACTCAACAGTTATAATAATAAATGATAAACATTTATTTAACAAATACAGAATATGAAATTCTTTTCATTATTCCTTACATCTGACATCCCTTATTATTCTTGTTTCAATAAAGTAGTACTGTATACATATGTCTGAAATGTAAAAAAGAAGAGACTGTACCTGTTATATTTAACATAATTTGCCGCAGCGCTTAATATGTAGCTATATCCATATGGGATATACTTCTTTAACTCTGTGTCTCTTTTTATCTGTGGAGTTAAAATAAGGGGGTGAGCAAATTACGCACTCAGTAAAGGAGACATATGCTGCTTTATAAAACCAAAACTATATACCACAATATATTTATTTTTCCTAAAATCATATCAAATAGGAAAACAGTGGATATAGAAATCAACACTCTCAATACACCATTCAAATCACTAGCTCAATAGTTTACAATAAAATGAATTAAACAGTAAATAGGATTTAACAAATCCTCTCAGTAAACAGAAATCAACAAGTTGAGACTAGGCAGCACCCTATAAATAAATCATGCTATCATCGTTCCCCTCCCCCTTGCGAGAACGAAATAATCATCCGCTTTTGGGGTGCACCCGTAGGTCATCGCCTCTCACGGCTAACTCAGCTAGATCTATGACCATAATCTATAGGTGGTCATCGGGTCCACCTGCCAAGTGACCTCGAGGTGACCTCGAGACCGCTAATGACTTGGCGGGTCCATCAGCCTCATAACTCATAATGCATGAAACTAGGGGCCTAAAGTCTCAAAATCAAATTATATCTCATGAAAAACCTTTAAGGAATTACTTCATAATTTCATCATTTTCTCAAAATGATTTTCTTTCCAAAAAGGTTTTAAAAACAGCCCGCAATCTCACTGAATTCCGTGTGAGAAAGGCACGGGTTAAACTGACTCGCCATGGCTAGTTCGCCCATGGACAACTCGCCCAAAAAGGTTTTATATTTTCTATTTACAACGATATTAAAATTTGCTCATTTTTTGTTGAGCAAATGCAAATTGAAATCTGTTCGCCATGGTCAGCTCGCCCATCATGGCTCGCCCATGGTTAACTCGAAAGTGGGGTGAACAAGTATTCACCCGCCAATCCTTGCTATTAAAAACAACAAGTAAAACTGGCTCGCCCTCAGTGGCTCGCCCATAACTTTCTTAACAAAGGGGTCGCCCGCCCCAAAACATTATAAAAGGGTTCACCCATCTGTGGCTCACCCGAATTTCTATTAAAACAAGGTCACTCGCCCAATGTATCATAAAGAGTTCGCCATTTACTGCTTTCTATTCAAAGATGAGCTCGCCTATGAATTAAACTAGCGTTGGGCGACCTCGCCCACTTAAATAACAACTTTCAACTTGGCAAATTCTTTATTACCTACTCGCCTCATTGGCGATCACTAACATTCAACATTGGCGATCGCAATAGTTGCCATTCTCTTCACTTTTCCCATATTTTCCTTGTTTATTTTCATCTATTTTCTAAGACCATATCTTGTTTCTAGTTTTCGTATTCTCTAAGAATCTAACTAAAAACAAGGCTGCATCTATGTTTATTACTTTGTAAACATCGAACTATGTCATCAAATACCAAAATAACCGTAGAAATAAGGAAGCTCATCTTAACCAACTGCACTTCCAGAACAGATCACTTTCTGTCTCAGGTTGGCCTTACTTTGCTTATTCTTTAGTTCATCAACGATGGAGGAAAGGTTTTGCAAGCAGGTTTACTTGTTTAGCCAACTTAAGGGTGAAATTTAGTAAATCAATCATGGTGGAAATGGAAGGAACCGAACATGAACTTGCAGCAACATAGAATCGATTTTCCATTCAATCTTCATATATATATATATATATATATATATATATATATATATATAGCCATGCTATCCAAATCAAAATCTACTACCTGTCCCTTGTTCTGTTTCTTCCAATATTTCACGTCTTTCATGCATTAAAAACTTGTGGAAAAACTGCAGCAAAAAGGAACGGCTATGGAAAGCTATCTCTGCACGTTTTGACTAAGTTTTTCTCGTTATCATTAATTGTCTAACCATTTTTCAGCAGAACAAAGTGGCGTGAAGTCTATAGCCTCTTTTCTTGACTTATTACACCTTTGTCTTGTTCCTCAACCAATAAGGTTAATTCCTTTATTGACGTTAACCTTTCTCTATTTATTGTCTTCAACCGTATCTCGTACAAAGTCAATTTTGGCTGCAATGGCTTGAATTTATTTTCATTTTATCCGTACTGATTCCAGTTCGCCTAGTCAACTTGAGGACTCAACTCGCCAACTCAATTTCAATTCGCCAATATTCTTATGCTTACTTATGCAAATATTCAAGCTCGCCTTTATTTGCACCTGGGCATCATCACTTTGTTTTGATGCCAACTTAATATTTGGCCATTACGAAATGATTTCTTTTTCTTGGCGATCACATAGAGGTTTGGCGATTATAGCAATTGTTACATTGTTGGCGATCACCGTATATTGCTCTACTCGCCCACTTTACTACGATTCATGCCACAAATTGGCAATCTTATTTAGCATTTTAAATTTGGCGATTAACATTTATCATTTAAATTTACTCAATCCATATGGGCGATCACAAGTCCTCGCCCCCATTAGGGCGATCATCTAACCAAATTAACTTAACTTGGCGAGCTTACCTATTTGCCGAAAAGGAAATTCAATCAACTCGCCATCATCAAACTCGCCCATTAACCATTGGCGATTATCCTCTTGCTCGCCCATTGGCGAGCTGTTCCATAGTATTCGCCCATAGAGTATTTCATAGAAATGGCTCCATTCACATCCTACGTTAAGGAGCTTTTCACCCAAATGAAAATCAATATTCATTATTTACTTCATTTACATTATCAAATTTTATGAAATTTGGTCTATAGTAGTGTAGAATCAGGTCTTACAATTTATGAAATTGTTAAATTGTTTATTAGTGTAACTGTATTTGTATAATTTGTTTATTTGATAAACTGCTAAATCATTTGGTGGTATAATTCGTTTATCGATATAATCCGTTTATTCGTTAAACTGTTAAGGCATTTACTAGTATAATTGTTATAGCAAAAATTTAGTTATGCATGTTCAAATGTAAATTAAATAAGTAAATTTTATCCGTAAACCTTTTAACTTTGTGTTCTAATTTTCATTTAATTTTTAACTTTTGAATTTTTTCATTTGAACATTTAACTTTTTAAAATGAATTCATTTTGATCACGATCGTGTTTAGACTTATGCAAACATCATGTAAACATTCTCCTAACACATAAGATGAATCCTTTTTAAATTATTAACAAAAAAATTGTGACAAAATAAAATGTTTCAGGAGTTAAGAACCCTAGCATAAAAGATTAATCATTATGAATGAAAATTTTTCTATATTAATTTATATTTTTTTTTGTAACCACAAATATCTTCATCTGTTGTAAGGTTTGAGATTAATTTTGTTCGGGTCTGAAGTAGTAAACGATAAAATCCTCCTAACAGTGATGACTTTAAAATTTGAATCATGTCTAAATATCTGATAAAGAAATCTATATTCACTTTTTCCAATTATTTGTTGGTTAATTCATATACTTTTCATAACCTACATCAAATATTCAATTATTTTTTTTTCTAATTTAATAAGGCTTTGATTTCTTTAGATGGGTAACGTTTGTTTTAATGTTGTTTAGAGAATTTTACAATAATGTCAAAAAATTTAATCTTATTGTAGAGTCAATGTAGACATACATTTTTAAACATAAATTTAATGTTATTACTTGTTAGATGTAAAATATATATTTTATTAAATTAAAAAACAAATTAGTAGCCATAGGCCCAGCCCGACCAAAAAAGGATCATGGTTGGCAATGAAGCTTCCTTTAGTTGGGTTTTCTGAGTTGGGCTAGTCCTGGTTTATTAGCTTACTTTCCCACACGAGTCCATTGGGCCTTAACCCAACTACGAATCTCAAATCAAATTGAAGCGAGAGACGAGCAGTCTTGGGAAGAACCCTTCTCTTACACGAATTTTTGAAGAATCTGTAGTCGGGAAGGAGCAGAGTAGAGCATTGACATAACATGAAAATACGCCGCGCGCCATGTTTCTGAGCTATATCCATGGCGATTCTTTTGAGAACCAGAAGTTTCCTCTTGTCTCGTCTCAAATCCTTTACTTGCTTTGAGGTCTCTCCATGCTTTTGTTTGAGGCTATTCGCCGAATAATTTTTCAACAGAAATGAGTCTTACTTGGTATTTGTTTTTGGCTTAGAGATGCAACCACACATTAGGTGAAACGGGTTTACAAGCTGAATTATATTCTGAAATGGCTCCAGCGCCAAATCCAAGTATTGCTCTTTCTAATTTAACTTTCTTTTTAGCCTTTTTCTTTTTATCATTAACTCAGAATTTAACCCTCGAGTCTTATTATAATGATGTAGTTGACATGTCAAAATGGAAGAGGATTCAAGCAAGCAACGCGGGGATAACTAGTTCTATGATTTCATTTCCTGCTTGGATTGTATTGAACATTCTTCACAAAGGAGGTAATCATACTGCCCATTTCTTTTTGTTTTTCTAACATTTTACCCTTATTTTTTTTAACTGAGCCTCCTATATCCATGGCCTTGCTAATGTAGGTTCTTTAAGCTTTAAAACGCAAGTGCGTCTTTCAACTAAGTTTATTTTGCTCGTTTTATCTCATTCGATCACAAGCTAGTTTTGGTATAAAAATCAATTTCTGAATTTGCTCAATAGTTTTCTTGTTTTACATATTTCAGGTTTTGAGGCCTACTTAGTTGGCGGTTGTGTTAGAGATTTACTACTAAACAGAATACCTAAAGATTTTGACGTGATTACCACTGCTAATCTTAAACAGGTTTGGTTACAATATTTTTGTTTTTTCTTCTCATTCCCCTTTCTTTCGCTGGAATTTCTAGTGGAATGTGGATTGATATACATTTGGTACAGATCAAGAAGAAATTTCATCACGCAGTAATTGTTGGACGAAGATTTCCAATATGCATGGTGCATATAAAAGGTTCTGTAATTGAGGTAAAATTCTTGGTTTAGTGCTATCAGAAACTTTGTATGTCATTTCTTCTGGATTACAACTGCCTCAATAGGGGGAAGTTTCTTATTATGAAAAATTGAATTTGTGTGTCCTAAGGTGTCAAGTTTTGAGACAGTTGCAAAACATGATGAAGACAAAGAAAAACGTTTATCATGTTTAATCCCAAAGGGATGCAATGAAAAAGACTTAATCCGCTGGAGAAATAGCAGGAGTCGGGACTTTACTATTAATAGGTATTAGTTCTCATGTATTTACTTTTCATGTTTATTCCATGCAAAGAGTTATCATAATCCATTTATTAACTTGTGAAGGACTCCACTTCCCCATCTTTCTCCATGATTGAGCTTGAGTTTGATGCCATCTAATTCATAAGGATTTTATTTGAATTGTGGATGCAGCTTATTCTTTGACCCATTTACATGTAATATCTATGATTACAGCAGTGGAATGTCAGACCTAAAGTCCTTAAAGGTGATTCCCCGCTTCTAATAACAATTTTTGGTGTTTCATAACCTAAACTAATATTTGCCCTTTGCCTCTTCTGTTTGGTTATATTGACTCAGCTACGGACGATAATCCCCGCTCATGTTTCATTTCAAGAGGACCGTGGTATGTGATTCTATCTTTCTTCAGTGCAAGCTCTTATAAGATATTTTGATGGAATGACTGCTACATTATGAGACACTAGTGGCAAATTATAGCTATTTTTCCTATGCAGCAAGAATTCTCCGAGGCTTAAGAATTGCGGCTCGTCTAGGCTTGTCATTTTCAGAGGATACTGAGCGTGCAATGCACGATCTTTCAGCCTCCATTGAGGGTTTAGATAAGGTACTTTAGAAATATTAGATTAGACTTTCCTGCTGTCCAGATAATCTCTCTTCTCTCACTCGTTGCTCTTTCTTTTGCTCTCTCCATTTTTCCTTCCTGAGTCTTTTCTTGCCCCCCTTTCTTGTACCAATCACATTTGCTCTTGCTACACCAAAACTAGGCACAAAGAACCAAACAGGCTGTGTCTAAGTTGCAACCCATTGCCATTGGATTCTTTTCATTTTGGTTTAAAATAAGGTGATGTTATGAATATCTTACTGATACTTACCATTGTAATGTTCTTCATTTATCCAGTTCAGATTAATGTTGGAACTGAACTACATGCTGTCTTATGGAGCTGCTGAGTCATCCATCTGCTTGCTCCAGAGATTTAACCTGCTGAATATTTTACTTCCATTTCAGGTTTACACATTTTTAGCATCTGGTTGTACATAATTTGATTTCTTGAATTTAGTCATCAGAGAGGTTATCTGAGACTTGTTTGCTTCACAGGCAGCGTACATTAATCAGCAGAGATCTGCCAAGAATTCCATGATGCTGATGGTGAGCTTGGATTCATAGAAAGAGCAAGTTGTTTTCTGTATTTCTAACTTTATTGGTGAAGGAACTCCTTATTTGTAGCATGGAGGGATTTATGAGGGTTTTGGTAGCTATGCAATTCAACTTGACTTTATCAAGCCTGTTTACCTACTTTCGGAACAAAATAAATGCTCAATGTTAAAAGTATTTGAAATTCAAGTAATTTGGAGATATTGCTGCAGTATCTTGAGATTCTGACTAGTTGTGTACTGATAGTTGTCTAGAAAGATAACATTTATGTTATAGAAAGGTAAATCTGAATGCTTTTTGAGTTTCGCTACCACTTTGATAAGTATTTGTTTTCTGCAAAATAAGATAATAATTATGCCTAGCTAGTTTGGTATACTTAACATGAAAATTTGATATAGTTTGGACCTAATTTTCGGAAATTCTCAAATTTTTTTTCCAGTAAATGTGCCACTTTTCAAAGAAGTGAGATTCTTTTCACTGGCTTGCATGTTCAAACACAAGAATTTTGGCTTGATGATTTCACTTCCTGAATCTTTGCTTTTGTTCTTTTGGCAGAAATTATTTTTCAATCTGGATAAGCTGGTTGCTTGTGATCATCCTGCCGATAGCAGTCTATGGTGAGTTACCTGTCATTTTTCTCTTTTCAAGCATGGAATATGACAAGACTTCATCTTTGTTGGTATCATTATCAACAAAAGCTTGGTCATTGTAAGAAGCAGTTTGACTTTCTTTTGTTTTACTAGGAAGTTTGGCAATTCTCTGTTTAAACCTGTCTGCAGATTGAGTTGAAATTATTTTTTCTTAGAAGAATGAGCATAGATGCCTGTGGAAATATTTTTGTACTGCACATAATGGTTTACGTTAAGAAAAAAACAGGATGGAAATTATCATAATATGTAAATCCAAGGAATTGGTGGACTTACATGTTATTATGAATTTCAGTGTTTGTGATGTGCTTAATGATAATTTTTTCTGCATAGAACAGGGTTGGAATATTGATGTTTCACCTGGCATTGGTAAACAACCCTCAAGATGCTCTTGTTGTCTGGACATTTGCTTCTGTTCTATATCATGGAAAGTGGAAGGAAGGTGTTGAGTTTGCAAGAAGACATACTAAGGTGGAAGTTAAATTTGTACCTGAAATCTCAGGGTTTTCTGAAACTAAATCAGATGAAGACCTTGCCCAAGAAGTTGCTCAGTTTGCATCTCTAGTGCAAGATTCTGCATGGGCCTTAACAGAGACAAGCGGTCTATTAGAATCAATGTCCAGATATCCATTTTCTCCTTGCTCTGGTTTGGTAAGTGCCTTTAAAATAACACTCCTTCATTGAAATTTTTAGCATTTCTTATCAGAGAGACATGTTCCAGGTAAATTATCATGCCATCTGAATTGCCCCTAAATCATGCATTTACTCGCTTGTGAATGGATTGTTTACATTTGTTACAAAATAATTGGCATTGTTCCTGTACACATATGTATTTGTATATGTACCCTTTTTATTAAATTAAGTTTTTATCAGGTATTTGTACCAAAGAGAATTGCAAAAGGTGCTGCTAAAATTTTTGACCTGATGGTAGAAGATGTTAGAACTTTCATAAATGGAAGACGGAGAGAGAGTCCCGAGATTGACTACTACTTGCTTGGGAAAGGGGATCCATGTGAGACAAGATATGTGCTTGGCAAAATTATCTTAGAAACAATGAAGGCTGGTTCCCTTGGAGATGCAACGGAGATAACCAATGATGAGAAAGACCTCCTGCAACCAAAGGAAATTGAGGAAATTCTGGCAAATAATCAACTTCCATCAAAGAAAGACAAAAACTGTGCCCCATCATTATTGAATCCTGAGGCCATGCAAGGGATACCACCAAAAAGGAAAAAATTGGTTGATAGGAACCAGAATCCTTGTGATTTATATACTGCTAAAAAGAAGCAAGAAGTGGTTACTAAAGAGGAGATCCAGGACTTGGCTAAGAAGCAGCAGGAGTTAGTCAAGACATGCAAGTTATCTGAACGTGAGATCAACTCGCATCGAGGAAACATATTGAAGAAGGAAAAAGTTCCTTTACTGAATCAGGAGGAAGAGAAAGCTAAGAAGCATATGAAGGTAGAAGAGAAGTTGAAACACCATATTTCACCACATGCAGCATGTAAGAGGCAACAGAGGGTAGTTAAGCTGTTAGGTGAGGAAGAAGCGAAAGGAGAGGCTGAGAAACATAAGGCTATAGCAGTACAGAACAGGAGCGGTGGAACTTTACTTTCCAGTCTCTTCAAGTGATAATTTATTTGCAGGCTACAGTTTTCGGAACAACAACGGAGCAGTAAATCATCTTTCCCCTAGGGGCTTTGGATGTGGTTGTCCCGTAACCTGACTGGCTGACAGAAATTATCGTCTATCAAAGTTGCGTGATAAGAGGATAGGTTGTCGTAATTAATGTAGGCAATTGTCATTTCTTAACAAAAATTTTGACGGTTGAACGGGTTGATATGGTTATAAGCATTAACAAATTAAACATATCGGTTTAGTTTGGTTTATTGTTGAGAAGAGGTTTTCTTCCAGCATGGTATGTCTGTTGTGTCTTATAAATGTTGGTTTGAAATTGCACAACGAATGCACAAAATTTAAAGCAATCAATGGGAATGGGGTACTAAAACTCATAATAAACAAAAAACCCAATAATGCAAATGCAATCATGGAAGAGAAGAATTTTTACTAGTGATTGATGGATCCCAAAAGGAAAAAGCCCAAAGTGGGGGAGAGCGTAGAGAGCGCGTCTGCTCTCTTATCTGTCCGACTTACCACCCAAACCAACCAGCTACAGCCCCGGCCACAGCCCAAAAGAGCTTACTAGTTGTAGTCTTTGTTTCTTGTTAGAGAGCCAAAATCAATCTTCACAGTTCATTATTCAATGAGTAAAAGTGAGTGTAAGAATAATAGTAATAATCATTTTAAAATGAGATGCAGCAGCATGCGGCATGGATGCCCACATGACAAACCCAACATAGATGACCGTTGTTAGGACAAACTACCGAGAAATTCATACCCCTCTCTTCTTCATCCAACGGTCACTTTTCACTAGCTAGCCGTTGCTTTTGAAAATACGCCCCCCTTTCTTTTTCTCTCTCTCACTCATTCTCTTTCCCATTTACCCATCCGTATTTCTAGATTTCCGCTTCTAGGGGGGCCTTAGGTTCTTTAAATGCTCTTTCTTTAAGTAATTTAAAAGGGTTACCCTTGGTCTTGTTTTATTTCCTCCTCCTTTTGGGGTGGTGTTGGTTCTTCTTGTTCTTTCAGATCATATTCAACTAAAATGGATCATATATCTGATGAGAACAATCCTATTCTTACCAAACCCACAAATTTTCAAGGTATATTTCGTTTGCTTCTTTCCAGTTCAAGATTCAAAATTCGGTGTTAAACGCCACAATCTAACATGGGCTTTCTTTTCTTTTGAATAAAGAAGGAGGTGCAGTTATGGGTGGCAGAAGGTTGGTGCTGGAGACTAGGCACAACAGAAGAGCTTTAAGTGCCATTAATCAGAATTTAGTAGGAGCTAAAGCATACCCTTGTGTTGTTACTAAGAGAGGCCTGTCAGAGTACATATCTCTCCATTGCTATATACTATTTATGTCTTCTAAATCTTTAGCTTCTTGTTCTCGCTTGAAAATGACAATGAATGTTTTCTTGCACAGAAGAAATGAAAATTTGAAAACAACCTGCTTGATCCACTGCACAGGCCAGTTACCGGGTTAGTGTCTGAACCTTCGCTTTTTTTTTTTTTTATGTTTCACTTTTTCCTTTTAGTTGCTTGGCTAATGAGTAAGGTACAAAGAAAGGAAATTTCAAATTTTGGATCTTAGATCTCAGACAAATGTCCAAGACAGGGAAAACTTTACTGTCAACTGGAAAGTGATTTTTTTTTTCATTATTTACAAATCAAAATAGCAAAGAACATCATAGATTCAATACATACTAACTAATCTCATGTTCTTCTGAGAGTGCTTCTGAGACTAATCTTCAGATTCTAATTGCTTCATTTTGAATTGATACGCTGAAATGCAGGAAGTGTGCTGCTCAAATTTCTAGTAGTCAACGGCCTTGCCTCGAGGTACCGCACAGAGATAAAATATTCTAATTTTATTAATCCATGATAAGAACATTGTTTCTGATGGCATCTTATCCCTTCAGCAGGAAACAAAGAAGCTGAAACCATCAATTCCAAGCTCAAATGAGTTTGGAGAGTGTATATTTATAGATGTGGAGGAAAACAAGGGATGTGTAGACCACCCAGTACCCATGTTCTTAGAAGAAACAGAAACTAGGCTCAGTGAAGCTGATGATATGGTATCTCCTTCATGTTCTCTCCCTCTCTTGAACTCTCGGAATGTATTAATTGTCTGTAATTCCATTAAACTGGGTTTAGTGAAATTGTTTAGGAGGAAGTTGAAATGGAGGATATAGTTGAAGAGCCAGTTGTTGATATTGATGGCTGTGATGCAAAGAACCCGCTGGCTGTTGTCGACTATGTTGAAGATTTGTATGCCTTCTATAGAAAGATGGAGGTACATAGCATTTTTCTATTGAAATCTTAGGCCCTTTTCAAAGACAAAATTTTCTTCTTTAGATAGTCTCATGCTCACATAACTTAATATTAGTTAAAAGATCAAGTGATAAAAAAATAAGCTCATTTTGAATTCTTTGCTCTAGTCTGCTCTCATGTTCACATGTCAACTTCCCTATTCATTTTTTAAGTCATCCTGCAAACTTTTCGAGTAAAATTTTAAATCTGCCTGAGATTTAGTTACCATATCTAATCATTTGAAAAATGACTAAAACCAGCTCACTCTATGCAGAATTTTAGCTGTGTTTCACCAAACTACATGGCGCAGCAGTCTGACATTAATGAGAAAATGAGGGCTATACTGATTGATTGGCTTATTGAGGTACAGAAATGTTTCCTACTGAACCAATGCCTTAAATGGTAATAATTGGGTGTTGTGGTTCAAACTTGAATGATATAATAAATGCTGTTCAAATCATCAAGTCTAAGGATCATACTGGCTTGTGCATGTCAACAGGTGCACGACAAATTTGACCTCATGGGCGAGACATTATTTCTTACTGTTAATCTTATAGACAGATTTTTGTCCCAACAAACAGTGGTGAGGAAAAAGCTTCAGCTGGTTGGACTGGTTGCTATGCTCTTAGCATGCAAGTACGAGGAGGTTTCTGTTCCTGTTGTGGGAGATCTAATCCTTATTTCAGATAAAGCTTACTCTAGGAAAGACGTTCTCGAAATGGTAGTTAATAAGCTTATCCCATTCTGCAACTAACTTAAACTGCAAAACAAAGGAACATACTAATTCTAATTGTTCCCCTTTCACATGCTGCAGGAGAGATTGCTGCTTAACACATTGCAGTTTAACATGTCATTTCCAACACCATATGTTTTCATGCGGAGGTTCCTCAAGGCTGCTCGGTGTGACAAGAAGGTCAGTTAGGACTTTCCCACAAAGCGACTAATCAACTCTTAATATTAATGCAAGATTACTAGTAACATTTGTAATCGATTTTATTAAAGCAGCTTGAGCTTCTATCCTTCTTCTTGATTGAGCTTGCCCTAGTGGAATATGAGATGCTTAAGTTCCAACCATCACTATTAGCAGCTGCTGCAATCTACACAGCTCAATGCAGTCTTTATGGGTTCAAGCAGTGGAGTAGGACATGCGAGTGGCATAGCAGCTACTCAGAAGATGAGCTATTGTGAGTTTTTCATTCCCTATATAATTAGGTAATCCATAGGAAAAAGGCTATAAATGATTTTGGTTTGTTTGTTGTTGCAGAGAATGTTCAAGACTGATGGTCGGTTTCCATGAGAAGGCAGCAACAGGAAAACTAACAGGGGTACATAGAAAGTACTGCACATCCAAGTTTGGGTACACAGCAAAATGTGAACCTGCAAAATTTCTATTAGGGACCCTCACCCAACCATAGGAGAGGAATGTGCATGTATAGCAGCCACTGACTATACCTGATTCTGATTTGATGGAGAGAAGAAGACAGAAAATAAAAGAGCAACTTTGGGTTGCAATTAGGAATTAAAAATTATGAAAATTTTTAAGCCTGCAGCAGCCTGGGTTGTTAAAAATGTCTTTTACAGCCATGGTTGATTTCTGTATTTCCTTGATACAATAATTTGTTAATGATACACCACCATTCTTTTCTTCCATGTTTCTTCTTTTGATGGTATCTCCGTGGAAAATTTAATCAATAGGTTTGCAAACAAGGAGACAAAACCTCTTTCCCAAGTTCAATTTCTACATGGCATCTTGCAGCGTTACCAAACGGAATAATTTAATCTGATGCCAATCCTCAAGAGGAATAGCCTAGAAGTAGTAGTGTTACCAACTCATTTCATGTCTCTTTTATTTTTTTGGGTGGAATTTCTTGTCTCTGTTTGCATGACAATACACAGAGAAAAAGAGAGCTAAAACCATCTAGAGATAATTGAATAAGACATGATTCACTGAGACAACAGACAGAGACAGAGTCAGCAAATCAGAGGTGGAGTTGTTCGACTTCGTATAGCTCCCGAAACGACGCCGCTGCATTCGTCCACTTCTCTCACCAACCCAAAAGATGCAAAAGGCGGTTCCTTGGTTGGAACTTGGAAGAAGAGAAATGTCAATCAAACACTTCTCTTCATAAAATACTCCCACTTGATTTCAGATCTTTCCACCAAACACCCCTCCCATTCCCAGCGATTTTGCTTTCCCTCTTTCTCTTTGCGAATTCTATAGCTATGGCAGCAGCAGCCTCAACCACCCCTCATTCTCTTCTCCTCCAAAAGACCCCTCAAAATCATCCTTTTCTCAAACGCAACTCCACCCCCTTCACTGTCACCAATCAAAGGTCTGCCAAACCCTTCTCAATCTCATGTTCAGCAGCCACCCCAATCCAAGATTGGCCCGCCGTCCAATCCCAGCCTCAAGATCGGGTCTTTAACTTCGCAGCTGGACCCGCCACCTTACCCGAGAACGTCCTCCTCAAGGCCCAATCCGAACTTTACAACTGGCATGGATCCGGCATGAGCGTTATGGAAATGAGCCACCGCGGCAAAGATTTCCGTTCTATTATCGAAAAAGCCGAGGCCGATCTCCGTACCCTTCTCAACATCCCTGAAAACTACGCTGTTTTGTTCCTTCAAGGTGGGGCCACCACGCAGTTCGCTGCCGTCCCTTTGAATCTCTGTCGGCCCGATGACACCGTTGATTATCTGGTTACTGGATCATGGGGAGATAAGGCTTTCAAGGAAGCCCAGAAATATTGCAAGCCAAAAGTCATTTGGTCTGGGAAATCAGAGAAATACGTCAGGGTCCCTTCATTTGATGGTTTAGAGCAAAGCTCAAATGCAAAGTATTTGCATATATGCGCTAATGAGACTATTTATGGGGTCGAGTTCAAGGACTATCCACTGCCCAGCAATCCAAATGGGGTTCTTGTAGCTGATATGTCTTCCAATTTTTGTTCCAAGCCTGTCGATGTAACCCAGTTCGGGTTGATTTATGCTGGTGCGCAGAAGAATGTGGGGCCATCAGGGGTTTGCATCGTGATCGTCAGGAAGGATCTTACAGGAAATGCACAAGAGGTTACCCCGGTGATGCTTGATTACAAGATCCACGCTGAGAACAACTCTTTGTACAATACACCTCCTTGTTTTGGAATTTACATGTGCGGGTTGGTGTTTGAAGATCTTTTGAAGCAGGGAGGATTAGAGGAGGTTGAGAAGAAGAACATAAAGAAAGCAGGTTTATTGTACAATGCCATTGATGAAAGTAAGGGATTCTACAGGTGCCCTGTTGAGAAATCAGTGAGGTCGCTGATGAATGTGCCATTTACGTTGGAGAAGTCAGAGTTGGAGGCTGAGTTTTTGAAGGAAGCCGCCAAGGAGAAGATGGTGGAGCTCAAGGGACATAGGTCAGTGGGAGGCATGCGAGCTTCTATTTATAATGCTATGCCTTTGGCTGGAGTTGAGAAGTTGGTTGCTTTCATGAAGGATTTCCAGGCAAGGCATGCTTGATTCATGCCTGTTGCTTTTGTTTTGTTTTTTGTTTCTTGTCTCATGTTTGTCTTCCCTCTTATGTATGCTTTGGATTTATGTTGGGTAGAGAACTATGATAAATTGCAAGTTATTCCTCGGGAAATGCTGAAAGTTCCAAGCAGGGGGAGCCTAACAAGTTTTGATAGTAGATTTACATGATTTGCTAGTTTCATCTACCATTTAGATTCTCAGTCGCACAATGTTCAATCATGTAATAAAGGGCTAATGAACAAAAAAAAATCATGTAATAAAGAGCTTGAGTTTTGATGTCTCTCTATTTCGATTATAAAATTCTCTACACTTGTCAATATACCATAGGCTTATATGTAAAACTGCCAATCCTACTGTTGCTGGGTTCTGTCTTCTGAGTAGCTTTTTTGCTTGTCCAAATTTGCATGTGGAATTACATACCCTCCACAAAAAGCTAAACGATGTTATGAAAATACAGAAAAAGAATCAATTAAAAAAAAATCTAGCTTAAGATCGTGGAACAACAGCACCACTAAATTCAGCTGCAATCTAAAGACTATTGATGACAAAAATTAATCTCCAAGCTATTAACCACGAACCTGGCATATCAAAGAGCTCATTTTTATGCGAGCAATCAGTTCAGAAGCTAAATGTATAATAAATGAAAGGCCTACGTACGAATAATGCTTGATCAAAATGAAGGATGAATGGTCTCAGTCTCTCTAGAATCTACATCTTCGCTTAAAGGTTTCGTAAATCATGCAAGAACAACCCATCAATGACAATGGAAACATCATCTGATTTAACATTTGTGATTGAATAGCCGGAAATCAAATTCTTAGTTGCGATTCAAAAACAATTCTGGAATGTAGATTGAAGCAATGAATTACGAATTATGAACCTTTGAAACTGTGAAGACGAGGTGCCCATAGATGGATCCACGTCGACTCACTAAAAAAACTATTCAAACAACAGAAACGGAAAAGACGAGATCGTTGTGGAGATTGGGAGAGGGATGGGATCTCATCTCAGGGCAAAAGGCAAAGGGCAGAGCAGGAAACGTTGCCGTCTCTATTACCGCCCTGTCCCTGCTCGTTGTTTGATTTCAAGCTGAGGGCAAGACAGTCCTTCGGCACAGGAATTTCGCGATACGATTCATCTAATGTCTAAGCTTAAAATGTCTTCAAACTGTTTCAGTTGGCTTACTTTCCTGACTCACAAAGTAAGGTACATGCAATCTGATTTATGTAAGAATTATTTCTTCATTGGAAAATTCGAAAACAACAGTCAACCGAAATTAAAAAAAAAAAAAACAGCTCTTCTCTTTCCTAAAAGCTACACAAAATGTTTTCATGACTTGACCACTGGAGTTAGAGACAGTGATTAGAGCCATGATATACTTCAGAGTCGGATGCCTCCAAATCTTACTGCACCCAAATCTAGTTTAGCTCCCGCATGCACAGCCGGAAGGCACAGTCAGTCAGACATGTATTTCTTCCTTGATTTCATTGAATTCTTCCTGTCTGAAACATGAACAACTTGGGCTTCATTGCAGTGGGCAACAAATATCAAATGACCTATGGCTATTACATTATAAAATCTGTTCTTATTCTCTCACATATAAACATGTCTGTAGACGGTACAAACTACATCCATGAAACAACTTCATTAGCATTGGCAGAGGACATCAATGCCCACGGACACCCTCAAGTACACCATCCTTGTTTTCCTGATCCAATGGCTCTGAAAAGTAGAGTAAACTGATTAGAGTTTTGGGAAGCAAATATTGCTATCCATAGCAAAGACTAGGTCAAAGTGATAGTTCCACCCATCAAAAACATTGGAGAAACAACAGCACAGATATCATAATTGCTGAAACAACTCACATTTTCTCAGAAAGATGGAGACAGGGAAGCAAAGAATGCTTACTATTGGATCTTCCCTCTCTAAAACTAACGGCTACATGTTTGAAAAATTCTTTGGTTGCATCTGCATGGTCATCATAACAAGCATTGCAGTCAGGACACAGACATAACCAGTAATGAAACTAAAGCAAGGGAGGATGGCGTTTTAGGTTGAGATGCAAAGTTGAACCATATCGTGCTCCACTCGAACCAAAATAATTAAAGCATAGCAAATAGAATTCATAAATAGCAAACATGAGAGCATTCGATGGATAGAGACAAAGTAATGACTGAGGACCATTTGCAGCAATTGTAACAAATCTTTAGGAAAATTTCTTTTTATGTACTTTTAGCAGTAATCATTTATATCGCCAACAACCTCTTGACCGAGTGATTAAAGATGAGTTGTGATATATTATAAATCTTCGGTTCGAATCAAAGCATCTCCATCTCCAGCTATTTAATATTTCTCTTGTAACCAAAAAGAAAAAAAAAAGTAATCCATTTATATCATTGAAGTTATAACAAGATTCCAGCCATGAGTTCCAAATGCCACAACACAGATGATTAAAAATTGTTAAGTCATTTTTTCATTAAATCATTTGTACATATCCTAATGGAACTAATCTCCATTTTACCCAGATTCCATAAGATATAACCCAGCCATGATGATCAAAGTTACAGCTGAATCTGTTGGGAAGGAAAACATCTCTGAAGTTACAGTTCAAACGCCAGAAACTGAAGCAAAATGATTCCAATATTATGTCACAGGATAACATATTCTTTTATATGTACAACACTTATACACAAGACCTACCATGATTCATTGTAAGGGATGGATCTTGCTCGTCTATGGATCCAATTACCTGTGCTGGTGCACCTGCTACCATACTTCAAAACACCCCAAGATGGTGCATTAACCATTTAAGATTCAGTCAATGAATTTCAAATAAAGTGCAATCATTAATATTTGGGAAAGTTACAATCTACCTATGTGGAGGCACGTGTTTTAATACAAGAGAACCAGCAGCAATCATTGCACCTTCACCTATTTTTATATTCCCAAGTATTGTCACACATGCGCCAAGTAGTGCACCGTCGCCAACTTTTGGCTGGCGATCACCGATTTCTTTCCCAGTCCCACCCAAGGTCACACCCTGAAAGAGAGCATCATATGATGTAACTGGTCAGCAGGTTCTCTCATACCACAGGTGTTAGTAGTTCTTTCCAACCAGGAAATAGAACACATTGAGAGATGAGACTCCAAGTGATTCGGGAAACATAAAGAATAGTATTGTCAAAAGAGCAAGCCCTTTCTTTATACAGAATTGAAAAGAATCTACATTTATGGACATTCGCACATCTCATGGTACCAACTGGGGAAAAAGGTTGAAAAATGGGCACTTGCATTGTCAGTCCAGATGTGTAGATACAGGAAAGGGAAAGGTATCATCAAGACCTCTTGTGAATAGACAAATGGGATAGGAAGTTGATGAATGGGAGAAGACTCAGAAAAAATGGTTCATGGTATCAATATTAACTAAACTTTAGCCAGAATCAATATCCAAACCCAACTCTATTAACATATTGAACAGTTTATTCATCAATCCCTTGCTACAAAATCAATCAGGATTTTCCTAAATTTCTGAAGAGTTAATTTCAATTCTGTTTTCTATTTTTTCAAACTATTAACAAGTACAGTGGAGTGTAATAAAGAAATAAGGAAAAAAAATAAGATGTTTTAAACAACTAGGTAGTTTCAGACATATCAGAAAGATCTCTTCATGAGATAATCGAAAAAGAATGGCAACAAAGTGGCTTACATGCATCAATGAAACACGATTTCCTACGACTGCTGTTTCACCAATAACAACACCAGTCCCATGATCCAATAATATGCCATCTCCAATTTTTGCAGCTACATCAAATCATGACACAACAAAAGAAGTTGAGATACATTGTTACATGAAAACTAAAACAACTTTATTATCTTCATGGACACCAAACTGAGTATGCAATAATCACACTGTAAAACCTCAAAAAAGAGAGATCTTATCAGCTGTTTCACACAATAAAACCACAGAATTACAACTCTTTCTCCCTTTTTATGCATAAGATGTCGTATAATTCCTGGTAGAACTTAATAACCAGACATTACATATTGCAAACAGCATGAAAGACATGAATTAAAGTATGAAACAAATATACCTGGATGTATGTCAACTCCAAAAACCTGAAAAGTATGTAAAAGATATGTTAAAATGGCAAACCGAAAAGGCATGATCCTGATTAAGGAACCAGAAGCAGAACTCTACCTCACTAATCCTACTCTGCAATGCAAGTGCCAACACTTTTCGCCCTTGCTTCCATAAGGCATGTGCTACTCGATAAGATTGCAGAGAATGATATCCCTGAAAAAGGAAGGAACATGTGACATGTCAGATATATCAGAGAATGGTGTTCCAAAAAGCAAATAGAATTGGATGCGCAACAATAGTTAAAAGCCTTCATATTTCTCATCTCTTAATATATCTTCTCTTTATATCTGAAATCATAATAAATCAACTAGCTTTTCACTTTAAGGAATACAACAACCCCAGTTTAAAAACTAGGGCAGCAAATAACTGATTTGCATAAAAGTCATGACATCATGCATACATTAGCAAGTAGTTGAAAAAAAAATATATATTACCTTAAGATATAATAAAGCTGAACTATATGACAAACAAGCAGGATCTCTGTCTATGAATGCCTGCAGAAGAAGTATTTCCCAACTATAACCAGTTAAAATGATGATTCAAGCAAAAGACATCTAAAAACAGACATCAACTCTATACTATCTTTTAAAAACTAACAAATTTACCTGCACATCCAGGCGTATTGATTGTTGAATATCTCTATCATGCATCAGAACATCAGAAAATATATCCATCAGTTGAGTTGCCAAGAGTGCAGGATTTTGTAGACGATCAGCAAGAACAAAGCCCAATGCTTCTTCCAAACAATCATGAGCCAAGATGCTCGCATATAAAAAGCTACTTAAAATAGGCTCTTTTTCTGCCTGCAGCAAGTTGCATTCTATCAATTTATCTCACACAGTACCAAGAAGCAAAGAAAACTACATTAAATCATTGTGATAAATCAAGAGGGATAGGTTAATAAACAACCTCCTTTCATGAGAAAAAAAATGGAAAATCTTACGTCATCCATTCACGTTTTAGAAGAGTCTAGGAGCCAGGAGATTTTAGACAAGCATATTAAGAATTGATCATAGAACACATAAGTTGTGCCTTCATCAAGAGCCATTGACACTACTTTCACTTTCTGACAAAATAAACAGCCAACATACCAATTTAACATATGCATGTGATAATAGAAAAACCGAAGAAACTAACTACTTTCCGATTCATAAATCCTTCATTCCTTCACAAACAAAGTCACAAGCAACAGAAAGCAAAATCTTCAATAATCAAAATCTCATCACTAACAGATCAAACAGTCCGTTCAAGCAGCACCCCGTGAAAATAATTTCCGAAAAATAAAAAAAGAGCAAGTAACTATCAAAATGGTTACCTCCAACTTGGCCTCCTCTCTCACAGCACCCCAAATTGCGTCATGACCCGAATTAGCAGCAGAGTCATTGTCAGGCTTGGGAAGGCCCATCGCATACACCGGAAACACCTTCTCAAAAGGGAACTCTATAGACTTAACATTAGTTTCCTCTGCATCATCTCTTTCTTTAAGAGATAGCCCACTTGAGAGCATCTCGGGAAACGACTCCCAATGCTTATCACTGACACAACCCATGAAAATAAAGATAGAAGGGAAAAGATCAGCTAGGGATTGGGGATTGTTTGAAAAATAAACAGCTCTTTTCATGAATGAGCAAAAGAGCGGAATCTAAAGATAGAAAACGAGTAAGACAAGTGGTGCAGTGGAAGTGGCCTCTTTATTTTTTTGTTAAACAAAGTGTGTTTCTCGTTCTTACGGAGGCGGTTTGATGCGTAACATGTCGTCTTTGGGTTTTTTGGTGTTTGGCATGGCTCACCTATCACTGTTCCTCACCTGATTGGGAACTTCGGATTGGGTTGAGGGCTTGAGGACTTACGCCGCTCCCGCTATCTATTCATTTATTTATTTACTTTACTTTGAGTTTTTCGGGTATAGAGCCAACACAACCATGTTAGTGTTTATTATACAATTTTTTCTTATTATTGTTTTCTGAAATTGTGGCATTCATATTTGCACTCTTACACAAACTTTTATAAGACTAATACTAGCAGTAGTAGGATGAAAATAGCAACAAGAAATAAAAAATAAAAAACAACCTTCTTACCTATAGACTATAGGCTAAAAATGGGATGGAGCTTGACTTTGATTAATATAAACAAAATTTGTGATAGCTAGAGAAAAAGATATTAGTCTCTATCTTATTATATGCATAGATTATGCTGCAGCATTGCATTGTTGCTCTTCTTGTTTCTCCCCAAGAAGAAATGAACATATTAAGAATAATCCCTCAGTAATAGTAATAATGGTTGTAGTAATTGTATCAAGGATATGTTATGCATGCAATGACAACTCAAACGCTTGTTTTTGTCATTAAGTAGGAGGCAAACCAAAAGAAAAAGAGGCTTCCATTGTCCACATCGGAACGCGATGAAGTGCATTTGATTCGATGATATCTTTTTTTTTTTTTTTCCAATGCTAGTTGTGAATGTGAGCGATGCCACAGAACAGATCCAATTGTATGTATATGGCCATGTAAACGGCTAGGGACATTCTGCATTGTTTGTATACAACAGCCTTCATTTGTTCCACAAAATCATGCATCTAATCTAGAGCTCTCACACTCTCTGACACAGCTCTGACTCATGTTTTGTTTCTGCTGTTTGTGTGCTTGTCCATGGTCTATGGCCTGGCCCACCACTATCTTTTTCTGCTAGCTCCTCCGTGAGAAATTTTAAATATACTCCAGTTTTTCTCTTCCTATTCTATTTTTGTGAGTAATAAACACTCTTTTTTTTTTGAAAAAATGGAATATAAAAAGTAAAAATACGGGTATATTTAGAATTTTTCCTCCTCCGTCAATCGGAATGAAATTAAACACTAAAGTGTAAAACCCCCTTCCCCATATCGTATTCATTTGCTTTGCTTGCTGGAATTGCTGCTCCACTCTTTTGTCTTATAAATACTACAATTACTTTGTAAATTCTAATTAAAAGCCAAAAGAAAAAAGACTAGACGAAGAAATCCTTCAATGTCAAAAAAAAAAACTCAAAACAAAAAAAATAAGAGTGAGAAGGCAGAGAATATATATATATATATATATATTTGGTTCCTTCAAATAAAATGATGCATAGGTAATTTAATGTGACATCGTGATCTATTATCGTGTTTTATTTATAGTATTGTTCTTGTTTATATTATACCGCTTAGATTTTTTGTGCATTATGCATATAACTCGTCTTACCTTTGGTAAATAGCCAACATGTCTCTGCCAATGTAAGCTTCTTTTAATTTGTTGTATTTATTCTAAAAAAATTCAACATTTTATTTTTAAAAAATTAATTATTATGAGTAAAAAAGTTCAAACTCTTTGAGGGGAGGTTTTCCCTAAATTAAGGGAATCTCTAATATGGATGACGGTAAGATGCATGATGTTGGCAGTCTCTTATATCTACACGCGGCGCGTTGCCAACGCGACTTGACTCTTCTGCTTCGCTATTGGATACAGCTAGGAATGGAAAATGGGAACATGTCCTCTCTGCATATGATCACCACTCACGTCCATTACTTTTTTTTTCTTGCTTTAGTAATAATATTCCATAATTAATTAATTAATTTTTTTGGCCAAAATTAATTGACTCTGCGCTTCCATTCTCTGCTCTTTTTTTTTTGGTTATAATTCCATTCTCTGCTCTTTCATGGCCGTTTGAAGGCCCAAGCAAAGCACTAACCAAATTCCTTCTCTATACTCTCTCTCCCCAACCTTATAACCCGACCCGACTTTATCTCAGAGCCCGATGGCCCGAAGATCCTTACCCATCCTCAAGCAACTCTTGAGCTCTCCATGTTCTAACCTCACACCCACTCGATCCGTCACCTACATGCCACGGCCGGGAGACGGTGCGCCGAGAGCCGTTACCTTGATCCCAGGTGACGGGATCGGCCCTCTGGTGACAGGCGCGGTGGAGCAAGTGATGGAGGCGATGCACGCGCCGGTATATTTCGAGCGATACGAGGTTCACGGCGACATGAAACGTGTGCCTCAAGAAGTGATCGAGTCGATTAAGAAGAATAAAGTTTGCTTGAAAGGAGGATTGGCGACGCCGATGGGAGGAGGTGTAAGCTCGCTTAACGTCCAGCTGAGAAGAGAGCTCGATTTATACGCTTCGCTCGTCAATTGCTTCAATTTGCCTGGCTTGCCTACAAGGCACGAAAATGTCGATATTGTGGTGATTAGAGAGAACACCGAAGGCGAGTACTCTGGACTCGAACACGAGGTCGTCCCTGGAGTCGTCGAGAGTCTTAAGGTACTCCGTTTCATCCATGCTTTATCTTTATACTAAATTGAATAAATATTATAATTGTTTTATTTTATTTTTTGTGTCTCATACTAATCGATTGCTAGGTGATAACAAAGTTCTGTTCGGAGCGAATTGCAAAATATGCATTCGAATATGCTTATTTAAACAATAGAAAGAAAGTGACTGCTGTGCATAAAGCCAACATTATGAAGCTTGCTGATGGATTGTTCTTGGAATCATGTCGAGAGGTTGCTACCAAGTACCCAGGGATTAAGTACAATGAAATTATTGTGGACAATTGCTGTATGCAGCTTGTTTCGAAGCCTGAGCAGTTTGATGTCATGGTATTCATATCCATCTTTCTATGCTGTTGATGTTTGTTATGATTGAGAGTTTAATATTCAATGGTTAAAGTTAGAAATTTGTTTGAGAATTTCGTATTATAGAGAAACAACCTAAAACAAATGGGTTTGGGAAATGATGGAATTAAAGGCAATGATATGATATGGTATGATACAACACTGCTAGCTTATCTCTATCAACAAAGCCATATAAACGAGTCACTCTCTTGGAGATTAGATAATCCCGGTAATGTCAATGAAAGTAGTTTATTTTGAGACTCTTTTCCTTTCTCTGTCTCCAGCCTCTCAACTATAGCAGTAGAGCTATCAAATTCTGCATATTGTTGTACGTGCTAAGATTTCTTTTTTCCTTAGAGAATCACATCAGGAAAGGGAAAAAAGGGGGGTTATATAGAAAAACAATAGAGGAAAAAAAAAACAGAATGGTAGACAACCTTTTGGAAAATGGTGGAAAATTGGTGAATATTGTTCAACTATGGTAATCTTTTTCTCTCTTACTTCCCTCTTTTCTTCTTATCATAATTAATGATTCTCTAACTGATGTTGGCTGGTCTTTTTTCCAGGTGACACCCAATCTTTATGGCAATTTAGTTGCAAATACAGCTGCTGGTATTGCTGGGGGAACTGGAGTTATGCCTGGAGGTACATTCATTGACACACACAGTTGATGATCTTAATGTTTTCTTCTGTTTTTTAAATTTTTGTACCCTACTTGTTCTGGAATGAGCTACATTCGTGTTTTGAATGATTGATAAATACATGACAAAAGAGGGCCCTTAGAATCTCAGTGCTGTTTACCAAAGGTCAAGTTATGGGATTTGATCCCTGTACTTATCCAAAAATCAGAATTTAGTCCTTGTATCATAATTTGAACAAATTTATCAGGATGTAAAATGTCAATCCAAAAACTAATAAAGTTACAAAATCACGTTAAGTTGCTGACCTAACAATTTTTTTGATCATGTCGGCTGCTGATGTGATTTTCTCTGGTAATGTAAATGTCATATTGTTAACTTTTTTTTTTCTGTCTAAATTCTGATTTTTGCATGAGTACATGGATTGATTTCATAATTTGACCTTTACCAAAAGGAGAAATTGGTGATTGTTAAATCATGAAAATCAAATAATTCATGCCTATCAATTTTATTCTTTTGTCTGTCCTTTCAACTGGAGTAATGAAAACTGTGAATGCACGCATTTCCAAAATGCAATAGCAAGTGCTTATCTATTGGCTGTAGGACTAAAGTTTCATTGGTTTTTTAAGCTCGCTGTTCGTAACTATACAATGAAGATATGTGTAATTGTTATGGGAGGAATTAAAAGCATGAAGCCTTCTATCTGTTCTAGTACTCATGTTTCCTTGAATAGCATTTGATACTAAACATGTGAGATTACATTGAAAACCAAGTTTTCACTCATTATTCAGTTTTGAAAGGGTTAGGTTATAAGATATTGTTGGCAGAAAAGAGTCGGGTGCCACCAGTTGTAGTACAGTGTTGGACTCTCTGAATCATGTATGTATGACTAAAATCTTGTTCCAATGCTGGGGTGCTGCTTTTGCAGGCAATGTTGGGGCTGATCATGCTGTTTTTGAGCAAGGGGCTTCGGCAGGAAATGTGGGCAATGAGAAACAGCTGGAACAGAAGAGAGCAAACCCAGTGGCCCTGCTTCTATCATCTGCTATGATGTTGAGACATCTGCAGTTTCCCTCATTTGCAGATAGATTGGAAACTGCTGTGAAACGGGTTATATTAGATGGCAAGTACTGTACAAAGGACCTTGGAGGAACCAGTACCACTCAAGAGGTCGTTGATGCAGTCATAGCTGCATTAGAGTAAGAAGATAGTTGAGTAGTCACTGCTTTCTACGGAAAATTTGGCCATCTATTGGGAAAATTTCCGAAACAAATTCTCAATTTTGAGCTTTGATCAATTTCTGTTGATTTTATTCACATACAGAATTGAAAATGTCATGTCTAAATAATCTCAATCCATGGAATTGTTTTTTGAGGTAAAACATTATTTTGTACTCAAACATCATTTTTGCTGCGTGACAGTACTAACATAGTATCACTGTTTGGACAGTAAGATTTTCATCAGCTTTCCAGGCAAACGTAGTTAAACAATTTAGGCTAAAAGGCCGAATAAACCATTTTACTTTTCATGGTTGTATAAAAAAGGCATCATACTTTTTGCATGTTCAATTAAGTCCTTAATTGTAATATAAGGTCAATTAAACTAAGGTCCCTGTATTATTCAACCCATGGCAAAAACTAAGTACTCTCTATGTAATCTAAGCTTACTTGGCATCCACATAAATAAATAAATAAATAATAATAACAAGATAAAAACTAAGTACTCTCTATGTAACCTAAGCTTAGTTGGCATACACATAAATAAATAAATAATAATAACAATATAAATTACTTTCTGATAAATTATTTAAGTATAACCCGAGGGATCTAAAACGAAAATGATAGAATATTGTTGTAATCTAATTCGAAAACGTTTAGTATTGCTGTAATCTTTAAGTATTATTTCTCCGTGCTTAGGATGCCTCAAGCTTTCGTTTTCACCATGCTACTATTCACCTTCGAAGTTGGTGATCTTTTAACATCCTCCGCCGCTTGTTCTGACTGGACCTTCCTCCGACGCTCATTATGACCAGCCAACCGATCCCTACAACTCCTTTTGGTGCCATCAAACTCTGAAATTTCATGAAACCTGCGGTTTACACTCCAAAAATCACCAATGTACAGAAAACCATAACAAAGATCTATGCATGACATACCACAAGTTACTATTCCTTTCATTTCGATGTTCCTCCGGATATGCACAATCGGGCTCACAACTAGGACTCACAGAATACAGTAGAAATAAACAATGAACTACAAATAGATATAAAACACTTAACTTGGACTTTAACGTCTGGGAAAACCAGAAATGACAAAAGGATATTGATAATTAAGGAGCAAAATGAGCAAAGTTTAACCTGCTACACTGCTGGCAGAACCTCTGGCGAATGCCCTTAACCAAAACAAGGGCAGCCTTGGCGTGTCGCTCGCAGACTTTGTGGCGCCGATGATACTGCTTTGCATCTTTTAAATCCGCACTACATTCATCAACTTGACAACACAAAAGAGTACCACCACCGCTGCAGCTTGAAGAGTGTGAGTATTGTATCAAAGTCCTCCTTTCAAATCTCTCCCGGGGAACTACCCTTATCATGACCCTCCTCTCCTCTACTTGTTGCTCCTCATGTTCACTCTCTGTCTCTTCTTCCTCTATCTCTGGTTCTTGCACTGTTTCCGAGTCATTAAACAACCTTTTTGCCATTAAAAAAGAAGAACTTGCGTATTTGGGCTTTGGAGGGGCTTTAAGAAGGCACAAGATTAAGATTGAATTTGCTGAGGCAGAGACTGTGAGGGAAGTTTTGCCTTTTAGGGTTCGTAAATGATGGATGAGTGTGAAAGAAAGAAACCAACAAAAGCTCCAAAGTGGGGTAATCGAAGAGAAAAAAGGACAATTGGATAAGTAATATGAGAGAGAGACCGTCAGAGCTTGGTGTGTGACAGAGTGAGAGTGTCCTACCATAAGACGCAAAGCGTCTCGCCCAACATCAAATGTTCGGCTTTCAGGATGACATTCCTTCAATCAGTCATTTTATTCGTCGTCTTTACCTACTCTAACATTTTCACTTTTCTTTTTCTTTTAGCTTTTTCTGTCGCGCCGACGGCCATCAGCGTTTGAAAGAAAAAAAAAAAGTTTCATTCATATAGTTAACAATAGTAATAGAAGAGAAAGAGAATAATATTGTTATTGATTAGTAGGAGTGATTAATTAGCGGAGACGGTTTGGGGAGGGACCGCGGGAGCATGTGAACTGGGTATTACTGTGGCTAATGAAGCGTTTAAACGGTTGAAATTCACGTTTGTTCTATGACATGTTGAATTGACAATATATATAAAATAAAACTTTGCTGTTTCTGGGATTTTGTACTGGAGCCAGTGGAATGAGATGCTAGACCTCGCGTTTATGGATTCCCCCTGGTTCTGGTACTTTGACTTGCCCAGTTTTCCTTTTTATTTTGGTTCATAGTTCATTCATATATACATACAGTCCAAAGAGCAGGGTTTCCAGTGGGCCAAGGACCCAGTTAATTTAGGCCCATATACAAATGATTATACAAGCGAGCAGTGGCTGGTGCTGCGGTGCCTCACTTGGGTGATTGCAGTTGCAGCGCAGGGTGGCACAAATATATGCCTGAGGAACATTTCCCCAAAACAGATATTTGAGAATATTCCTGCACAATGTGACACACATAGGAGGAGCTCCAACAGTCCTCAACATGCTTGTGAATTCATCTGTCATTGATCAAATTCAAAAGCCACTTTCCCACGAGGTTGAAATAATGACAGGAGCCTCACCATCACCCCCTACAGATCCTATTTAAGATGCAAGATTTGTGTTTCAGTGTAAATCACTTGTATGGCCTTCGAGAAACTTATGGTTCAGTACATATTGCCTGATCATGAGCAATCAAAGTTGAATGCAATATCTTGGTTTGGAGAAGGTTGACGGAAGAGATCTTGTCACCGTGGGAAGTGTACCAGCTAATGGTAAAACTACGGGTAAGATTATGTTTTGAGGAAACACTGTGATGAGTGTATACTTTAAAGACTAGCAAGCAACAGAGGAGGCATTTAGTGGTGGATGGTGATCTTTCAGGAATTGTCAAGAACTTCAACCAGAATGACAGAGAAGTTTATATTGAGTGAAAAAGCAAAGGCCCTTAGCAGCCTCTTTTAATCAAATTGATAACGTACTAAGAACCCAAGTTTCCTCCAAAACTGGAAGATAAAAAATTTCTCAAAGTTGCTCATTATTTTTCCATGGTTCATTATTGTAATGTGCTCACCATCCACAGATACTTTAACAAAGCCATTTTGACAGCAATGCATAGGCCAGAATTTGTCTCTGCCATTTGCATTTTGCAGCAGGGAACACTTCTTTTCAAAGTTTGTTGCTCACAAAGCGGCTCTTGCAGGATGTTGATCCAGGTTGAGGCTTATGATGTGGGAATAGATGAGAGAGCCACAGTATAGACGATTTCCAATCTTCATTCCGCATGTAATCGTAGATAATTCGCGATCATGGTAGTGAGCAACTGGCTTTCCTTCCAAATCAACTAACAAGACGCCTGCATTTTTCCCACGAGGTACTCGTGCAATGTACTTCTCCATGATTGCCACAGCCTTTCGGATGAAAGGATACCTCAATAATAAGTCAAATGCAACCGAATTTCCCTGCTCAATACGTACAACAGTGCTCAAATTATCAGAAATTGTTAAAGAAAAAAAATAGTAGATTACAATGCCACTGGTTCAACCAATATCAAGGCTCAAACTGCCCCTAATTATCTTTATTTGTTGTTTTTGTCCACAAATTGGACATTCCAAGATATGCTTATGGAAATAAATACACTAGAAATTAGTATTACCGCGGCTAATCCAATCCAGAAGTGGCCGTCTCCATCGTATTTAATATTATCAGGGTAGCCTGGTAGATTATCAAGAAATTTCTCCAGGCGTCCCTGTTTGTTGCCCTGAATGTAATACTTTTTACACCTCCTCCTGCAATTAAATATGTTATCAACCCAAGTCAAACAAATCAGAATTGAAGTTAAAACTCTTTGTCAATGTCGAGCTATTAAATCATTAGATCAGACTGGCAGGCAGAAGCCTTTGGTAATAAATATTACAAGATTAGAAACATACAAAATGGTTTCACAGAAGATTGCAGATTCTTGACTCGGTGATACTGCAACTCCATTAGCAAAGTAAAGACCGCTGACTAACACTCGGGTTTTTCTGCTAACTGGATCGAAGCTCATAAATCGACCATGAGGCTTACCCTCCAGCAGGTCCTGATAGTGATCATGCAGGTTATATTTGTTTGAAGCGTCTGTAAAATATATCATACCATTCTCTGCTATATCTACACCATCTGTGAGGTTGAATTTCAGGCCATCAGCCTCATCCGTTAGCAGCTCCACCTCACCATCTCTGCTTTTATTCAGCAGTCCCTGTTAGTAAGGAGAATCAATTAACTGATCCGGTCAACTCATCGAGGAGCAAAGTCTGCTCTAATGTTCGGGCATGTAATCTCTCTCATCAAACAATAAATCAAGGACAGCTGACCTTTGTGTAAGACTTCACTTATTCAGAAATCAATACAAGTATGAATTGAAACCATTTATGCGTTTCAAAATTCCAAGTACTGTGTAGGAAAGGTAACTAACCTTATAAGCATCAGCCACGATAATTTCATCGTTGTGTCCAAGAGCGAGTCCTAGTGGTCTACCATGGGTGTTTACTAAGTTTTCCACGGCTGAATCGTTCAACCTGACACTCTTGATCCAACCATCTTGACAACCCGTGTAGATGAGTTTTGACTTGGGATCGTACACGATATCTTCCGCTCCTTGCAACTTCCCTGCACCCACGAACTCTGCTCCTTGTAGCATGCGATCGTTGCGCAACGAGACAGTCATGGGTGCTTGACCCAACTCGTGGATGGGTAAAGGAGCTGGGTCGAACGAGTCAAGCTGGTAGACAAGCACAGCTGCCAGTACAGGAACCACTGTGGACAATACAAGAGTGAAGGGCCATGAGCTCTTTCTAGGTTGATTAGCGGGGTTAGAAACCTGAGATTGCGAAAACGATTCAGAACTTGAGTTAGGCATTGCAGCGTCGAAGGCTCTGGACAACTTCTTAGTATCCTTTATGGAGATTGAAAATGTTTAAATGGCCACATGTGGCTGCCGACGACTCTGAACTTGTGATAGCGTACGAATCGTTCAACATCTTTCTTTGATAATAACTATATCTATATCTATAACATTAATTCCTTCTCGCAAGCTTCTTCTATACTATACCCCACATGCCGCCCATGGCGCATAAACAAAAACCAATTACGGCTCAGTTTGGGAGCCCGTTTCAATCCGATTGATCCCGGTGTATTGGCATCTTTGGAAGAAAGACAAAATATTTTGACGATTAAATTACATTTTTATTCCCACTTTCAAAATTTTTTTATTATTTTATTAAAAAATTTATACCCACGTAATCTTTTCATTACTACACGCAACACAATACAAGACAACACACCTTTCTTGTCATGAAATGGATAAACATTTTTTTTTTTGATTGAAGAGTGGATAAACATTATTAGCAGCACATCTTTTTTGGGCTGATATGAACAAGTTGTTTTAAGCAATTGGGCCCTGAAATGAGATTTTTTGTTTAAACAATTGGGTCCTGAAATGGAATTAGGTTTGGTGAAATTTAGGGTGGACCAAACCTACGCAGCCCATATTCGGATTCTCCTTTCGGCTTTCAGTCTTAAAACCCTGCAAAACCCTAACTGCAAAATCCTAACCCTTTCCAGAGGGAAGAAGAGAAGGAGAACAAGAAAGAGAAATGGGAAAAATCCCACCTTCATTTCGGCCGGCAATCTCAAATTCTCTCATTAGAAATCTACCTTTACAGTCCCCAACCGCAACTCCTCATCAGTTTCCCGACAAGACCACCAAGAAGAAACCACCCCAACATTCTAAGAAAGCCAACACTTCCGTAGGATCCCGCACAACCGAACCCCTATTCAAATCCCCGGACCTCTCATCCGCCAAGAAAGTTTTCAACTCCATAGTTGCCACAATGAATGCTCCGCTTGATCTTCGCTTCCACAACACTCTCTTACAATCCTATGCCTCAATCTCCACCGTCAATGACTCCATCTCCCTTCTTCACCATATGATCAAAACTCACCCTTCATTTTCCCCTGACCGATCAACTTACCACATCTTGCTTTCTCAATGTTGCAAAGCACCTGATTCTTCCCTCTCCCTTGTTCACCAAACCCTCAATCTGATGGTCACTAACGGGCTCGAACCCAACCAGGTCACCACTGATGTTGCTATCCGATCGCTTTGCGAAGCAGGACGTTTTGATCATGCGGTGGAATTGGTAAAAGAGCTCTCTTTAAAGCACTCCCCGCCTGATAGTTTTACGTTCAACTTTCTTGTTAAGAATTTATGCAAGTGTAGAACTTTGAGTACTGTTTATGGTTTTATTGATGATATGAAGAGTTCTTTTGGCATAAACCCTGATCTTGTTACTTATACCATATTGATTGATAACGTTTGTAATTCAAAGAACTTACGTGAGGCAATGAGATTGGTTGGTGTGCTTCATGAATCAGGGTTTAAGCCAGATTGTTTTGTTTATAATACTATTATGAAAGGGTACTGTTTGTTGAGTAAAGGGAGTGAGGCAATTGAGGTTTATAAGAAAATGAAAGAGGAAGGTGTCGAGCCAGATCTTGTGACTTATAATACTTTGATTTTTGGGCTGTCAAAATCTGGGAGAGTTAAAGAAGCTAGAAAGTATTTAAATATTATGGTTGAGTCAGGGCATTTTCCAGATGCTGTTACATATACATCTTTGATGAATGGAATGTGTAGAGAGGGGAATGCATTGGGTGCAGTGGTTTTGTTGGAGGAGATGGAAAGAAAGGGGTGTAGCCCGAATGCGTGCACTTATAACACGCTGCTTCATGGGTTGTGCAAGTGTAGATTGATGGAGAAAGGAATGGAGTTGTATGGGGCAATGAAGTCAGCTGGTATTAAGCTTGAGACTGCTTCCTATGCTACTCTTGTCAGAGCACTTTGTAGGGAGGGCGGGGTTGCAGAGGCATATGAAGTTTTTGATTATGCCGTTGAGAGTAAGAGTCTAACTGATGTTGCTGCTTACTCAACATTGGAGATTACTCTTAAGTGGCTGAAGAAAGCTAGAGAACAAGGGCTCATGGTCTAACGAGTATGTTCTTGATTTCTATATCAGCTCTCTTATTTGTAGTTCTTTTTTATTTTTACAATTTTGACATCTATTTTATGTATAAAATGAGCCTACATTTATATGGCAAAATTGGCTTCGGACGTCGTAATTACTGTAACTGCAAGTGCATTATTGTTTGTATGTGTACATGAAGTTGCCATAATGAACTTATGTATACTTTCAAATGTATAAATGTAATTGCCTTAATTTTGCTAATTCCTTATTCTCTCAGTTGATATTGTATACTTAATTGCTCTGGTTTTTATGATCTTGGCTGCTAATCAAATGTATGAGAAAATAATAGTTATGCAATTGAACTTTTCTAATTACTTTGAGGTTCAAAATTCTAACAAATTTACTTTCATGATGTCAGCCTTTTATTCTGTTTTATTGTCAGTTACTACGTATTTATAGTCTATAGTTTCTTGCCTTTAACAATATCTTTGCCAGTGATGTCCTCTGATTACTACTTGATGGTAGTGCCTTTTGAGATGGCTTGAATGGAATCTTTGATAATTGGCATATAAGAAGTCTTTCATCATGCATTCTAGCTTTTGCGGTGGTCTAGCTTTGTGCAAAATCAGGTCTTAATTCAATCCTGCTTAGTCTCATGTTTTTTCCGCTGCTGGTGGTCAGTTCTGATTACTACTTGATGGTAGTGCCTTTTGAGATGGCTTGAATGGAATCTTTGATAATTGGCATATAAGAAGTCTTTCATCATGCATTCTAGCTTTTGCGGTGGTCTAACTTTGTGCAAAATCAGGTGTTAATTCGATCCTGCTTAGTCTCATATTTTTTCCGCTGCTGGTGGTCAGTTCTGATTACTACTTGATGGTAGTGCCTTTTGAGATGGCTTGAATGGAATCTTTTGATGGTTGGCATATAAGAAGTTTTTCATCATATATTCTAGCTTTTGCTTAATCTCATATTTTTTCCGCCGCTGGTGGTCAGTTGACCTTATATCTCTGGTTCTAAACTATTAGGCAATCATGAATTGCCAGCCTTGAATGTCTTATATACTAATTTTAAGGACTAGAATAAACAGTGGTCGGGGGAGCAGACGGCCTGTGCCAGTATTTTACAATTTGAGGATCTTAAACAAAAATTAATCTAACCTATACATTGTTCATCTCTTGGATGTAACATTAAAGAATGACAAATGATTACAGGTTGCAGGCTGAATATGCTACAAGGATCTTTCAATTTTAGGGCAATCCCCATATGGCTAATGATTGGGCTTTTTGGCATTAAATTGCTTTCTTATAAATAGATAGAAGAACTATGAATGTGTGAGGATGAATTGACTTTCGAATTTACTGTTTTGAGCTTTTTTTTTTCTCTGTAACTATGGCAGGCTCATCTGTAATTTATCGGGTAAATGTTCCAGTCAGATCCTTTAGCTTGCCATCTGCTGATGGTGGTATAAGTGCTGAGAGAATCAAACGTCATCATTGTTTCTATGTTTCAGTCACTCCTATTATTTCTTTCAATGCCAGTAATGAAAACAAAGGCTGGAGGTTGGTCTTTGATTTCAAATTTGATACCAGTATTTGCAGCCGAGAGAAGCCAGAAGCTTTTCAATGAGTTGGGAAATTTGACTTTACCCTGTATCCGACAAAATGATGCTAAGATTGATGCACAGACTGTACTAAGGAGATTAGACACACTATCTGCTACCCTCGAGGGTCTCGAGGCAGGTTTAGATGCCTAACAAGAAATAGAGTGTCCTTACTTAATATCCCCACACCTTGGAGACACTACTGAACTTGTACTGCTCATTGTTTATGCATGGCCTCTGCATATTAAAGGATTGATCCATGTTCAAGAACCAGATTTTATAATAATCGTGTTGAAATCTAAAGGCACTTGATTCTTTTCTTATTTATGCCTTGCCTATTATCAATAATTCATTCATTATGGACTGGCTGGCTAAGGAACAATGGCTCGTGCTTCTCATTTCTATATTTGGTTTTAAATAAATAAATAAATAAATAAATATAACCATATTGGTCAGCTGCTGATTAGAACTGAGAAGAGAGAATGATGAATGTTTTGTTTTGTTTAAACATGTAGAGTAGCCCATTTTGAGTCACATCCAGCAATTAATAATAGCATTTATATGTTTTCTATGAACAAATGGATTTGCAAATCGCAGTACTTAGCCATTGATAATTTGATATTACGAAATGGATGGTAAGATTTCATCTGTTTGCCTGTCTTTTTAATCAGGAAGAATTAACCTTGGATGTCACGGGCCTCCTCGGTTCAGAGTCAACTGTTAAGATGTCAAGAGTGATGAAAGAATTTGAGATTTTTCATTTTCCATTTACTTATTTTTTTGGGTTTTCCTATCTTGACGTAAACGAGTTTATAACTTGATACTCTTATGGACATGAGCCAAATCAAAGCAGACAAGCGAAGAGGAAAATTTTCCATTTGCTTTCTGCACAGTGCACACCTCTCCAGCCTTATCACATGTTGGACAGACAAATAACTGACCTCCGGACTGAGGTCCCTCACATGTATGCCTCGTGCCTTACGGGGCCGACTAACTGAACCATCTGGTGGCACAGCCTTCTTCGCTTTCCTCTGATTAGACGGGCATGTGACGCAACATTAACATCTGAAAATGAACACCCATTTATTATCGTCCTTAATTGAAAAGAAACCCCGAAGTTTTCATTGCTGCAGGTTCTTCAATTTTACAAGGCCCTAATTTTCTGCCAAAAATTTTCTTCTCTCATATCTCAGTACTTATTGCTCGTTCACGAGCTGGTTACATACAGAAACTAGAGGAGACTAGGAAAATAAATTTTTGACATGGGTTTACATCTATAATTCTGTCAACAAGCTGCTGCCTTAAATAATTGTCAGTACTATGTGGTCTCCATTAGCTTATTCCTTCAATTTCCGAGATAAATGAAATCTTTCTGCCTCATGCTTCCTTGTCTCCTGAGGACACAAACTGCAGAGTCACCAGCATTACCTATAGATTCCTTTGCTAATTCAAGGACTAGGGCCATTTTTTAATGCTGAAAAATCTTATCTCAAGATAACCCGAAATTTTTTAATCTATTCTTGTTTTTGGTTCTTTGAAGAAAGACATGAATTACTAATATTAACCTGTATTGAGATTGGTATGATTCTACATATATATGACTAGTTTTTGTCATCAAAGAATCAGAATGAATTCTTGCTGACACCATGGTACCATTGATGATTGAGGCGGCAAAGAGGCAAGCAACAGCGTGCAGTGCTGGCCTGTGTTTACTTGTTAACAAATTCTGGCTGGTCGACGTTGCTCATGTATGACCGTAAGAATAAAAAAAGAATTATAGGTTACACAGTGTTAGCAAAAAATGTTACAAGTTAAGCAGAAAGTTAGGTCACCCACAATTCCGCCACATGAGTTAGTTACTACCTTGTCATGAATATGCGGAGGGTTCCCTTCATTGTGTTCTTATAAATAGGTTAAGGAATCATTGCAATTTAAGCACCGCAATAGCTTTGAGAATTCGTAAAGTAAAATGGCAGGCTTACCTCCATTGCCTGATGTGCATCAACCTGTTAGATCCATTAGCTTACCCTCCAGGGTACATCCCACTTCTGTTAAACTTGAAGCCGCACTAAACCACCTAAAAGCCTGGAAAACATCCTCAGTATCCGCAACAGCCGCTTCTTCTGGTGGGACTATTCAGATTGGGCTAGTTGGCCTTGCAGAGCTGCATAATTGTGTCCGGGAAATTATTAGCTCTCCACAAACGCAACGAAAACTTCTTCACTATCATAATAGGAAACTTGTGGAAGATGCACTGGATGAGTCTGTCACATTTTTGGACACTTGTGGCAAAGGAAGGGATTTGTTGTTGACGATGAAAGAACATGTCCAAACACTTCAATCAGCTGTACGCAGAAGGCGTGCAGATTCAAGAATTGAAACTGAAGTTGCTGCTTACATCAACTGCAGGAAGAAGGTCAAAAAGGAAGTAGCCAAGTGCCTTGGAGCATTGAAGAAAGTAGAAAGCAAATTTGATTCCTCAACACTCTTAGATGTAGAGCATCATCTGCTAATGGTGGTCAAAGTCCTAAGAGAAGCAAGCTCCATTACCGTCTCCATTTTTCAATCTCTTTTGCTCTTCCTGTCAATGCCTTCAATGAAGACAAGGGTTGGAGGATGGTCAAAGATCTCGAAATTGATTCCTAATAGATTACTATCCTCTGACAAAGAAAAGGTAATGAATGAAGTTGGAACTGTTGATCTTGCGGTTTACTCCATCAATGAACACTTACAGATTGGTGATGGTATGGCTGAAGTGGAAACGGTGCAGAGTATGTTGAAGACTCTTGATGCCAGCATTGATGACTTTGAAGCTGGATTAGGTTGCATTTATAAGTGTCTAGTCCAAAATAGAGTCGCTTTCCTTAACATCATCACTCACCAAAATAGATTCATATTGTAGTTGAATGTCAAATACAATACAAACAGAACTAGCCCTTTATATTTCCGTCTCTCGTATCATATCCATTGCCAGGCTGTTCTAGAATTCTTCTTACTTTCATCTTTATCATCCTACATATAAGATAACCATACAAAATCAGCTGAAATCACAATCTAAAATGTTCCAATGTTTGTTTAATCATGAATTCATAATGCAGATATGCAGCTTTTAATACTTATAGCATGATGAAAAGTATCTTGGACTAATATATATGTACAATATAAAATTTGAGCCTCTCATAGCTCTTGATTAAGACATCACTGAGAATTATGACTCTCATAGCTATTTTTTAATTGTGCCTTCAGTTTTAGTAAACTTTATCAAGGAATGATGAATCTTACTAAAGTTCGCAAAGACTTGAGCCAATGAGAAAAACTATAAGTAAACAAAGGCAAGTAGCAAAGGAACAAAACCTGAGAGAAAACCCAATATGCAATGGTTATCAGAGTTCCACATTTTATCTAATTAGGGTTACATTTTGAAAGCTTACTCAAAATATCTTGCTTAAAGCCTAAAACAATCCAATTCAAATTCTCAAGACTTGAGTTCTGGATGATTGGTTTCCATAATTATATTAGCATTCTTCATTTCATTTCCCCTCACCACTCACATCATAACACCTCATAGGAGAAAGAGAAGCAGCCGTCCCAAACAGGCCGATGCCAAATGTTATTTCACTGAATTCCCTGATATGCAGGCCTTACCATTGTCACATGTGTTGAGTACGAGCAGACGTGTTCTTACTTACCTTACCCAAGTGTGCCTTTGGATTGCTCAAAAAAATGAAGGAGAAAAGAAAATATGGCAGGATTCTAAACAAGGTCAAATGGAGCATTATTAGTTAGTAAACAAAATACAAGAGTAGTACAAACCACTCGTGCACACAATATAATAGCAATACAAGGGTTGCCAATTATGCTATGATCAAGATCTTGGAATTATAAAAACTTTTAAACTACGCACTTTGCCATTTGGTTTATATGACAGATCTGGATCTCAATCTCAAGAAAAAATATCATTAAATACCTTTTGCTGTTCAAAGGCTCCTACAAGTGGAGAGAAACCGGGTAAGCCACATACGTAGCAATTCTTAAACTTGAAATGGCTGGGGCAATGTGGCAGGAAAGGAGGCAAAACAGGTGATGACTCTTTAGGTTACAAGCATAAAGAAAACAGAAATGACAAAAACAGGAGAGCTCATACATTTTTCATCATTTTAGAGGGATTAAATGAACAGAATATTATTTGAGCTATGGTGGTGAATGATGTGACAAGGTATCCGAATTCAAAGGGGAAGCCACTCTGGCTCACATGGTGATCACATTAGCATTCAATACCCTTGCCTTATCTCTTCTCTTTATGTCTATATAAATAGATATTCACTGATTTGACAGAAACCATCTCAAACTCAAGCTCTGAACAAACAACAATAATAAAGGAGGAGCAAACTATAATGGCTAGCAAATACCATGTAAGGTCAATTAGCTTGCCTTCAAGATCACATCCTAGCGCCCTTAGGATTGAAGATGAGCTGAACAGGCTGAAAACATAGGAAGCATCATCTTTGTCAACATCTGAATCGATTTGTGCTTGTCTTTCAGGACGGGAAGACTTGTATCAATGCATGGAAGATGTTCTTAACGTGGCTTAAACCCAACAAGTCCTCTCCCAGCATCAACATGAGAAATGTATTGACGAATTGTTGGATGGATCTGTGAGGCTTTTAGATATTTGTGGCATTGCAAGGGATTACTTGTTTCAAATTAAGGAACATGTTCATGCTCTTCAATCTGGTCTTCGAAGGACGAAGAGAGATTCAAGCATTGAGAATAACATTCTTAGTAACTCTTGCTTCAGGAAGGAAATGAAGAAGCAGGGAAAGAAATTTATCACAGAATTGAAGCAAATGGACAACAAGCTTGGTGCATCACAACTCCTGGATCAGGATCATCATTTTTCTGGTGTGATTTTGGTCCTAAGAGAAGTTAATGTAATGAATGCTTCTACCTTCCAATCCCTTTTCTCATTCCTGGCAGCACCAGTTTCCTCAAAGCAAACAAGATGGTCTTTGGTATAAAAACTAATGCACAAGGGAGTAATATCATGTAAAATGAAGCAAGAGAATGTAAATGGATTAGAAAGCGTCGATGCTGCACTGTGCAGACACTCTCCTGACGTTGAGAAGATGCAAATTGCACATAAAGATTGGTGGCTTTGGAAAGTAGCATTGAAGGCCTAGAGAACCGTCTGGAATGCGTGGTTAGGCACTTGATCAAAGCAAGAACCTCTCCCTTGAACATAATCTCTCAATAGAGAATTCCCATGGGTATTTCTATGCCAAATCTTGCTGAGGCATTCAAGTTTTAGAGGATATGCCTTGGGATTCTAGTTTCAATTCAACAGATTTTTGCATTATACGAAAATTATAGTTATAGAAGGAAATATAACGTGAAGTTTGACAGTCCAAATTTGCTGTGTCCTTATCTTTTTTAGTTACTTCTGTTGACATTGAGATTTTTCTCTTGAGAGAAACTATTACCTCTCGGTTTAAAAGGAACCCATGTGCCTAATGATTTGAAATGAAATATCAGGAAGCTTTAGCTTCAGAAAGCATACTGATCTAGGAGAAAGACATAGAACTTATCAACAAAAAAGTAAGAGAATTTTGAATTCTCATTGTTGCTGTACCTCTGTCACATTGCATCTGTAACTGAAATCCTCATAGCAGAATTCTCAAAGTTAGGTCCACAACTTGAACGGATCAGATGTCTACCACATTGCATATGCATGATAAATTCTTAGGTCCACATTCCACAGCTTGACAGCTTGATTACTATTATTTGGTTTTAGATTTGTTTAGTTTGTTATAAGGCTTTTCATCCTTTGTAAGTCCTGAAGGAATGTGCAGATGAATTAGTCCATGATCAAATACCATGTCAAGGAATTATCATTCTTGATTATTACTGGAACTTGTTCTGTCCATGGCAAAATTATGTAACAACAGATCAGTCCATGAAGTTATTACCATGGCCATAATCCATCAGAAGATCCTCGCAGCTGTCCATTCTTAACATGTTGAATGTCAGTGTAGTAGCATTCATGTATCTATATAATTAGCCGAAAACATATTATCTGTACCACATTATAATACATCAAGTAGAAGACTGATATCTTACTCTGGCAAGTCTCTTCTATCAAGCTTTGTAGGGAGCAGATATAAATGATATTTTCAGTTTTTTTTTTTTTTTTAATGTTAACTACCACATCCATTTAAATGCTGAACTTTATTAATATAATGTTCCTGATCTTTTCAGATCTCAAATAACTTTGTTTCAAGGTCCTACATATCTAGAGAACTTTGGATGGCGACATTTTTTAAATGTTAGTCAACTTCCATGAATTGAACTATAGAAAAGTCTAGGATGGCGTTTGACAGTGGCGGTGGTGCAGTAGATGATGAAAAATGCAGTGTCTAATGAATCCAGAGTGCATGAAAACAAAATCCCAAAAGTGAGATACACAGTACCCAAATCAGAACCATAAGATTGCATTATTAAATAAGGCAAGATTGTAAGTCATTTTTGATTGGATATGTGATATAATGCATTCTACAGGAAAATTCCCACACTGCCTTCTCATGCCTTCCACATTTATGTTGGAAAAAATATCTCTCAAATTAAACACCTGTAAAAACAAATAAAAGCAAAAATAAATACAATAATTTTTAGTGTGGTTTGATCTAACCAAATTGGCCTATAAGCATCCAATTAATTTAATAATCAATCAAATAATTACAACTATGTAATTTCTAAAAGAGAAAAATTGCAAATTTTTTACAAGCTCAAAGCCCAACTACCCAAAGAATCCAACTACACCTTTTATAATAGCACAAATCCTAACTATTCTATTGGTGTTTATAACTCTTTGGAATATTTTACAAACCAAGCATGACACATTATTTACAAGAAAAGAGCCCTTAAACTTCGTCTATACCTTCGATGTGAGATTCCAGGCAAACTCCAACAAATCCTCCATTGACTTGAATTCCCAAACTCTCCAAATTGCTCAACAACATTTAAAAAACTAACATGCCTCTGAGTCTTCTTATTCTTAGGAACAACTCTATCCTTTGTATCATCAAGCAAATATAGTTGTTTTCCATTTCACTTTCCTTACAAAACTAAATCATTATTCTTGTATACTGTGCAACAATCATCATTACCAACGTATGTGTATCCACGTGAAGCTAACTCACTCAAAGAAATCAAATTGTATCTAAAACTGGACACATACCTCATATTACGAAGAAACTTGACACCACTATCATGAAGCTTGAGTTAAACACTTCCAATACCTTTAATTTCACTCTATTACCATTCCCAACAATTTGTACATGGCCCCTACAGTGATTTCTGGTTACTTTCCATCTCCAAATTTGTTGTATAAATACATGGTAATGGATAATAGAGCTCAGCGTCCATCTTAGTTGAGTCTTTCTAGAATGAAAAGAGTGAAAATGGTTGCTTTCTCCTCGAAGTATACCAAACACTACAGTGTCCGATCCATCAGCTTTCCAGCTAGATCACATCCAAGCATGCTTAGAATGGAAGAGGAGCTAAACAAGCTTAGGCCTTGGCAGGGAGCTTCATCATCAAATGCGGAAACACTTCGCACCGGTCTATTTGGCCTAGCTGAGTTGTTTATTTGCATAGAGGAACTTCTTAATTCGCCCCTCACCCAGCAGGCTTTAGCTCAGCATCACAATGAGAAATGGAACAATGAATTGTTAGATTGTTCATTAAAGCATTTAGATCTATGTCGTTGCACAAGGGATGCCATTTTGTCTATGAAACAAAGCGCTAGAGAACTTCGATCAGCTTTTCGACGAAGAAAGGGAGGAGAGCTGAGCATTGAGAGCAATACCAGTGCTTACATTTGCTCTGGGAAGACTATGAAAAAGGAAATAGCAAATTCTCTTTTGTCATTGAAGCCAATGGATAACATATAGAGGGACTTTCCCCAGTTAGAACAAAACCGTCTCCTCTCTGCGGTGGCTGGATTGCTTAGATCTAGAGAAGCAAGCCTTATCACTGCCTCCTTCATTCAGACCCTCCTCTTATTTCTGTCTCGATCATTATTAAAGCCAAAGCCTTCAAAGTGGTCATTGGTATCAAAGTTGGTGCGGAAGGGTTTGAGAGCATGTGAAGAGGAGAAGAACATGAACTAGTTAGAGAGAGCCGATGTTGCAGTTAGCAACTTACTACTGCAGACTTCAAGAGAAGACTCTGATGAAGAGAACATTCAATCCGCACAGATAAAATTGGATTCTCTGGATGCTATCTTTGAAGGATTTGAAGATGGATTAGAGTGCTTGTTTAAGAGCTTGATCCATCTTGGAGTTTCCCTCCTAAATATACTTTCTCATTAAAATTTTCTAATATAAAAATTATATCCTCCACTCTATTGAGATTTGAGAGGTGGATCTAGTCCCGGTTTTGAAGCGTTTTCGGGTGTAATAATAATGTGCATTAATCAAAACGTATAGTGAATACAGAACAGACTTTGCTTCTTTCAATTCCTTGTCGTGCATGAGCTTTAGTTTCTGCTTTTGGTTTTGGTCATTGTCAATGATTGCAGGATTCACTTGGCTTATATTAATTAGAAGCTAGGTCTTGTCACCAGTTTAGAAGAACTTTAAAAAGGGAAATTAATCATAATTGTTTTACTAAGTACATCTCACTAGCTCTTTCCAACAAGATTGTTAGCTGTGTTCTATTGTATCATTGTTCTAGAATTAGAAAAGGAAATAAACCAGAAGAGTTTGAAGAGGTCTTTTACATATGCCTGATGGTTTAACTATATCATTTGCATACTCAATATAATCAGTTGTATAGACAATGAGTTAACTTCCTTGGCCGTGAACAACTTTTGCAACGGAGTTTTGAGAAGGCAAAGAGGAATTAGTCTTTGGAGAGAGGTGAGGAGTCTTAATTGTGACAAATCCCGAGCAAGATTAATCTCAGATCGTTAAAACGGATGAAGATACACGTGGTTTACAAAAAAAAAAAAAAAATTTGAGTATTCTTTTCACACATCAAATATAAATTTTTACTACTGGTAATTATTATTGCATATATAGCATGGAATACAACCAGCTAATGGATATATAAAACTGAGGATGTCCTATACTATTAATAGAAAAACCAAAACGATTGAAGTTGAACAGATATATAAAACTGAGGACGTCCTATACTATTAATACTATACTTCTAATTTGCTCAAAAAAAAATACTATACTTCTAAGTTTTACCTACACTTAGAGTTGAGTATATTAAATCAATAAACTGTAAAATAAAATAAAACCCTTGAAGAAGTTAATGCCTTGCAGCTTGGTTAAGAACAGAAAATTTAAACCTTGAACTGAAAGAGTCCCAGAAGAGGCCAATTTCATCACCAGCCATCAGTTGTCTCCTGTCGACGAAGTCCCTTTTCCAACTCTTGATAAGCACATTGGCCCCCCTCTTCCATTGCTTGAAAATCATATCATGTTCAGTCTTTGTATCACAATCCCACATAGACACTGGCACCCCTTCCTTGATCCTTGCGAGTTGGTCAGCATTCCAGTAGGGAAAAATATGAGATTCTACCAACTCCTTTGTCAACATAAGCCTCGACATGTTGCCCAGATACTTTCAAAAAGCGGCTTTTTGATGCACCAAGGATCCTGGTCAAGGCTCAATGTAGTATCAACTTCATTAGACCTTTCTTGTTTCTCAACTTTAGTTCTCTTGTTTCTGCGGGTGGAAAGTTTCCTTGTACGGCAAGCATTCTCCATTCTTTCTCTCTTCTTGGAAGTGCAATTAGCATCATCGAAAGAAGGACCTCCAACTTTCAGATTCAGTGGGCTATTCAGATTAAGTTCTTCCCTTTGATATTGACTGCTACCTTCGCCGACTTCAAAACTCCTTCGATTCCCTCCGTCAGTTGTAGGACTCTTTCCTTTGGAGTTCGAGTAACTTCTTGAAAGAGACAATTCTAGTGAAACATCACTCAGTCTCAGTTCCGAAGAAACACTCTCGCTTTTCGTCTCTCCAAAGTCCTCCATCTTATATTCTTTTCTTTGATATTGATCACCGACTTCAAAATTTCTCTCATAATAAATTTCTTTTCCCTTATCGATTACAGTTGCAACCATGGACGTTGAACCAAGTGAAAGAGAGAATTCCAATGAAATATTGCTCTCCTCACAAACTGAGTTTTCTTCTTTTGGCCTGGCTTTGGCCATTGTTGAAGTAGGCAAGCACGAAGGAAATATATGCATAAATCTTTCTTTCATGAAAAAGGAATAAAGAAAGACGCAGCTAAAGAAAGCTCTATGCCAAGCTCTTCTGATACTAGCTCCTCGCAATGAAGAAAGCTACGAGCCTATACCCTACAGGAAAGCGCTTGGCAGTAGAAAGCAAGTCCAATCTCAACTCTCAACTCTCTCTTGTGACTCTCAATGAACTTGCAGAAAAGATTTAACAATGGTAGAACCTGAGAAAGATTTATATAGAATTCATGAAAGTCTTCTCCCGTTAGAAAAAGAATTCAGGAGGAAGCTTGTTTAACAAGCAACAAAATTTATTGGTTGATTTATAAATTTTGTCATCCATTAAATTTTCCTGCCATTAATAAATATTTTTCTTAACTAATTTTGTAATATTTAAACCTTGGCATTATTTTGACAAAAAAAGAAAAACCCTCAGCATTATTAGTTTTTTTTCTGATTTTATTTTAAAGAAACTTTGTCTCTTGTACGATTGCAATAAAAAGACTTTGATTAGTTAGTAAAAAAAAATTTTAAGCCATATGAGAAATTACAATTATTATTAAGTATTACATTTATAAAATTTTTAATCATATATTAAAATCAAAATCATAAAACTTCTCCTTACCATAATGTCAAGATCTCATTAGTTTAGTCAAGTTAATTTTTGGTTTAATATTCAAATAAGCCTTCAAACTTTACCAAAAAAATCTTGATTTTTTATGACATGACATTAAGACTATGACTTTTATTTCATTGTAATTATATTTATAAAATCTTAAAAATGAATGAGTGATGTCTAATTAAAAAAATAAAATAAATCCAAGTAAACATTTTTTTTTTACGGATTGAATCATATAACTGAAAAAAATAACAAAAAATAAATATTGTATACCGTTAAATTTTTAATTACAAGAAGATAAAAGTTAATATTCTTAATTTCATGCAATAAAGTATCAGAAAATTTTTTTAAAATAAAATTTAAGAGTTTATTAGAGTATTATTCTTTAATCTTTAACAATAATTTTAACGTTGCACATATTTGGATTGCAAAATATTAATAAAGTAGGAATGAGGTACTAATCTTTGAGATTAAAATAAAAGTGAATAGTCTCTAAAAAAAAGTGAATAGAATTAGAATATTTATTTCATTGTAATTCATAAAATATAATATCAAAAGTATTATTAAGATTTTTGCTCAATGTGTCACTAGAGTTTATTTAAAAAATAAAATAGAGAAAGGGATTTTTCAATTGGATATCATAGGTCTATATATTTAAGATAAATAGACGTGGAAATGGGCTTTTTTTTCTTTTTCACATCGGCATACGCATATCCAAGCCTTTACGTTGGCAAAGATTATGAAGCCACAAAAGTATGGTGCAACGTAGTGGCTCAAATGGATCGATGTCCAAGGATATGTATATTTCGTTATTGTGTTGTAAAATATAAAAATTATCGTGCTAAAATGTTAAATTTATAATTTTTATTAAATTTTAACTTATTTTAATTTCATTTTCTTCATATTATATTATCTTAGTCAAAAATGAAATTGGATCATTACATTAATTTCATTTTTTTTGTTTCATACCTTGGGTATGAGATTTAGCTGTGTGTCGGCTGCAGCTACGATTGCTGTTTATGATTGATACTGGTTTCAAACTGAGTTTCTTTAAGCCTCAAGAATGTGAATAAGCTTAAAATAGATGTGTATACATATACACACACACGGATAGATCGAGCACATTTGCGACATAAATGCACAGGTTTTGAATATTTAAAGGAACGCCTTGAGATGCTCGGATTGAGATGGCAGATGTATGATGCCTGATGCTGTAATACACATAAAGATGATTAGGATTAATCACTAACATCTTCGATTATACCAAGCAGTTGCTTACAGAAGGTAATTTAAATCTGGTTAACAAAATTTCCCAAATTCTTCAACACAGCAAAACAAATGAATCACAACTCTGCCACCAGCACGAATCTAAACCTGACAAGCAGCTCGACCTTCAATGAAACATATCTAGTAACTAGAAGTCTAATAATTTGGCTGCACATCACGGATTCTACACAACCTCACATTAAAACTTCTTCTGTAAAGAATCATATTGTAGCAAATGGTACATTGCCCTACAATATCAGCAGCAACGACAGGTTAGAACATCTAAGCAAGTGTAGGGCCTTGACTTTTCTTCAAGTTCTTGTGCTGAGGGCAGAGATTCCAAACTGTATATGCTGCTTCGAACACAACAGAAGTTGTATAGATTGCTGCAAACTCCTTTACTAAAAGGATATACTCGCTCAGGAATCCCCCTGTATATAACAAAAAATGGCAACTTTGTAAGCTGTCAAAACATAGTCCTGAGCTGAAATTCTTAGCACAGATTTACCATCCTGATTGTCTCTCATCAATGCTTTACTCTCACTTCAAACCAAAAGGTGACTAATGAAATGTATTCTATCAAAATGACATGGTGAAAGTCTTTTGGTCTGTAGTTAACAATTCCATTGATATACGTAATGACATGGCATTGCACCTTCAAGACAAATTCTTGCACAATTTGCGTGATGCAAAACAGTAAGAAGAGAAAAAACACCCACTAACCTTAGATATGGGATTCGCCTACGTCTAACAAGTTCATAAGTTGTCTGATTTGTCAGAACAAGATAGCTGCATGAAAAATAAAGGTTCCCATTCGAACAGTGCACATTTTACATAGCATGAAAACTAATCATCAAAATCTGAAATTCGATGCTGACAACAAGTAAAAATAACCAAGTTACCTATGAAAAAGTAGAAGAAGAAGTAGAAATATTATGGAAATTGCCAAGGCAATCAATAGCAGAATCATGATAGCATCCTTCCACCTGTCAACAATATTTTTCCAGGTCAAATTTCAGATTCAGGTACATACACAAGCTCTTTCTCAAACCGAAAAAAAAAATGGAGAAGAAGCTAACATGGTCGGACAGTAGATATTTTGCCACCCATAGTTTCATACTAGGAAATATTAGAACTGCCATATCAACATGATAGACAGAAAAAGGTACTGTGATATTATAACATACCAAGCCCTTGATATGTTGGCCTTCAGGTATGTAATGTACAAGATGCCAGTCCAGAGGCACAATGCTGTCTCTTCACAAATGTACCACCTAAATTTACAAATTGTGACAGAAGAATACAAATTGGTACCAAATGAGGAAACTACATTCAAATATATGAAATTATTAGTGTAGATAAAAGAATACTAGCAAGTGTGCAGAATCATATGTCATTAATGGCATGAACTAAAGTTGGATGTGCTATGTAATCACTTTAATACCAATTCAGATAATAAAGAAAAAGGGGAAAAAATTTCTCAATATGTTACCAGTATATGAAGAGTTTTCTTTCTTTTTGTTCTTTACAATTTCAACACCCTTCTCATTAAATTATATCAACACTATACCGCAGTAACTTATATAAGGTCCAAATTATAGGTAAAGTAGTAAAGAAAATGTTAAATGATGTACACTCACCAAAATTTGCAATGATTAACCTGGCCAATGCATGTTCCAAGCCATACACAATGATGATCAAACTGAAGAACACATTTATCACAATCATGACAATGCTTTGCTCGTGGAGGCTGCAATTATACAAGAAATATAGTAACAATGATATGCCATGTAAGGAAATAAAAGCACATAAAGTAACATCCAAAAAGGTAGCTGGATAATGAACCCAGTTCTTTACACAGAATTTGCAATGAACATCCACTCAAAAGCTACAACAATGACTCAACACATTTCCTGAGTACATGGACCTTCATGCTCACAGGCAAAGCTACAAATATTCACACATGTATTTTTTGTTGCTAGACATTATTAAAAGCCAAGACTAAACATCCACCATCCAGGTAAGTAACGGAGCATCAATAGGGGTCATCAAGAAATCTTGGATTCAAGGAAAATAAGTTGTATCACAAGAGGATCATAAGCATGAGATCTCAGTACCTGCTCAACATTACAATAGGAGCAAGTGCAAGTCCTGCCAAATTCAAAAGAAAGTCAGTAGTTTCATAATTTTCTATAAACTTCCCATAACTTCAGTTTCCTTTTTTTTTTTGCATGAAAAAAAATCAGTTAAACTCAACCTGCTGGGGTTAAAACAAAACAAAACACCAATATTCATATGTCATTTGTTTAGCAGATATGCTCAGCACTATAAAATTAAAACTAGTGACTCAAAGAGGTTAAAAACCTAAAAACATGCATGCTAGATTTATAAAAGCAACATGGGTTAGGAAGTAAAAGATGAGCAACAAGCGAGATACAACAGAAAGTACCATGATTGCTTAACTAAGTTGACACTTGGCACCCATGCAGATCCATAAACATAAATTTTTTGAAAAGGTAATTGTCAATGAAGTTTTAGATACCTAATGGATGTCCCCGGGGGATACAAGTCCATCACCAGCTTTGTCCAAGATGCGTGATTACTCCCTTGAAAATTTCTACTTGATTGACTCCCTTTTACAGTGACAATCAAGCTTCCATTGTCCCTGGAAGCAGGCTGTCTTTGCTTATACATTATAACAGCATGATAATAGTAAGATTCCAAGTATAAATCCACTTTTATCTCTCTTAGATCATTATATCCATAGTAATTCAGTTCTAACTTCTAAAAGATGGAAGAGAAAAAGAATAGAGAATGAACAAAAAAGAAAGGAAAAATGCTTACTTTGAGGCCGTTGATGATTTCTTATATATTGCAGTTCTCGCGTTAACAGACCTCATTGCATCAAGGACATAACTAAAGAAAACAAACACATCAGAGGGATAATGTACTATATAATTATACAGTTCAAAATTTTGATCTTGAGAGTAAAAGCACACTGATATTTACCCCGGAGAAGAACCAGAAGTAATAAAGTATTGGACCAATGTGGCAAAAAACAACAATAAATATAAAGCAGTGTACCTGAGAAAATGGGGAAGAATTAAATTCAAGCTTCAAAAGAAAATACTAAACCAAGTGACTTTGGCAAGAAAGAACAGAGACATCTATTAAGAACAAGATGTCTTTAATTGCTTTATTATTCATATGCTGTTTTGCAATACACAGCCTAGTTCTCCTCATAGATGTTATTATGCAACACAAGCATTAACTTGAGGCTAAACCAATCGTTCCACAGAAGAATTAAGCAAAAGAATCCCATTTAAAAATATTCATTGAAACTAAAAACAATTGCATTGCCATACATACCATGGTTCTTTTTTCGTTTTCTCAATCAAATCACTATCGAACAGGAATAGAATGCCAGCGTATATCAGATGCAGCATCACTAATGCCACTTTCAAACCCAACGATGATCTCCGAGCTACGAACCCACCATTAATAAATCCAAATTAATTTTTTTAAAAAAGGCAAAAAGCCAAAGCAAATGAGGAAAATTTAGCGTGAAAAAGAAAAAAACCAAGCTTACAAAGAAAAAAGACAAAATGGCAAGTAATTAACTAATCATCCGCAATTCAGCTGAATTTTGAAAAACAAATACATAGTACAAAAACATTTTTTTTCTTTTGCCGGAAAAAAAAAACCGAACCCGGATCGGAGAGGCAAGGGAAGCAGTGGAAGCATCGGTCGAGAGCTCGATCGCGAAAGGAGCGGCATATACCTACGACCATCGTGAGTTCGTGACCAAACAGAGCCCCCCAAGAAAACAAAAAACTCAAATCAAAACAAATCATTAAACGACACCACTTGTTGCATCAGAATGCTCCTTTGTTGTTTCTGTTTTTCCTGGCAAAGATTTTCTTTTCCTCTCTTTTGCCTCCTGCTAGCAAGACTTCTGCTTTTCTGAGGAAAGTTACAGCAGATTAGGAATTGGCAAAAAACCAAATTCCAACTAGAAAAAGAAAACCAGCTTGGAGAAGATTGCAGATAAACTTGAAAAAAAAAATCAGCTTCTAACTGGCTGCCGTTGGATGATCTAAGTGGGTGACTGAGTATTTATTCCGGTAGATTAGATCCGCAGACAATCGCTGCACTGCCTATTTTTTTATTGTCCACATGTTTATAAAAGCCTACGGGCTTTCAGTCTTTAATCCCAAAGCCCAATTAACAAATCCAACTTTAATCAATATTTAATTAAAACTCATAATTGCTATATTTGGTAATAATTGCTAGTGACAACCTTAAACCTTTGCTTGAATATGGTAATAAGAACATTTTTCATTTGTAGTAAATATTAAATAGTAATACTAAAATAAAATTGGTTTAAATGAAAAATGACTGAATGATAAATAATAAATGTTAATCAAATTTTTATCTTTAGTTTAATTAATTTTAATTAAACTTGAAGTAATTAACATGTTTATTGCATCATTAGATGATGGGTAAAACATTGTTAAAACGATAATCTTGATTCTTTTTGATATTTTTTTCATGTTCATCTTCTTTGTAAAGACAAGCACATTGGATTATCATCAAAGCTAATTTCATTTCATAATTATGATGACAAAAACAAAATATTGATTCTCATAATCACATCTTAAGAGTTTTGATGATTAGGGTACTCGGTGGAGTCACAATCAACTTGAGCTTGAATCGCAATATTGTAGGAAGGGAATTGACTTGGCCATGGCATGCTCGAGACGGACTACAGAAACCTATCAAGCCTGCTTCTGCTATGGTAGATAACAATCTAGTTTACACTATCCACGTTATTAAACATGGAAGAATACGAGAACAAAATTCATTGTTGCTGGAATGTTATGTGAATAAGTTTTTGCACGCATGAAAGGATGGAGAAAATTGTGAGCAGGATGAAACTGATGGACTTTGTTTCTACGGATAGAGGACACCAAAGAGCATAGAGATTTGTCAATGGAAAATGATCTAAGAAGCTAAGACATGTCGCCTGCGGGCTGCAGCTGCCTGCTTCTGATACATCAACAGGCTGGACAGATTATAACATGAGAAAAACTTCAAAGGGGGCAATGAGAATATAAACCAATATTTCTTTTGGGGAAAAAATGAATCTTTACCAGAAAATCACCATGTAAGACAATCAAACCAATGAGTTTCGAGTCAAGTTCTCTATTATGATGCAAAATTCACTTCTATCTCCTGATTTGGGTATATTTATCCATTAATCTTTGCTCCATTCACTTTCCACTATCAAGTAAAGCAATCCTTGTATGCTTGTTGACAAGTTTATCAGAACTGAACAATGTAGGGTAACTTCGGGGAAGTGAAATGAAATTAATTACTCGCTTAAAAGAAATGATCATTTGTCTGTTTGCCAATTATTTAATTTGCTTATACTTTTTTGTATTTTTCTTACAATGAAGGATTTGATTTGGATTTATTCTCCTTCGAGAGTATAGATTCATTTACACAGGATATACCGCCTGGGTGATCATAGTGTTCACAGGCTGGAACAACGACACCTTTATCTTTACTTGTACTTTCGCGTACTAACATTCACCATATATTAATAGTCAAGCAAAGTTATGATTTTGTAAGGGTATATCTGAGAGGCATAAAATAAGTGAGAAGTTCGATCCTGGGACTGGGACGAATAGCCACTGTTTCATGGCAAAAGAGGTATGCTTCATATTTCCAAGGTGTTTTTGTGTCAATTGCTGTAAGTTTGGCCCTGGTCCAGGCTAAGGCAGCAGCACCAGCTGTCTACATATTCGGGGACTCAACTTTTGTTGTTGGTACAAATGACTTCATACCTGAATGCCTCGCAAGGGCAGATGTCTCTTTCAATAGTATCGATTTCCCTTGCACCAAGCCAACGGGGAGGTTCAGCAACGGCCTTAACACTGCTGAATGCTGATGAAACAGGTACAATTCCACCATTCTTTCTCCACTGCTAGCAGAATCTCATTTTCATTCCTTTATGTTAGAATTCTCATTGCATTTTTCTCTGTATTCTGAATTTCTGATAATATTAGGGATGACATCTTTTGTTTAGTGAAACTGTTGGGTCTAAGGAGGAGTCCACCACCTTTTCCCTACTTCCTCAACAATCCGTCAACTTTCAAGCAGAATATACTCCACGGCGCCAACTTTGCCTCTGGAGGATCAGGAATTTTGAACACCACCGGACAGCTACAATACGAGAGCGTTTGTCAACAATCCATTTTATAATTGTCTCTAATTCCTCTTTAAACACTAATTATTTGCTGCTATGAATGTGAGGAATACAGTGTTTTCCTTGTGTCAGACTTGCACTTATGGACACAACCAAAAGCAAAAATTCTTAGAACAAGTTATTACTTTATTTAAGACTTCCCCTGGAAAAGTTATAGGCTTCAAGGTTTACATTATCTATCTCATATGCAGAATAGGGTTATATCCTTGGCGGAGCAAATCCAACAGTTTTCAACCGTTCGTTCAAATATCACAAATATGACAGGCAGTGAAGCAGCAACCGATAGCATTCTTTCCAAGCATTCATTCTTATCAGCATTGGAAGCAATGAGATATTTGAACATCTGCTTAATCTCAACAGACCACCAATGTCCATATCGGAGTTCAATGTCACCCTGATATCCACATATGAAAACCATTTAAAGGTTTGGCAGGATTTTGGCATTCTTTGAATTCACTTAAGCCTAAACTGTGGTTAAAATTCTTTGGAAAGGAAATCTAATAAAGCTCAGAGAAACATTGCTCACCATTAGCATCTATTGTGCTTTACCATGTCAGACTCTTTATGACCTTGGAGCCCGAACGTTTGGCATTTTAACTGTTCCACCAATAGGATGCACCCCATTTGCTCGAGCTGTTTTCACTGGCAATGACAGCTGTTTTGAACCAGCTCGGCAGTTTGCACAAGGTTTCTATGCAGAGGTCATGGCCTTATTAAAACAATTTAGCTGTGAAGTCCAAGATATAAGGTATTCGCTGGGGAATCATATTTGATGACCACTACCATGATGGAAGATTAGTTGGCCTTTGGTGAGCATTCTTTCTCTTTCAAAAATTAACTATAACAAAAACCTTGTAATCATCTATACTTTCGAGAGTGGTAATGGTTTTCACTCTCCAACTTCTAATTCTGGTTTCAGGAACATTATAACAGCTTGCTGTGGAATGGAACTTACACATGCAACCAAACGGCCAGCTTTTGTGCAAATCGTGATGAGTACTTATTTAGGGACCGGTTTCATCCATCACAGAAGGCTTCCGAGTTGGCAGCCCTTACTCTATTTGGTGCATCAGAATCACTTGTGGCTCCCATGAACTTCAGTCAGTCGTTGGGGGTTAACATCTAGGAGATACTCCACTGACATTCCCATCTTTATATCACTTTTTTTTAGCACAAAAGATATAGAATCTGGTGTGTGCCATATGTCTAATTCAAGCATGAATCAATTTAATAATTGCAGAGGATCGTATGTATTTTGTAATAAGTGTGCTGCCATTTTTAATGAGGTGCCAGGCTATTTATCATTGTTTAGAAGTTTTAAGAGTATCTTCTAAACCATTAGTTTAGTTTAAGTTCTGCAATTAGATGGTTAAGATCATTCACCTGAATATTGTTAGATTGAGAACATGGCTGCTAGTAAGGCTTGTTTGATAGATGCAGGCCGGTCGTAGATGCTTCAATACCTGGAATCAAATTTCAAAACAACTTTATCATACGTTTCATGAATTCTTTGGGATTGGATTTCCCATCTAACTTTAACAAAAAAAGGGTAAACAAAAAAAAACAATCATTGTAATTATGTTTTGTCGTGGTCTTGGCAGAGATCCTCCCATGTTTATAGAGAGAGAGATTTGGGATCCGTCGTGAAAATCTCAATGATCATTATGCTTCTATCTGCAGCCACATAGAGGTTAAGTTAATTATCAATTATTACTCTGAAATTAACAAGAATCCTATGCAATGTGTATGAATTTCTTCAAATTTTGCAAGGCAGTACATGCAGATACGACAAACCTAGCTACGTCTCGTGATTGTATGTATGTACTTGTATCCACTCATTTGTATTTGTCTTTGTTACTTATGCTTCATGTTAGATGTAAGTCGCAGCAGAAGCCAGCAATCTGTTAACAGTAATACTGTATACTGTACCTGTTGCTCCCCTCAAGGAGATTGAATTACACATGCTTTTTTCTTTCCTTAATCATATTGTAAGAATCATACAATAATTCATTCTTTCTGGTTCAGTGAGCATAACGCATCGATGGTTTCTGATAGAACTAATTTCTAACTCTTGTGATATGAGCAAATGTTAGGAGTTTGTGATATTAAACACACTCCTTTCATGTAAAAAAAAAACACACACACACACTCCTTTTTGTATCATCTGTTTATATATACATAATGCATAATATAATAACTAAATAAGAACAAGTCTGATCAATTAAGTTCCATTTTTAGCACCACCGAACTTTATGCATTCCCAACTTTCGATTATGAAATGTAAATTACAAGTTGGCAAATATATATATATATATATATATTATCACTTGTAATATTATTTTATTTTATTTTTTCGTACATGTAATTATTATTTTATTTATGTAAACAAAAGAGGCTTTTGAGCATTTATTGTATTACTTCGGCGGCTAAGATCATCAAATCGGCAAAGTGACGGCTGATATGAGAACACGTGGCAATAAATCTTCCGTAATACTCTTCCCTGCGCATTGGCGCGGCCCATTCCTCAAATTTATCACCCAAAAGCTACGCTGTTCTCATTTTCTTTTTTCTGTTAAAATTTCCTCGTCTTTTCTCCCTTCCCTATATCTTCTAGGGTTTCTTTTTTGTTATGCATGTCATTTTCTTAATCTATGGCGGTGAGTTTCAGAGGAGTCGCGACTCAGCTTGGTAAGTTACACTTCCCTCCTTGTGCCCTATTTTTATCAGTGTATCTAGGCATATCGTGTATTTCTCCATAATTGTGTAAATTTATACTCATATTGGTCTTTAATGTTATTCGGATTTAATTATTTGTATATATTTTTTTAAAGAAACAACAGGATACGTAACTTTTGCTAATCTAGGTATTTCATTTTGAGAATATTATGATGACAGTTTTTCATTTCAGACTCTGAAGTTAATTTTTTTTGTTGAATTTTGATGCAAGAACTTTAAATGTTGTATTCACCACCAAAGCTCATATATTAATGTTGATTTCATGATATGATTTATACAGATCTGAATTTCTTTCCAAACAAGAAAGTTCTACCCTCGGTGCACCCCTAAAGTTCTGGTCCTCAGTCTCACGACAATCCACCAGAAAGAGGTAACTTGCAATGCTTATTAAAATGTGGAATCTTATTCGCAGTGCTTGTATATATCTTTAGGGTTTGTAATGGCATTGAGATTACCATGTCTAATAAATGATACGGTTGTTTGCTTGTATCTTCATTGTAGACACTGGTATTGCAAATTAGGAAGAATGGGGCATTGATTATCCTGTTAATGAGTGTGGCACAAATGAAGATGAAAGTACCTGATATTGAGATAGGGAGGAGGACTTTGGTGAAAATGGATGCTGGTGCAGATGGACAAGGATGGATGGTCAATCCCATGATGTTCCTGAGAATGGAAGGAAGTGGTAAAGAATCATTTTGTTATAAGACATTTTTATTATTATACAATGATAATGGGCTTGTGACTATAGATTAAAGCAATTAGGTACTTTGTGTGCCACCAAATTAAGTAGAAAATATGGCATGTCCATATTAAATTTTAAATCTCATCTAAAGAAAAAAAGAAAGTAAGATAGGGTTCGAAACAAGCATTTGAAAAGAACACATTCTTGAGGGAAACTTCTTTCTGTTTTGGCCAGAACTTGGAAGGCATTTTTAAGAGTCCATCATTGGCACTCAAGCACTCAAAGTTCTGCATGTCCAATGAGAAACTTGTTATTTGACCAGTATTCTTTGCAGATTATTATCTATTCGTAACATCTATTTCTGTATTCAAATAGCCCAAATATATTGGGCAGCATTATTTAATTATATATTTGTTATTATTATGGTATAAAAGGAATACATATGGACGATCTAACATGATTTTAGATATTGGTTCATATAGCCTACTTCAATCTATTGGGATAAAGGCTCTGATGATGATGATGATGATGGTATAAAAGGAATAACTCAAAATTCAGTTAGACATATTTTTTAGTGCTTTGCAACAAATATGGATTGATCGGACAACTTTTGGATCCCCTCTCTCTTTGTTATTGTTTATTTTGGAACTAGGTTACCTAGGTGTTGGAATAGTAGATCATCCTTTCTGTGAGGCTATGTATTCATTGTAGTATAGTTTGAAAGATCTAAGCACCAAAAAGGGGTTGTTGACTTCAAATGATAGTTGTATTGAGGAAGAAAAGGTGATTTTCGTGAACATTTTGAGAATGGCTTCTCAAATCTACTAGAAAACTGTAATGATTTGTCCAAATTCTGTTACTTAACATTACTTTTATAACCTCATTAAGTATCACACCAGGTGGTTACATTTAATTTGATTTATTAATCTCCTTGACAGTGATGGGAGAAAAGTGACTGGAGTGTATACAAAGCGCTAGGAACTTAACTTTTCTTTGCTTTATTCTATGAACTATTTGTGATAATTTCAAAAGATTTATTCGGGCTTAAGTGACTTGAATCATCCGAGCATTGATTTGCCCATATGCTGTGTTCTCAAATCCCTATAAAATATTGGTCTACAAACTACAGCTTAGGAATTAGCCCAACTTTTAAAGAGTTTGTATCTCATAGTTGTTGAGAAATTTGGAAGAAATTCTGAAGGAGATTCGTGCTGGGAAACATGGCAAGAAGTCTTTCATCAGGATGAATGGAGGTCTTTATATCTACGTCATTCACCTCAAGAAACACTTAACTTCAAATGCACATTATCGTGTAGTGACGAATAGGATGTTTCTAGTTTACCATGCAATTTTTCATCAATACAATGATTTCTACATCTTTAAAACTGCAGTAATTTACTAAGGATAGAGGAGTGCTCAGAAGCATGCAAAATCAGGCACTGAAATGCTGCTTGGTATGAAAAATGGTGAGTTATATTTTAATGGATTATTGTCAAGGTATTAATTTTCATACACTTATAAGTGCAGTTGAGCAATGGCAAAATATCTATTTTACATTGGTGATAAACTTATTTTGGTAGGTGGGAGAAGTATGATGCTAAAGGCTGGACAGAAAAAAGGGTGCATAAGTAGGGTAGACTGAATGAACGGTCATGGTGGGAGAAGTGGGGAGAGCATTATGATGGAAGTGGATTTGTTCCCAAATGGTAAGTTTCAATTGGCCTTGGACTACTAGATTTTGAATTATTATTAGTTTGAATTCTTTATTTTTTTCTATAATTTACTATCTTCGGATGGTAATATGACACAAACCATATCATTTCTTGTTTTATCTGGAAAGATTGAGATAGATTATTGGAAATTTCAACAGCATTTCTTTTGTTATTCTTTATAAGAATGCTTCAACTGATTTTGAGATTATAAAGTTTTCTTCTTCTCTTTGTATTTTGCTATTTGGTCAGACCTTCCCACCTCAAGCACTTTCCAATGGTTATATTAAAATTTCTATTATGATAATTTGCATGACAGAAAAATGGGCTGAGATTGAATTGGGAACTAATTGGGGAGATAAGTGGGAAGAGAAGTTCTTTTCTGGAATTGGTGCATGTGAAGGGGAGACATGGTAGGTATCTCCGATTGGCGATCGTATGTATAGTTATTTCATTCTATCTTCATGTGATGCGTAATTTGATTGCTTCCAAATTTAGCTTGTATATAATATTCATTTGGTCATTTAAATTCCTATTTGGCATAACTCAATGATCATGGTTTTCATTTTGTTGAAACTTTTGACAAGTACCCATATTGATTATCCTTCTTGTCTCATATGTTGGTGCAAGTTTGTTTCAAAACTCTTTTATGTATTTTTCAAAACCTTGCTCTTAGCATTGTAATGTCCAGCCCAAAACAAACAAAAGGGTTGAACGGCCCCGCTTCCTTTAAGCCTTATTAAGTTAGGTTAAAAAACAAAGAAAAAGAAGAAAGGGTGGTGCGAATATGAAGGGCATCCTCCATGGAGACAAGCATTGAAGAGAAATGAAAAGTGAGGTTTCGATGCAAAAAAAAAAAAAGAAGGGAATGTGGGAGTAGCTGAAAGAAAGAAAGAAAGAAAGAAATTTGGCTTGTTTTTCCAAACCAAAAGAAAACAAAATAAATTATAAATAGGGAATAGAGATTTGGAAGCTATTTTGCTAAGAGGTTAGCGTGAGTTCAAGAGGAAGAAAGTATTGAAAGTTAGAGGAAAATCTATCTTGTGAAGAGAGTATAGATTGTCAGCGTTTGTCAGATAGCATAACTCACGTTAAGTTAATAGCTTATTGAGTTATAGTCATTTTAGCAAAATAGTATTCACTTTTTAGCTTTTGTCAGATGGCTAGCTCATGTCAAATCAATAGCTTATCTTTCTAATATTGAATATTTTTAAATAATAAGCTCAAGAGGTCTTAAAAGATTTGTTTTGGTTTCAATTTAGCAAGCTTAGGTAAATGACTTGATATCTTTTCGGTATTTTAACACCCTTAAAATCAAACTCAAAATGAGTTACATTTTGTATGTTATGTACAAATACAATATTTTGTCTTTTGGTTTGTAAATCGGGTTAAGCAAGAAAATATATATATATGATTCTTATGTTATGAATTGGGAAGGTGATTTTGTTTTGACTTTTCAAATATAATTTTATTCAAGTGTGTGTGTGTGTGTATCGATCTTTGAGAATACAATTTACTGTAAAAGATATTCTTTGGATTTAGTCATAATGTATTTACATATCATTTATTTTGTGAATACGAAATTTGCTTTGGAATGATAAATGAAATTTGCTTTATATGAAATATGTTATGAAAAATGAATACTACTTTGTATATCTGGAGTAATTTGAAATTATGTTTTGTTTGTCTCTTAGTATAGTTATGCTCTGATCCTGCTAATGAGGATTAACTGTTGGCCAAGTCAACATGTTTTTTGTGATAAGAAATTGGTTTCTAACCATACCACTGGCTGAGAATACTGGTTCTGTGCAACTAATAGTTTCTGTTATGGTTCTGACTCCTGCCACCGGGGTTAATTGTTGTCTTTGTATTGATTCCGAGCCGTACCACCAAGGTTAATTGTAGTTTCTGTTATGATTTTGACTTGTGCCACAAGGGTCAAGTGTGACCCTTAAATTTCTTTTATTTTTCAGATTTCAGTTTTGTGATTAATGAAACTTTTGTGCAGTTTGATATCTATGAAACTCAGCTAGTTCTGAAATATGAGTATATGGATTTGAAGAAAAGTGTGTGTATAAACATGAGATTATCCAACATTGATTTTGAATAATTATATTTCATATTTTGGCTTAAATGTTTCATGACATGCTTAATTCAATTGATAGGATATTGGTTACTTACTGAGTTGTACTCATTCTTTTAATTTTTTTAGGTTTAAGATTTCAATTTTGCATACTTGGGTTTAGACTCTTTGGGAATTTGTGTCAGCGGCAGGATAGTCTATTGCCCTTGTTTTGTTATAGTTTTGAATGTTAGTATGTTGACATCGATTTTGGAAGATTGTTTAGTTAGAATATTTTTGAAAGATTCAATTTAGTTTTATCAATTGGATTTGGACATTAAAGATTTTGTAAAAAATTATTTTGGAAGACTTGGAGATTGTTATTTTGGTAAGTATGATATCTATTGCCTTGCATGTTTGTAGGATTTGTCTGATGAATATGCGGCACTTGTTATGTCCTAAATCTTTGGGTTCGGGACGTATCGGATTTAGTATTATAGAGTTTAGATTATGATTTTGGGGCCTGTGGAGACTTATTACGAATACACGTTAATGATTCAAGAAATTTGATTTAAATGAAGATCGTTTTGTAAGCTTAAATTATGATCTTTAGATTATGTAGAGATTTGCTAGGAGTTAGAGTTTAAATTTTGGTTAGTTGATTTTGTCAATGAGTCAAGTGATTTTGTGGATCTTGAAGTTTTCATTTCGATTGAGAATTTGACATCAAATTTGAAATTGTGATGAGGATGAAGTTTGCTAAGCTTAAGTAAAAATAATGATGGATCGCAAGTTATTAACTATTGTGTGTGCTTTGATAAAGCACTTAACTTGAGCTCATCTTCATTAGAGAATGATTTAATCTTTGGAGATCTTATAAAATTGAGGTTTCATTTTCGATTTTTAAAGGTTTTGTTTTATTTTATGGATATTTGATGAATTTTGGATACGACCTTAATTGTACTTGTTTGGAGTCAATATAAAATATTGACTCATGAGATGGTATGTTTGTAAATGAAGTGTCTATTATAAGTTTTATAAATAGGATATTTTAAGCCCAATGATTATTAGAGAAAATGATCCTGATCTTTGAAAAATCTATAAATTTGGGATTAGATATATAGTTAATTTGTGGAGTATTTAGAGCTTTGTGATGGACAGTTAGTGAATTTTTTAATCACAAGTCTAATTATATTTTACTATGATTAATGATGAAATATTGGAGCTAACAAGAAATGATATATGAAAATTGAGGTACTTTTGGTACAAATATTTATAAGCTTTCCTTATGGTTTTTACTAGCATTTGTGGTCAATTATTATTATGATGCATATATGGATATTTACTTAATTTAGCAAGGTCTTGGTCTGAAGAAGTATCTAAATTTGATGATAAAAATTAAATTTTGAATAATTGTTGAATTTCGATCATTAAATGTTTAATTTGGAGTGTTATAAGTTATTAATAGTCTATGCACTTAAATCATAGTTATAAATTTTGATTGAGGTAGAATGTGAGTTCATTGTGTAGTATTAATGGATAATACCACTCATTATGGTATAAAAGATATGTTTTATTCTTGAGTAAATTTCACTGAGGTCATCAAGATTTTACCATAATTCAGCTCTAGTCAATTAATTTGAGAAATGGACATTTTGATCCAAAATTATAAATTTGAAGGTACAAAAAAATTATTCTAATAAGTTACCATTAAAAAATCTATTAACCTAAACAGTTGTTATTCATAAAAATATCCATAATACCTTGTTTTGGTATTAAAAAATAAAAATTTTACTTAGAATTTTTTTAAAAAATTCCTTAAAAATAATAAATAGTAATAAAATTCATTGTTCATACTTAGAAGTGTGATATTATTAATCTTAGTAATGGATTGATATATGTCAAAATTATTTGTGATTTTGAATCAAAGTGTATTTTCAAAATCAATGGATTAGAGTGAAATTATGGTAAAACATTAAGGACTTAAGTAGAATTTATCTTTTATTCTTTTTTTAGAAGCTTAGGTTGTAATCTTTAGGTATTAAGAGATCTCTTAAGAGCACAAACAAATTGTGCGTCCTCTTATAATATTAGATTTTGACCTCTAGATTATGTGGTTATTTTTAAAGAGTTTGAGCTTAAGTTATGATTTGTAGACTTGTGAATGTTTCAGGTTTTGTGATTATATGTTTCTTGAAGTTCTTAGTCCGATAGATATTAAGACATTAGCTTCGAAATTTAGATGATGAGAAAGTTTGATGAATTGATTCATGGCATGTGTTTTGATAAGGTTATCTTAGACTCAAGCTTGTTATAGAATTTGATTCGAATATTTGAAGACCTTATAGAATTGAGGTTAGGCTTTTGATTTTAGTGAAAATTTTGAGATTTTGCTTATAGATCTTTAGGGTGTGTTTGGATAAGGGATTTTAAGAAGAGATTTCATTTCAATTAGGATATTCAAAAGTCTGAAATTCAATTTCTTTGTTTGCCAAAAAAAATTTGAAGAATTTCAAAATTTAGGAAAAACTTTAGGAGTAAATTGAGAATGCTCAAATTTCTTTTTGAAAATCCACCTGAAGAGGTGGTTTTTCAAAATTTATCCAACATATAACCCGCTATTAAATATAAGACTAAAAAATATTATTTATTTAATATTATATATTTTTCTTTTTATATTATTAATAATATATACATTTTTACAAATCTAATGATACTTATATTGTGTTTTTTTTATATATTTTTTCTTATATATAATATCATTATTTTTTTTTTACTTTTTTCAAATTCTAGTAATCAAAATTCTTTCTAAAATGTATTAATCCAAACAATAAAATTATAAATGCTAGTATTTTAAATTGATGCATTTTGAAATGCCTTGATTTTGAAGTGCTTCAAAATTTGAAAATTCTTTATCCAAAAGCACTGTTAATGAATGTTGATTATGATATTTATTGTGCTTATTTGGTGTTAAAGCATTAAATAAAGAGTTTTAACATGATGATATGTGTATAAATGAAGATACTTTGGTGGGATTCTTATAATTTTGATTTTAAGCTCAAAAGTTATTGTAGTGAATGATTTTGATCTTTTGAGGTGTTATGAATTGAAATCTAACTCTTGATATATAGAGGTTTTGGAAATTTGAGATGGATATTCATTGAATCTTTTATTAGTTCTTAAGTTGTATTTTGTTGGGATTAAAGTAAGGAGTATGATAGTTGACAAGAAGTGGTATTTGAAAATTTTGAAGTACTTGTGATATTGATAATTCAATTGAAATTATGTTGCAAATAAAGGTTTCAACAATGTTGGTGTGGTTTGTATTTTAATGAGTAGTACTTAACCTGATGGTAAGAATAATCGTTCAGATATTTGTGGAAATATAATTATTATTTGATCATGATATTAAGGTTCTAGAATTGCTTTAATGAATTTTGACTTTGATATTGTAGTGATGGTAAAAAGCAAGTGTGTGAATGAAGATACCCATTTTGGTGTATTTAATGGTATTGGAAAGTTATAGGAGTATCACTTATCATGTGTAACTTGTAACTTTGTGTATGAAGGATAAGGATTAAGGTTATTCAAAAGTTGTGAAAAAGAAGTTGATCAATTTGGAATAGGTATTTTTGTGACAAAAAGTGATTAAATACAAATAATGACTTTCATTATGATAATATCTATTAAAGGTGATGGTTTTGTTATTTGATGTTTTTAGTATGGATACATTTTTAGGAGTTTAAGAAAATCTATAATTAAGCAACCATTTGGAGTCTTTTACAATTGTACTTTTGATGTGGATTATAAACGAGTCATATGAATTGAAGTTTTGATATTGAAATTTCTTATGGTATAGAAATTTGAATTTGAATTGAAGTTAAGAATAATATACTTGCTTAGAAGAAAATTTGAGATATTAAGAGATTTGAAGTTTTGTGATTTGTGCAATTATATAGTACTTGATTCTTCAAATTTGGGAAGCAATAGTAGTTTAAAGGAAGCTATATTTGGTACTACGAGTTTTATATTCGAATTTGTATAGTGTGAAATTGTGGATAAAATTTACTATAGTGGTTTGATACTTATCACAGTTTTGTGATGGTTCAGTTGTGGAGGAAATTGTTGATAGTTGATATGCAAGAATTTGAAACCAATAGGTGATTCATTGTGGTAACAAAATTGTTGACATTCTTATTAAGATTTAAGGATATATGTGCTTATATTTATGCTAAAGAGTTAGAAACTCTATTGTAAGAGATGTTATGTACAAGTGATTTTGCTTATGCAAGGAATACCATGAAAGTTGAATTGGTTTTTTGTGGTTATATTTGAATGAAATATAAGAGTGCACAACAGAAGCATTAATTTGTAACCAAAAAAAAAAAAAATAGAAGCATTAATTAAGCTATGGATATTAGATGATGGCTCAATGTTAAGTGATAAATTTTTAATTGGAGAGCCACTTCTGTGTTAATAGGGAAGAGATTATGGATCTAGATATAAAAAATTTTTAGATTGTATATGAGTTGAGAAATGTGGTGTAATTGTTATTGCTGACTTCGTTAATAAGGAATTAGTTAAATAAAGTCTAAATTTCATTGAAATAAAGTTGTTTTGCTATGATATAGATTTTAGTATTATTTATATTTTGAATTTGGAGCGAATGAAATTTGTAAGAGATGGATATTGTGGATAACTATATTTGATATGAAACAAAAATAGAGATTGAAAAGTTGAAAAGTTATTTACTTGGACCATACAAATTTAAAGTGAAATTTTTATTGATTTCTTTATTAAATAAATGATTACCAGGAGTTTTGATTGAAGCTTACTAATTAAAATTTCATAGATTCTTAGGGGAGAAATACATGTTAGATTTGTTTGTAAGACGAACAAAATTTGGAGGTCATGAAATTTGAATTTGGTGTTTGCCCTTTTGAAATTTGCATTAAGGATGAAGTGTCGATTTAATTGCTTTGAATGTGATTAATTAATGGACAGTAATCATGAGTCATTTTTCTATAGTTTTATACTATGTAAACAAATCTTTCAAAGTAAAATCAAAGGACAATTGTTCGAGAACTTTCAAAATTTTGAGCCCATGGATTTTGAATTTGGGGACCAAATTTTTTTAAGTGGGCAAATAATCTCTTGATTGAGTGGTTAAGGATGAGTTGTGGCATATTATAAGGTGTGGTTTTGATTCTAAGCAACCTCACTCATATCTCTTGTTATTTAATATTTCTCTTGTAACAAAATTTTTTTTTTCTTTTAAGTGGAGAGTGCATAATATTCGGCCCAAAAAAAGCGAAAGGGCCCAGTGACCCCACTCCCTTTAAGCCTTGTTATGTTAAAAAACAAAGAAAAATATGAAAGGGTGATGTGAACATGAAAGGCAGCCTCCATGGAGACAAGTAGTCAAGAGAAATGAAAATTGTGGTTCCAATGACCAAAAAAATAAAGGAAATTTGAAGGGAATGTGGAAGTAGCCAAATGAAAGAAACTTGGCTTGTTTTGCCAAGCCAAAAGGAAAAAAATAAAATAAAATAGGCAATGGAGATTTGAAAGCCATTTTGCTAAGAGGTTAGTGTGAGTTCAAGATGAAGAAAGTGTACAATAAGGTGAGTAAAAATTCCTCTTTTAATTTTATGGCTATATTGTGTAGTTTAGAGATTAAGATTTGAGAAAAATAAAACATAATGTAAGAGGAAAATTTAACTTGCAACTACACTCAGCTTTTGTCAGATAACATAACTCACTTTAAGTTAATAACTTATTGAGTTATAGTTATTTTAGCGAAAGAATATAGACTTTCAGCTTTTGCTAGATAACGTAGCTCATGTCAAGTCAATAGCCTATCTTTCTAATCATCATCATCAGAGCTTTTATCTCAAAAGATTGGGGTAGGCTATATGCACAAATATTTGAATGCACGTTAGATCGTCCATCTGTATTCGAGGATGTCTCAACGATGTTTTGATATTGTTTCATTTCATGAGATTGGACTAGTTTTTATGGTTGGTTGTCCAAACTTACCGTCACCCTTCTCCTTTATTCGGGCTTGGGATTGGCTGCGTTAACTCACAAAAGTGGAGTTAATATTTTTAAATAATAGGCTCTAAGAGGTCTTAAAGGCTTTGTTTTGGTTTTAGTTTTAGTTTAGCAAGCTTTAGTAAGTGACTTGACATCCCTCAACCTCAAAATGATTTATATTGTGTGTTATGTACAAATATAATGCTTTGTCCTTTTGAATTGTAAATCGGGTTAAGCATGAAAATATATATACATGATTCTTTTGTTATGAATTGAGAAGGTGATTTTGTTTTGACTTTTCAAATATGATTTATTGATCTTTGAGAATACAACTTACCATATAAGATATTTTGAGAAGAAAAATGAGATATGCTTTGTATGGGATAAGTTTTGGATAATTTATGATTTAGTCACTTTGATATTTAGATTTCATCATAATGTATTTATATATCATTTATTTTGTGAAAACAAAATTTGCTTTGGAATGATAGACGAAATTCACTTTATATGAAATATGTTATGAAAATTAAATACTACTTTGTATATATGGGATAATCTGAAATTATGTTTTGTTTTGTTTCTTAGTATGGCTATATTCTGACCCTATCAATAGGGGTTAAATGTTGGCTATGTCGACATTTATTTTGTGGTAAGAAACCAATTTGTAATCGTACCACTGATTGAGAATAATGATTTTGTGCAAACTAATAATTGTTTCTGTTATGATTTTGACCTGTACCATTAGGATTAATTGTGGTTTTTGTATTTATTCTGACTCATACCATTCGGATTAATTGTGGCTTCTATTATGATTTTGGGCTATGCCACAAGGTTACGTGTTGCCATGTCATGTTACGGGAGACCAAACACTGTTTTTGATATATGTGAAAGTGTTTGGTTCTGAAATCTGAGTATATGGATTAGAAGAAAGTATGTGTATAAAGATGAGATTACCCAATTTTGAATTTGAATAAATGTTTTATGGTATGCTTAATCCAATTGAGGGGATATTGGTTACTTACTGAGTTGTCGTACTCATTTCTTTAAATTTCTTTTATTTTTTAGATTTTAGTTTTGCATATTCGGGTTTAGATATAGCAAGAGTTTGCGTTAGCAGGATAGTCTACTACCCTTGTTTTGTTATAGTTTTGAATGTATGTTGATATCGGTTTTAGAAGATTGTCTAGTTAGAGTATTTTGAGAGATTCAATCTACTTTTATCAGTTGGATTTGGACCTTAAAGATTTTGTAAAATATTATTTTGGAAGACTTTTTGAGATCTTTATCTTTGTAAGTATGACATCTGTTGCCTCGCATGCTTGTGGGCTTCGATTCATGAGTATGCGGTGTTTGTTACGTCCTAAATCTTTGGGTTTGGGGCGTGACAAGCACAACTACCATAGGAGTAGGCAGAAACCTGTGGTAGATCTTAAGTCAGTTTACATTATGGAATATTATTTTACAGCTGTCCAAGTACCTGAAAAACATGGAAATGGTTTTTAATTTGTTCTATCAAGGAACTTTTGGGAATACAATTTAGTTTTCCAGTGTAACCTATGATCATCCACGAATGAAGAGACCTGAAATTTAATGAAGGTGTTCTATTGTCTTAATGGGAAGTGGTTGATTGGTTGAATATCGTTCCCTTTTGTGGCATTGACAATGATCTATAGAATTTCACTCTTATCACAACTACTTATAAACCAAGCTTCATTGGGCATCATATCATTATCATTCAAAAGAAGGGATTTTTAGCTGAATGAAGTTGTTGTTGTTTGGTACTTTGGGTATGAAACAGTTTTAGAGATATTTGCGATCTAAGTTGCACATCCAATTTATTTTATTTATTTATTTATTGTAATTATGTCTTGCTTGGTCCAATAGGTAGGTCAAGAATATGGGGTGCAGAGCATTTTTGAAATGGGTACGGATCAATTTTTGAAGCCATATGTTAGCTAGAATTCCCATGTTTTTACTGCACATTTTCTTTTGGTTTACGTTGTCTCTCATCGATGCATCAATGTACACGAGAGACTAATTTTGCTTTGCCTCAGAAACAGTAAAGTTCACAAATATGGGAAGAGCACAATTAGTGAAAGGTGGAATATAGTTGATGAGGAGACGTATTATGAGTAAGAGCACGTGCTTATCGCTTAATTGAAACAGTTGTAAATGCTTTTTGTGTAAACGCGACGTGTAATGGTATAAAAGATGCTAGTAAATCTGCAATTGTAAACTGACAAGTTTCACTTTTGTGGAAGGGCCGAATCTCATTAAGGGGCAGGTGTTCTGGGCGACTTGAGCCAGTTGTTAACCATCCAATCCTGAGAGATGCCGCTAGTGTTTACACAAGCCTTGATTTTGGGTCCTCACCACCATCTAAAAGTGAAGAGGATGACCAACTTAACTTGACTTGCCTCTCTCCTCACTTTGAGGAGCTGTTTTTTGAACCCCCTAAGTTTTGTTTTTGGCGGTTTAATTTAATTAATCACGGTCATATTGGTTGAAACTTGTATAGAGGAACATTTGAATTATGCTGTTTGATTTATTTATTCTTTCAATGGTCAGCGCATCCGACATCCAACGTTTGGAGATTGGGCGAAGGTAAAATTCAAAACTTACCATAGTAGGTAAGCTCTAGATACAAAAGGTAACCATCCTAGAATTGTAATTTTGTTTACTCTGTTCAGGGTTTTAATTGTTATATATGCATGGAAAGGAAAATTATGATGGGTTTGGCAAAAAAGAGATGGTGGGTGTCAATTTAAATTGAGGGGCAACAATTACGTTCAAAGAGTTCCATTTTAAATAACTAAAAGGTTTACAACGGGCAGGACTTGCACTTTCTTAGTCCACGTCATCTGTCCGAATTTATATTTGATTATTTGGATCCGGACCTTTTAATTTATAGGCCGAAATAATTGGTAATCCACCAAACTTTTCGAACGGAACGGTAGGAACATTAAGAGCTTATTGAAGCCCACTAATTGGCCCTAAAAACCTTGTCAGCCTTTTTTTAGCCCAAAAAATAGTTGTAGATTTCAGGGGTCTTTGTAGAGCCATTTTTTTCAAGAGTTTGATCAAATATTAACTTTTAGAATATATATATATATATATATGTATATATATACACACACACAACACACACACACACGAGACAAATGGGACTCGGTCGTCTCATTCATCTGTTTAGTCCATTTTTCATTTGTTAAATATATTTGAATCCATTTGTCTCGTTCGATAAGTCTGTCTGTTTCTTCTATTTTTTGTTACATATAAGTTGTCTGGTATTGTTGTCTTGTCATCTTGTCTCTACGGGACAAGCCTGTCAGACAAATGAGGTGCGTGTATATATACACGAATCTATTCGTCTTGACTTGTTTATCCATCATGCTCATTTGTATCAGTTGGACTTATACACACACACATATGAGTTTGCTCGTCTTGACCTATTTATCCATCCTACCTGTTTACCTTTGTAGGACGAATCGGTTAGACTCGTGTATATATATAAACGAGTCTATTCATCTTGACTTGTTTATTCATTTCGTCCATTTGTCCTTATGGGACAAATCGATCGGACTTAAGTTCATTCGTCTTTACTTGTTTATCAATATACACACGAGTTCGATTATCTTAACTTGTCTATCCATCCTGCCTGTTTGTTTTTGCTAGATGAATTGATTGGACTATATATATATATATATATATATAATATATATATATATATATATATATATATGTACGAATCCATCATCCTGACTTGTTTATACATCTCACCCTTTCGTTCCTATGAGACGAATCGATCGAACTCGTGAAAATAGATATATATAAATATAAATGAATCTATTCGTTGAGACATGTCTATCCATTTCACCCATTCGTCCTTGCGAGACAAATCGATCGAACTTACATGTATGTATGTATGTGTATATATATATATATATATATATATATACATACATACACTAGTCTTCTCATCTTGACCTGTTTATCCATCTCGTCTTTTCGTCTTTGTAGGACGAATTGATCGGACTTGTGTTTATATATAAACAAGTCTTTTCATCTTGACTTGCTTATCCATCCTATGCTATTCGTCCCTATAAGACAAACCGATCAAACTCATATATGTATGTATACACACACACACACGCATAAACGAGTTCGTTCGTCTTGATTTGTCTATTCATCCCACTTGTTTGTCCCGAACTTTTTTATGTGTGTGTGTGTATATATAAACGAGTCTATTTGTCTTAATTTGTCTATCTATTCTACTTTTTTGTCATTACAAGACGAATTGATTGGACTTATATATGTACACATATATACACATACAAGTCCATCGTCTTGACTTGTTTATACATCTTGCCTGTTCGTTCCTACGGGACAAATTAGTCGAACTAGTGAAAATATATATAAACGAGTCTATTCGTTGAAACTTGTTTATCAATTTCGCTCATTCGTCCTTGCGTGACAAACCGATCAAACTCTTTTTTTTTTGTATGTGTGTATATATATATATACACGAGTTTGTTTGTCTTGACTTGTCTATTCATCTCGCCCGTTCGACCTTACTAAACGAATCGATTGAACTCATGTATATATATAAATGAGCATGTTCATTTTAACTTGCCTATCCATCCCGCCCATTCGTCCTTGTGGGACAAACAAGTTGAACTCATGTATATACACACATACATATACGGGTATGTTTGTTTTGACTTGTCTCCATCTTGCTCGTTTGTCCCTAAGAGATGAATTAGTCGGACTCACACACACACACACACACACACACACACTCGTTTTGACTTGTCTCCATCCTGCTCGTTCGTCCCTACGAGACTAACTAGTCGGACTCATATACACACACTCGGGCACACACACGTGTCTGTCTTGACTTGTTTATGCATCTCACCTGTTCGTCCCTATAGGACGAACCGATTGAACTCATGTATATGTGTATGTGTGTATGAGTCTATATGTCTTCACCTATCTATCCCGCCCGTTCGTCCTTATGGAACAAATCGATTGGACTCATATGCTCATATGTATTTGTGTGTGTTTATAAATACACACACATACACGAGCCTGTTAATTTTGACCTTTGTATCCATGTCGCACGTTCATCCATGCAAGATGAACTAGTCGAATTCATTTATGTGTATATCTATATACACACACACATATTGGTCTATTCATCTTGACTTGTATATTCATCCCGCCTGTTTATCCTTACGGGGCGAATCGATTGAACTCGTGTGTGTGTGTGCATATACATATACATATATAAGTCTATTGGTCTTGACTTGTCTATCTATCTCATTCGTTTGCCCCTACGGGACGAACTGGTTGGACTCATGCATATACATAGCGAGTCTGTTCATCATAACTTGTCTATCCATCTCGCTCGTTCGTCCTTATAGGGTGAATTGATTGGACTTGTATACACACACACCCCCACACATATACACATACACACACATTAGTTTGTCTTGATCCGTTTATACATCCTACCCGTTCGTCCCTATGGGATGAACCGGTTGGACTCGTGTGTGTGTGTGTGTATATGCACACACTAGTCTATTCATCTTAACCTATCTATCCATTCCGTTGCTCAGACTCATATGTATGCACACACATGAGTCTGTTCATCTTAACATTTCTATACATCCTGTCCGTTTGTTCTTGTAGGATGAACCAATTGGACTTGTTTATACGTGTGTGTGTGGCTCTATTCATCTTGACTTGACTATCCATATCGGGACGAACCAATCCAACTCACATATATATATATATATATATATATAAATTGTATATGATGCACTGACAGTGTATAATTTTTATATACTGTTAATACATCAGAAGTTAATACCTCATCAATTGGTAAATTAAAAAATATGCCAAACCCTTAAAAGTAAATATAAATAAATTTTTTTAATTTGCTCATAAAGGCTTATTGATAAGGTGTCAACATTGATATATTAATAGCATATAAAAACTATACACTCTCAATACATCATATATAAATCTATACACACGAATCTGTTCATCTTGACCTATCTATACATCTCGCCTATATGTCCCTTTGGGACGAATTGGTCAAACTCGTGTGTGTATATATATGTACACACAAACACGAGTCAGCTTATCTTAATCTATCTATAAGACGAACGCCTCGAACTTATATATATATATATATATATATATAATTTTATCGATCTTGACCTGTTTGTCCATCGTGTCCGCTCATCCTTTCAAAGTCAAACCAATCCCTTCTGTTTGTCTTGCAATTCATTCATGCGAAATAATCCAAAAAAAAAAACTCATATAATTTAACAAGGCAAATGAACTCAACGAACGTGACAGAATCCGATCAATCCCTCCATCCACTATACACACACACACACACAAAAATGGATGTTTATGTATATAATGGACAAATTGAACAAACAAGACAAACGAACAAACTCACACGTATATAATAACGAACGGTTCGAGTGTACTTGTCTAACTTTGGGCACACTCGAGTGAACAATAGGCCCAATAATGTTGGTCCTTAATAAGTCAATAACGGATCCAATTTTAAGCCTATTTGGGTGAAAATCTATTTTGAGTTCACTAAAATGTTGGCCCAATCTCGATCTTTTGTTGGCTAATGGCTATGTTGGGTTTCATTGGATCAAAGTTTGACCTAATCTTTTCCCTTTGTTTTTTCGCCAATTGGTCTTATAATGGCCCAATTAATGGCCTTAATGGATCCACATTTATTCAAAGTTAGCGTTTGTGGTTTAATATGGGCTCAATTTTTGGACCTATTATTGAGCTTCTATATGTTTATGTGAGGCCTAAACCCAACATTTTAGTGCAACGAAATTTGTTTTAATACACTAGCCTTGGGCTTCAAACAACGCATTAATTAGCCTCACTACTAATGCAAATTGATGAGTCCATACGGTCAGTCTCTTTTGTTTACACAATATAACATTACAAGTAAAAATAATATTAGTAAAATTTTTAAACTCTACAAACAAAGTTAAAATAATAACACATGTACTTCTAAAAAATATTAAAAATTAAAAATAAATTAAAAAAATGCATTATCATCCTAATAATCTTGTATGTATAGAATACATACATATTCCTTTTTTTATTTACGTTTCAGACTTATTTAGTTATTTTATATGCATACATAAATGCGTGATAGAGAAAAGAAATGTGTTTAATATCACAAAAGCTCCTAGCATTTGCTCATATCACAAGAGTTAGAAATTTGTTATATTAGAAACCACTGAAGCATTATGCTCACTAAACCGGAAAGAATGAATTCTTGTATGATTCTTACAATATGCTCAAGGAAATAAAAAAACATGTGTAATACAATCTCCTGAAGAGGAGCAACATCAATCTAGTTTTGCATAACAAAGACAAATACAAATGAGTGGATGCAAGTACATGAGATGATAATTTACACGTCATAGGTAAACGACTCCAAAGATAAACTCCCTAAAAGTTTGAACAATTTGCTACCATTCCATCAGTTAATAATAAAGTAACATATATATCTGGACCGGACACCATTGGCTTGCCCAAACATACACACACACAAACATATATATGCATCTTCTACAAGTTTGAACAATTTACTACCATTCCATCAGTTAATAATAAAGGAACATATACATCTGAACTGGACGCCACTGGCTTGCAGAACACACGCGCACAAACATATATATATATATATATATATATATATATATATATATATGCATCTGATTTCAAAAGGAAAAACTAGAAAACTAGAGAGAGAGAGACAGAGAGAGAGTGTGCATGTGTGTGCACGCGCGCATGTGTGAAGATTAGAAATTGAGATCTGAGACTTTGATTGGTCGAATCTGCATTTACTGCTTTGCAAAATTTTAAGAAATTATAAATTGCATAGGATTTCTTTGTTAATTTCACAGTAAGAATTGATAATAATTAACTTAACTTCTATGCGGCTACAGATAGAAGCACAATGATCATTGAGATTTTCACGATGAGATTTCATATCTCTATATATGAAAGGATCTCTGCCAAGACCATGACAAAGTATAACTATAATGCTTATTTTGATTGAATTTTTTAATTTTTGTTAAATCTTTCATGAAAGATATGATAAAGTTGTTCTGAAATCTGATTCCAGGTGGCTACATAATTGAAGCTCTCTTAAAGAGGCCTTTCTAGCAGCCATGTTCTCAATCTAACAATTATATGAATAAACTAGCAGAAAACTCCATAGTGAAAATAATCAAGAGAATGTAATCTGGAGTTTAGGCATTGAAAGCTATATAAATATTAAGCACTAGAAACATAAATCTTACTTTCAAGCTTGCAGCTTCTCATACTAATTATGATATCAAACACAAAATCAAGGCTGAAAAATACAACAAAACATCTCCAGGAGATAAAAGAACCGTACTGGGAAATAGCTATCACAACAATTACCCCAGTTCTTTATTGGTTCAAGCCTCCGCATGTGGCAATAGCCACATACCGAGTGCTTGAGTGGGATACATAACAACTTCAGCTTCTGCAATACAATCAACACATTAATGTCTTTTGACTGCATAAGGTATCTCAGCAATTTCATAATTGTTTGAAGCAGGTTAGAAACCCTAAATCAATACAATTCTTTCATCATTAATTTAGAATTAATTAATTTAGTTCTTCCATCAACCTAAAGATTTAGAATTAATTAATCAAACAGGAGAATAAATAAATAAATAAATGACTCTACGCACTCCCAAATTTGGTGCTGGCGTTACTGCATCCATAAAAGAATTTAGCATTTCTCAAACTCCATTTATCAAGACTTAATTTTCCTCCGCTACTCTTTCTCATAAATAAAGAATATTAAGGGTTGGGACTTAGGATCCAATGAAACCTAAATAAAACGCAACGCATAATCTCACAAAAATTACAAAAGAATAATACAAGTAAAATATGGAAAACTGACTATCCATTGGTAATTGGATCTCAACGACTACATCAAACTACGATAAAGGGAAAAAAGATTGGAGTAATATGTAAACCTAATCACACAAATTTTAACGCAAATCGGGGGAAAACAACGGAGAAAAAGAGATAGACAGAGGAAATATAGAGATCTGAAAGTGATCGGAGTCCATAGGAGAAGGGGCGCGAAAGGAAATGATAGTGAAGAAAATTAGAAAAGCACCGGAGATGCGAGATATCACCTTAAACAGAGAACGGAGGCGATGATGGTCAAGGTTGTGCCACCGTGGCAAGGCCATCGAACTGTCTGATGCAGCTCAAATGGTGAAGCTACTACAGGGACGATTCGCACCAGAAAGGTGGTGTTCTTTACCTCAACAGAATCTGGAAATTCTAAAGAATAGGGAATAAAGAGTAAGGGGACAGGAGGGAAGAAAGGGAGAATAGAGAGAATTTCGGTAATTTGTTATAGATGCTTAATCCCGCACAATGATTGACTTATTTTTATATGCTATTTGGTTCTTACTTTTATTAATTTGTAACTAATAAGTTCTTAATTATAATTAACTAAGTCCTAAGTACACTTAACTAACCAGAACTCAGCTAAGTAAAAACTTAAAATTGAAGACATTGGGCGGGAGGGAGAGCAGCTACTATAACCCCAACGCTGGTTGAACTCAAGTTCTGGGAGTATGCGAATGCGATAGGGCGGGAAAATTTCCTTTTGGGCTGCTTTGTGGTTGAGGCCTTTAGTTTAGTTAAAGTCCAAGAAAGGAGAAGGTTTTAGTTTGAAGGAGTTTATATACCCTGGACTGTTATGGGCCCAGCCCTCCACTGCAACTTCACCTGGTCTCTGCAAACCTTTAGCATTTCTCCTGCCTGCATACGAACATACTCGATTTTTCAAAGGAAACTCCAAAAATGAGGCAGCATACACTGGTAACCACATCACTAACCCTACATATGCATTATTTCTTGTGCATCTTTTCCAAGAAATGAACATGGCTTTTCATATTCACTGAAGCATTAATGGCTCTCAGCAAAAACCTTCTGCTAGCTGTTTAGCCGTTGGCTTAGCCTACGATGTAGTAGAAAGTCTGTTCCATTTGATGAAACCCTCCCAAATCGAAGGCTATTATCACACAGTTGACCAAAACGAAAACCCAATTCTATGTAAGGCAATGCGTAGTACGAAATCTAAAAGAGAACTATTAACAGAACAAAGCTCCTGGTAAGCAGGTTAATTTATTCGACAATATGGTTTTGGTTAGACAGTTGCTGCAATATGTTAACCATGTATCTTACTGCAATTTCATTGATTTCAACAAAGGATTCTCCTTATCTAATTCTAAGCATGCTTTCTCCGTAAAAAGAATGCCCGCATAAAACCTCCATTTCAAACATTTTAATAGTTACTAGTAACATAATTATAAAAGCTCTTTAGCTCTTTAAAGGGGTGAGCAGTCAACAGGTAGTTGGGCTGTCTCACTGGTAAAGATACGTGCAAACACACCTATCTAGGATTACCCTCCTTGGCCCCGACGATGGTGTGAAAATCTCAACTCTTTTGCAATCTTTGTAACATTTTCATCATTAATAAAAACACTTTTTCCTACAAAGGCAACTGTGGTTATGATAGTATGCTTTACTTATGCCCCGATATTTTGCTGTGATCTTTGTTGTGACTTATTGTTGGCTTATGATTTATCCAGATCATCGAGATAATTGGCTGACTTATGTGAACTAGACCATTCAAGTGCCGCACGACCTATCGCTTCATAGTGAGAAAACTTAGTCCGTGACACTACGGGTGCCAAAAAAGAAAAAAGCTAGGCCATTGATATCCTACTCATAAATGATCCGTAAAAGTTTCAGAGATGTAAGCCTTAGCCGAGTTGTCAGGCTCAAGCAGAGCTCCTCTCAGAGTTCAAGCTTTTCATGCATGAATTCTCGTGTCACCAAAATTTGTTATATATAGTTGCACAGGCTTGTTAGTGTCTAATACGATGAACGTATGCCTCTAGTCGCTTCCCTTCGTGAGAAACAATCTTCATACTTCAAACTCTTAGCCAGGGCAAATCTTCTGTAAGCTGTACGAGTGCCAGTTTAATAGATTAGCCTACCTATTCGTTGAAATTGAACCCGGATACTTCTGCAAGTTCTTTCAGTTCTACCTCTCCACTCAAAACCTGGAAAAGGGTACATTGTAGATGCTTATATGAGAACGGAGGCAATCATGAAAGATGAGACATTATGGCACGTTACGCGAAAGATTAAAGTCCATTAAAAGATAGGTTGCACTGATTGTGATAGACTAGATACAATAGAGACCAGGAAACCACTTTAATCTTCTTGGAATGAAAAGATATTCATATTTAGAAAATAAAAGGGCCATGGACAGGGATATTTACAAAAGGAAAAGGAAGGAAAAGGCTTCTCACCTGACCATTGATAACCCATGTTGGGAATCCTTTTAATTTTGCATCTACACATGCCTTGATCATTTTAGTTCCTGCCTTATATCCTTCAGGAAAGCATTCCACATAGTCCAACAACTTTGATGCCTCACGTCCAAACATCTATAAGAGAAAGGTGGAGGATCAAGGCTGATGAAGATCATACTTACAAAAGATTCAAAGGTAAAGGTGTTTCATTAATTAAGGGTCATAGATGATCAGTTCAAAATGCAGGTGGTTATTCCTATTAGATATCTCTTTCTAATCAATTCTAATATGAGAAACCAAGTATCCTGGAAGACCAATATTATGCTGCAGTCAGCTATGCAAAAGAATTGTAGAAGCAACAAATAGCAACTTTATTTCCTGGGGGATTGATGAATCCAGAGAGAATTGGCTATGCATAAATACATATTTAATTACTCTACAGATGTTCAGCTATTGACAGACTGACAATTAAGAAATAAACATTACGGAATTGGTCAAGGATTTCAAAGATACTCATTGACTTCACCTTGATTATTGCATTTAAGGAGAGAACAGTTTCTTTCTTGAAGTCCCAACACAACATAATGTATTACTCAAACCCATTATCTATTACATAAGCAAATCCAATGGTCCCCTTTTTTGGCCAAATCCTCATGAACTCTTACAAATAACAATAATAACCAATAATGTATCTTGAAAAGTGCATTATTTCTCAACGATTCATTGCAACAATCAAGTCAAGGCTCAATAGACAACAATTACTTGAATTTAAACTTTATAAAGTGTTGAAATATTTAGAGTTTCAGGATTACTTACTTTTCAGGGATGAGTTTTAATTTAAACAGGAGATTATCTCTCCTACTTTATTGCTGTATTTTAAATTTAGATAAGGCTGAGATTATCAGCTGATTTTTAGGAATGTTATCTTTGATTTCTTGTGGGTATTATCTTTATATAAGAGCCCCTATTTGAGGTATAAAGGGCAGTAAGCCAGAACAGAAAGTTCTAGCTATTCTGTTTCAAATTTTCAGTCTCATTTTCTGTTTTCAAATTTCAGTATTACATTCTTTATGGCATCAGAGCAGGTCTGATCCATCTTCTTTGCCACTGTACAGTATGGCATCAGGCAAACAAACGTTTGCTGAAATCACCTCAGGTTCCACTGGATTGGTACCAGTCACTGTCAAGCCTACTACAACCGCTTCCACTGAGTGTACTGCATTCACAAAGGGGCAATTAGACATCCTCCAACAATTAATCCAAAGGGTTTAACCTAGTTCAGTTGTTGGTACAAGCTTAGTTGCTCAGAGAGGTAATTATCTAAATGCTCTTAATGCAGAGGTTGATAGAAATAGTGATTGGATCATTGACTCCGGAGCATCAGATCACATGACTGGTAATGTGAAACTTTTCCAACACCTTCGCCCTTGTCTGAAAGGTCTTTCAGTAAAAATTGCCGATGGCTCATTATCTACAGTCACTGGAGTTGGAACTGTCGTTGTCTCAAAAAATTTAGTCCTAAATTCTGTCCTTTATATTCCTAAACTGAAATGTAATTTACTCTCAGTCAGTAAGTTATCAAAGGATATGAATTGTATCATAAAATTTTACCCAACTTGGTGTGAATTTCAGGACTTGGAATCGGGGAAGACAATTGGCAATGCTAAAGAGAGGGCCGGCCTATACCTCCTAAGGACTGATTCCTTCAAGCTCAAAGATCAAACTGCTTGCAATGCTTTCTCTAACCTTGATCATGTTTTTTCTAGTTCTAATAATCCTAGTGTAGTGACTTTATGGCATTATCGCATGGGTCATCCTTCTTTCTCCTACATGAAAAAAATGTTTCCATCTTTGTTTAACAAAAATCAAGGTCCTTTTCAATGTGAGATCTGTCATTTGTCCAAACAAACACGCACAACATTCCATACTCAGCCTTACAGATCATCCCAACCATTTACCCTTATACATAGTGACATCTGGGGACCATCTAGAATAAGAAATGTCTCAGGTGCAAGATGGTTCATTTCTTTCATAGACAACCACACTAGGATTACTTGGCTTTTTCTCATGAAAGAAAAATCTGAAAAACGTGCAATCTTCGAAAATTTTCATAAGATGATCCAAACTCAGTTCCAAACCAAAATCCAAATTCTTAGAACTGACAATGCCAAAGACTATTTTAACTCTGTTCTTAACAACTACCTATTAGCTAATGGCATTATCCATCAAAGTTCATATGTTGACACCCCTCAACAAAATGGGATTGCTGAAAGGAAAAATCGCCATCTCCTTGATATTGCTCGTTCATTACTGTTCACATATAATGTGCCAAAACAATTTTGGGGAGAAGCCGTTCTCACAGCCACCTACCTAATTAACCGAATGCCTTCACGTCCTCTAAACTTCCAAACCCCATATCATTCCCTTCTTCAATTTTACCCACAAACTCGACTTCTCTCAAACCTCCCACTCAAAATATTTGGCTGCACTGCATTCATCCATGATCATTCCCAACATCGTAGCAAACTTGACCCCAAATCCATAAAATGCATCTTTCTTGGTTATGCTTCCAATCAAAAAGGGTATAAATGCTACTCTCCCATTACTCATCGGTTCTACACCACCATGGATGTTACTTTTATTGAAAACCAGCCCTACTTCACTAAAACTGATATTCAGGGGGAGAATCATGTTACAAAACAGCAACATGAATAGCAGTTTTTGTTACCAATTGAACCCGAAATAATACAGCAACCTCCTCAAAACAGCCCCTTACCTGAAACCGAACCCGAAATAATGCAGCAACCTCCTCAAAACAGCCCCTTACCTGAAACCAAACAGCAACCTCCTCAAAGCAGCTCCTTACCTGAATTTGATCATGGGTCAAATGAATCAGTTGCAAACAAGAAGGAACTTCAAGTCTATTCTAGAAGATCACGAGTCCAAAAGGGGGTAGAGTCCGAACCTACTCCAAAGCAAACCCATGAATCTAAACCGAGCTCCAACAACATGAAATCTACATCAGGTAACTTCGAAACTCCTCTTTGTGATTCTATGGACGATGATCTTGATGTTCCAATTGCTAGAAGGAAAGGGATTAGAGCATGCACTCAACATCCAATTTCTAATTTTTTGTCTTATGAAAGGTTGTCTTCCAAGTTTAAAGCCTTTACTACTAAATTATCACTTGTTGAGATTCCACAGACCATAGAACAGGCACTCAAGACTCCAGAGTGGGAACAAGCAGTAAAGGAGGAAATACGAGCCTTGGAAAAGAATGGTACATGGGAAATGGTGAAACTTCCAAATGGAAAAACCCCAGTAGGATGTAAATGGATATTCAATGTGAAGTACAAAGCAGATGGCAGTATCGACAGATATAAGGCTAGATTGGTTGCCAAAGGTTACACTCAAACCTACGGTATTGATTACCAAGAGACTTTCGCACCAGTTGCTAAGCTAAACATGGTAAGGATACTTCTATCAATAGCAGCTAATCTTGATTGGGAATTGCAAAACTAGATGTAAAGAATGCCTTCCTAAATGGTGATTTAGAAGAGGAAGTGTACATGGAGATTCCACCAGGTTTTAAGGATGAAAGAAGTCCACATCTTGTTTGCAAATTACTTAAGTCTCTCTATGGTTTGAAGCAATCACCTCGTGCATGGTTTGATAGATTCACTCGAGTACTCAAACACCATGGATTCCAACAGGGGCAAGCCGATCACACACTCTTCACTAAACATTCTTCTACAGGTAAAATTGCTGTGTTAATTGTGTATGTTGATGATATTATATTGACTGGAGACTACCTAGAAGAAATTGCTAGATTGAAGATTCTGTTGGCCAAAGAGTTTGAAATTAAGGACTTGGGACAACTACGTTATTTTCTAGGGATGGAAGTTGCAAGATCAAAGAAGGGCATCATGGTGTCACAAAGAAAATATACTTTGGATTTGCTGAAAGATACAGGTATGTTAGGGTGTAAACCTATAGATACACCCATGGATACAACCTGTAAAATTGGGTTAAAGGAGAATTGTGCTCCAGTCAACAAAGAGAGATACCAGAGACTTGTTGGAAGACTCATCTACTTATCCCATACCCGTCCTGATATTGGCTTCTCAGTGAGTGTTGTTAGTCAATTCATGAACAATCCAAACGAAGAGCATCTTGAGGTTGTGTATCATATTTTACGTTATTTAAAGATGACTCCAGGTAAAGGTCTATTCTTCAAGAAAGGAAGTAGTAGAGAAGTTGAAGTGTTCTCAGATGCAGATTGGGCAGGATCAGTAACCGATAGAAGATCCACCACCGGGTATTGTACTTTTCTATGGGAGAATCTAGTCACATGGAGGAGTAAAAAACAGTCTGTGGTGGCAAGGAGTAGTGCTGAAGCAGAATTTTGAGCTATGGCTTTGGCTGTATGTGAAGGAATGTGGATAGGAAGAGTCCTTTATGAACTAAATCTGTCTACAGATAAATCATTTAAGATGTTATGTGACAATCAAGCAGCCATCAGTATAGCCAAAAATCCAGTGCATCATGACAGGACTAAACACGTGAAGATTGACAGACATTTCATTAAGGAGAAAATTGAGGAAAGCATCATTAATCTATCATACATTTCGACAAACTATCAAGTGGCTGATATTTTCACAAAAGGTTTGCCTAGAATGTCATTTGATAATTTTGTAAACAAGCTGGGTATGATTAATATTTACAACCCAGCTTGAGGGGGAGTGTTGAAATATTTAGAGTTTCAAGATTACTTACTTTTCAGGGATGAGTTTTAATTTAAACAGGAGATTATCTCTCCTACTTTATTGCTGTATTTTAAATTTAGATAAGGCTGAGATTATTAGCTGATTTTTAGGAATGTTATCTCTGATTTATTGTGGGTATTATCTTTATATAAGAGCCCCTATTTGAGGAATAAAGGGCAGTAAGCCAGAACAAAAAGTTCTAGCTATTCTGTTTCAAATTTTCAGTCTCATTTTCTGTTTTCAAATTTCAGTATTACATTCTTTATAAAGTATATCCTATTTTCATTGGCAAATCTGAGCATTACAATTTACAACTGCCAAGAGAACAAAAAGCAAGAAGCACCTGTTTTTGCTCTAAACAGTGAGAACACCAAAAAGCTCCTATAAAGCGTAAATGCCTTGCAAGAGAAAGAGCAAAAGTACTTGATTTTCTTGTTATCTCAGTTGTAACATATGGACGATCAATGATGGCCATGCTGTCAAGGCCAGATGAAAAGGAGAAACAAGGATGGTGGCCATATCTACAGAGAGACGATTAAAAGATAAATAACAGCTAAAAATAGATATCTAGATGCCAAAAGCCATGCACATTCAATCACCTTGAAGGAACAGACAGTGAGGCACTTAACGAGGCAATCACCAAGCTTGCTATGCATACCTGTAAACCCAGCACTTTCAGTATCTCCTGTAAACCAACATCCTACAATGGAACCACGGAAAACACCTAATTATAATCATAAATCCAGCAAAAGCTATCAAGTAACCAATAAATGCTGGCAATTTAAAAAAGAATAAGTAAAGCAGACCTTTATGCTAATGAAAAATAAACTAAAAGATAACAAAGCTGACATTAGATAGTAAGAGCAAGATGTTCCTCCAAATTTTGTACTCAATATGTATAGCAAATATGCACTAGCAGCAGCCATGCAGGTGGTGCTACCAAGCAATAGCAAACGACCATATGTTTCACAGATTCCAAAAGGTAATCTCTTCGCACCCAACTTCAAGCTGAGTGTTGTAACAATACCATAAGCAACCAATCCAACTAATGCGAGAGGAACACCTGAGAAATGCAAAGCACTATCATAACAATTCGCAGTCAAATTGAAATTTATTCGTACAATAATATTATAACATTATCACTAACAAAAAATAGCAAAGCATGCAGTAACACATAGGAAATTTAAAGAACTGCTCTGATTGTTACTTTTGAAGTTGATCAATATAAGAATAAACCATTGAAAGATTTCCAATTTTCAATATTTCTTAACAATAAATAAACAAATAAATAAAAGACATCAAGTCTGCAAATTTATATATGGATGGATGATAAATCTTGAAAAACAATGAAATACCAAAAATGGAGGCGTAATCACTGTTGAGGACATCTCCGCAACTGCCACCACCGAGAGGGCAAAAGGCATCGGCATCGGAGAGCTTGAGGTAAGTCAAGTAGGCAGTTTCAACAAGCCCGATGGCACCAAGGCCCGCACGCCAATTATACGTGGAATTCCTTGAAGCCAATGAAATAGAAGAAGAAGAAGCGGACGATGTCGTTTCAGCTTCAGACTAGGTGAGTCGGTGTCTTGACTCGGCCCCGAAGATAAACACTAAAGAGGAAGCACAAGCAGTCTCCGACCAGCGCTTGCTTCTTCAGTAAAAGAAAACCAAAACAAGTAAAGATAGTAGAGCCAAGCAAGAACATAGTAAGAGAGCAATGGGGAAGAGAAGTCTACCCTGAAATAAGCTGAAGATGAGCAGCGATACAAGATTCGATTTTGAATAGCTGATGAACAAATGAAACTGGCCATTTCTTTAAATTATCCCAGGATTTCACAAAGAAGAACTGAGAGCCAATTTCTGAGAATCAAACCACCACACTCGGAGTGCTAATTGCTTAATACCTTCAAAACTTGATAGTTTAGTTCATTAGGTTGACAAAGCTTCCACCATTGGGACCGATTCAACTTCGGCCCAAACTCCATTGCACAAATCAAACATTACAGACAGACCCAATTACAATTTGGGCCAACTCAATTGCAAACGTAAAAATTAGATTAGGCTTTACATTAGAATATTTTTTGGAATCAGATACTTTAAGCGAGCAGAAAAGTAAATTCTCCAAGCCCATTAAACGACCGAATCCACCCATTCATATGATTCATACATTTCAGAAGTATCGAACCGATACTGAGTTCTTCCTTGGGAAAGTGAAGTAAGGACAGAGGTTTGGGGTGGAATTGGAAATGGATTCTGATAGGGTCCGTGCCCTTGCTATGAATGAGTATGACCCATTGACCCTGGCCAGCTTTGATATGAGCATATGGGAATCGATTTTGGACTTCGAGCAATTGGTGTCAGGATTTTGGTTGATTTCCCACGATTACAAGAGTACTGCCAAACATTGAGAAGTGTGCAGATATGCTAAACCTCGCAGACAGTTTCGAAGGTTCAGATTTATCCATGCAAATGTCTGTGTGCCATTGCTAACATGTCAACCTCTTCTGATTCCTTTGTATTTATCTATCAACCGATTACTTAACCGCCACAACCTGGGTGGCGCTGATGCTCCTCTGTTGTGACAAACTCCATTAAATAATCACCCTTTAACTACCATAACCATCAGCACTATACATGGTCAATCTCTCTTGTACAGGAACAACTCGAGGAATACCCTTGCAAAAAAAGTTTCAACTACACCAACAAATATGGAAGCAGCATTGCTCAGTTCTTCATCTTGTTTCGCTGCCTCTTCCCTTCCTTCCGCTCTTTGTCCTCAAAATATCGACCACAGGTCAGCTGGCCACTTCACAATCTGTAGTTCTTTCTCTGTTTGCATTCTTTTTTTTCTTAGAAGTTCTTCACTTCTTATACAGTTTAAACTTAACAGATTTTTTTTTTATTTCTCAGGGGCCTGTTCTCATTAACTCTAAATCCGCAGAGATGCCGAATATCTGTTGTCCGCAAAAGATTGAGCTTCTGGTACGGACGCACAAAGAAACTATTTTACTTGGTATTTATGACATTAAGCTCTCATTTCTGTGCTGACCTTTTTTAGCAATTACTTGAATACTTTTTGGTTCTTTATATATCCGAAGCCCAAAGGCAGCTCTGAGAGGAAATGTGCAAGCAACAGGAATTCCAACTTCTGTGCCAGTAAGAGTAGCACATGAGCTTCATCTAGCTGGGCATCGATATTTGGATGTCAGGTATTGTTTTTGTCTTGATTGAAAGTAAAAACTCCAATTGCTAGAAAGCAAGGGCGTGAGGAAGCAACATTTCAAATGTTGACATGAGAGTTTTTTTCTACTTTGTTACTTCATGGTCGTTATGGTACTCTGCAATTTGTGTAGGACTCCCGAAGAGTTCACTGCGGGGCATGCCCCTGGGGCTATAAACATCGCTTACATGTTCAAAGTTGGATCAGGTTACTACCTTCTTATCTTTTTCTGCTAATTTATCTGTCAAGTTACCTTCTCTCTGGCAAGATGGGGACACCACCGACTGATATCTCGTATCACAAAATAGTAAATTTACTTCTAACCCAAGGTTTCTTGCTGTTGGGTAGGCACTTGCTTGCCTAATGCGGTGGCGTGCATGACAGGATGAAAATGTCTTTTCTTTCAGCTGAATTAGCATTTTCAAATTGTTCTATCTATGTTTAATTCCTAAAACTTTTGTTTCTGCTTGCAGGAATGACAAAGAACCTCAATTTTCTGTCGGAAGTATCCTCACATATTGGAAAATACGATGAAATTATTGTCGTGGGCTCCTGTTCTTAATATCTGATTTCCAAATGAACCTTTTCTTTCAGAACACCCTTCTCCTTCCTCCCTCTTTTACTTAGGTCCTCGTGTAATTTTAAAATTGCCTGGTTCTGCAGGGCTGTCAGGTTGGGAAAATATCTCTAATGGCAGCCACAGATCTTTTTGCTGCTGTAAGCACATCATTTATCATCCTTCTGTCTTTCTAGTTTGGTTTCAAATCGGCCATTATTCCTTTTTTTTGAAATAGAAAATAAGCATTTTGGTTTGGTTGGATATCAGCATCAGTTTTAGGAACCCAATTTTGAATATTTGCATATATAGGCTGATCTTTGAGTTGGCCAGGTACTTGGTCAACTAGGTGGAAATTTTCCTCTTCCAAGCTTTAATCTTTAAATTATTGAACTTCTTGGTTTCAAACTTAGCGACACTTCTCTAGGGCCCTCAACAAATTAATCTTACTCCTTTTCCTCGGCTAATCCACGTGTTCAAGGTTGATAAAAGCTAATTGCAACTTAATCGTTAATTCTCTTCAGGGGTTTACTGCTGTAACAGACATTGCTGGAGGGTATGAGGCCTGGACTCAGAATCGGCTACCAGCAGAACGATGATGCAGCAGGCTAATTGCGGAGAATGAGCTGCTGATACTATAAAATTCGAGACAAGAACTAAGTGTTAAGTGAGGAAAAGATCTCACAAATGTAGTAGCTGCACAGAAAAACCAGATAGCAGTAAATATATGGCATTTACCAGATGTATGTGAATCTGGAGAAAATAATTCGACAAGGAAAAAACAAATAATAGATGATTGGAACCTTGTGAACTTCATACTCTTTTCTGTTGGATAGATAAATAACTTCTTCTCCTTGTAAAACCTAACGATCTATGCCTTCTTGGCTAGCATCCATGAGTCCATTACGACAGATTGCAATTTGCTAAGGCAAGCAAGTCCACGTCTAATTGATTGTTTTGAGCCTTGGGATATGAGGATTCTTCCTATCCTATCTATGTCACTGCTGGGAGTTATTTGTCTCCGTCTCAGATTTTAGTTTTCTTTTGTTTAATTAGGAAAACAAGCAATAAAGGGATGTCCTTAATGCCAATATATCATTATCACTCATGTCATAGTGACAAAAAATGACTAAAGGTTGGTGGGCTATAGCCGTGTGGTAGAATGCTTCAAACCTAAACAGATTGGTGGGCATAGATATTCATCCTGCCACGTTCTCAGTCTGACAAGCATTAGGCAAGGAAAAGGGAAATGTATATTCAGAAGATATGGTGCGCACGGCAGAAGTCCTCCCTTTAAAGCGACCTCTTCCTCCTCTGAAGATGAGGACATTAAATCAGATTGGAAACAAAGCTGCGAGAAAGGAAAACAGCAGAGCTTGCAAAGATGGGCACTGCTAGAAAGTGGTTCAACACAGTCCGAAAGAAGTTCATCAAATCATCTCAAAGAGATATCACCATTCTCCACAGCGGAAATCTCAGTGAGCAGTCAATGATTAGAGAAGCTAGAGAGTTCCACAACAACATCTCAGCTTCATCAAGATCATCATTTCAAAGGAAACATTTAACCAGAGAAGAAATTGCGGCAATTAAAATCCAATCAATTTTCAGGGGTCATCTTGTAAATTATATCGACCTTAATCCCATTTCGTTTCCAAAAATTTTCTCCTCAGAGCTGAGATAACTGAAATGATAACAACTTCACTTTTAGCAGGCAAGACGAGCATATGGAGCATTGAGAAGCCTAGTTAAGCTGCAAGCAGTGGCCCGCGGGGCGTACGTAAGGAAACAAGCACAAATAGCACTGCAATGCATGCACGCACTTGTCCGGTTACAGGTCAGGGTTCGTGCCCGGCAACTCCTTGACAGGTATAGTGACCACTTGTGATGCACCATGCATACCTATGACTCTATGAGGCACCATTTTCCACTTCAACCATCGAGCATCTGCTATCGCATTAGTTCATAAACTTTTTACTAAGTCTCAGATACCCAATAATTCCTGTACCATTCTCATTTCAAAATTGCATGTAACAAGAGATAATGATAACACAATATCTCAAAACAATCCTTGTCCTTTACATGTAATTATTTTGTTTTGCCTTGCTTTATCTAATCACTACAAAATAAAATGGTTGACCCAACCAAACTGCAGACAACAAGAAAAAGCATAGACGAACAGGTGAAGGTACTGTCACCAATCATGTACTTGTCGCTCTTTATATAACAAGCCCATACCAAGTTCTTACAGCAGTTTTCAGATGACCCCATGATACAGATTGCGGAAAAAAAAAAAAAGGGGAGGGGTTTTGGCGCAAGTTTCTTGTTTTACATAACAGCTAAACAGAGAGAATGCAATTGTAACTTAAGCCTGCTCATTAAGCATAATTCTATACTACGCAAAAAGCATATGATTAGATAAGGATCATGCAGTTGGATATTAATGCATGTAGTTCAGTGCATCCTCTTTTCTCTAGGGTTCAATGGTGTCCTCTTATCATAGCTGAGAAAAAACCACCAGATGACTTGCTCTTGCGGTGATCTTCTTCCTCACCTGCAACCTGTTTCAAAACTACCATGCTTAGAATTGTTTATTGGGATGACAAACAGCAAGTCCTATGAATACTGTACCTCTTTGGTTATTTGTTGAAGGATATCTATAATTTCAGAGAAGTTAGGTCTTTGAGTTGGATCCTGCTGCCAGCATCTCTCAAGCAGTTCTCCCAGTCTTGGGTGAGTATTCTTAGGGATTGTAGGGCGTAGACTCTGAAAAGATAGTCGTAAACAAAATATCCTCGTTAGCACAGAAAGAAAAATTCATAGTTTCATATTTATACAGAAATACAAGTACCTTTTGCACCACACCAACTGCTGCTTGTAATGGAGTTAAGAAAGCATATGGGAGCTGGCATTTTGAATGTAAAAATAAATCAGTCATAAAGATATATAATCTCAAACTACCATACTTGTAGATGAAAGAGAGTTACTGCAGAGAAGTATGCACAATCAAAAACAAGCTTCATCCTCTAAAAACATAAGAGTGAGAATCTTACTTCTCCTGTCAGTAGTTCCCAGAGTGCTATTCCAAAGCTAAAAACATCTGCCTTGTTATCATATGGTTTGTGCTCAATCACCTACATTAATTAAAGATTGTTTAAAAAAATATCTGAGTATAACCCTTTATCCAGACATGCTCAGGTCAATTGAAGTATAAGTGTAAGGCACAAGGTGGATCATATGACAAACAAAGAGTAATCAGCCTGAAGTTCATCATATATCACGGGGTAACATTAGAGATGATTCTTCAGTTCTAACATGATAGCTTGAGCACCATATTTGCATGTTTGCTAATCATGAAGCAACATAAATAACAAAAGTATAATTTAATATCATCCAAGTAGCTAATTATAATCATGTAAAGAATATAAAGGAGCAAACATAATGTCCTAGTAAAATGCATACCTCAGGAGCCATCCAGCGGTATGTTCCAGTTTCAGCTGTCATTACTCCTGATTGAGACTGCACTCTAGCAACTCCAAAGTCAGCAACTTTAACAACCTGCCAAGGAAGGCCCAACAATTTTAGGACAAATATCAGAAGTGAATCTATTCTCCTAATTACATTATACTATAATTAAAAAAAAAGCAAGTATGCATTTCCAATTCCAATGTGAAGTACTAAGCCAATAACTAGATGCATAAATAAGCACAAAGAATAAACTTAAAAATGATAAAAAAGAACAATTTACAGAGAATAAATATGTATATCATAACAAATCAGGGGTGGTTTTGAGCAATAATGAAAATTTGTAGGATAAAAAAGGACCAAAAACTGGATGAAAAGAGAATTAGTTTTACAAGTCAAAATTCATACACAAAAAAAAAAATCCATCTTACTTGATTTTCATCCATCAGAAGATTGGCAGTTTTCAGGTCCCTGTGGATGATGTTATTTTGATGCAAATAGTTCATTCCCTTGGAAACATCAATGGCTACTTTTAGTAGAGATGGCAACTTAAAAACACCCCTTTGCCTATGCAGATAGTCATATATGCTACCTCTGGCCATGAATTCTGATAAAAGAGCAAATATCACTGTCAAAAACTATCTGAAAAATGAAATGAAATGGAATGTTTTTGTTTTTTGATAAAGTTACTAAGTTTATCATCAAAGAATTAATAGGGATGAAAAGGCATACACATCCGAAAATTTAAATTTTGGTTTACAGATGGGAATTCACAGACTAATTTCGTAATGGTAGGGTTTTGTGTCAATCTCTCATTTGCACTCCAAAGCGACAATTGTTCCCCTCTAGCAACATAATTATAGATTTTATCTGGTAAAGATGAAAAACATCAACACTTAACAGCACCATTGTTGAAGCAAAAGTTTTGAAATTTTATGCATTAAAGAAGTTATAGAGCATCGTACAGCACAGCTGGAAAAATTCATTAGATTATACCAGTCACGATGCATGGGTTTGGAGCTCTTGTACATGCGCCTATGAATTGAACAACATTCTTATGCCGAATTTTCCTGCAAACAAGAAAAAAAAAGGTTGATATTCCACTGCATGTGAGTCGCCCTTGAAGATAAGTACCAATCGGTTTCACCCCGCAACCAACTCTGATTAGCACATTAATACATTCAAAAACTAAGGAAATTCTTAAATTCAACTATAATATGTGCGAAACCATGAGATATCCGGATGATCCCCGCCACACTTTTCTGGTAATATTCACACCCAACATATATAGACTGACAAATGGCATCATTTTGAGTTCTACAGAAGGCTACAGGAAAATGCTGGAATTCAGACCTCATTAGAACACCCAATCAAAAGAAAAAAGGAGTAAATGGCAATGTGCACCGAAAATATATATTATGCAGCCTGCAAGCAAAGAATGGCCTATTTCAGAGCTATGTCCCTCTGAAACATCCCAACCCTCCTTTCAGTGGTAAATGACCTATTTTTAAGAACAAAACAGAAGAAACAGTTATCCCCTTTGGGATTTTTAGTACCAAACACCCAATTTTCCCCGTATCATTTGAAAATTCAACATATGCTTAGAACTGCAGTAACTAATATTAATAATTCAGACCAGCTAGAGAGGGATAGGAAGAGAAGGGGTGGAGAATGTGTGTTTGGAAAGGCATGTGAAGAATGGAGGGAAAAATTCAAGAAATCAAACTTGTGCCCATTAGATTGGATGGTCATGGTAATAAACATGACTTTCGAATTATCTCATCGTACAAGAGAAACTATGAATGGAAGACTATACCCTCCAAGAAGCCAAACATCGCCTCAAAATCCCTGGATATAACAATGGAAGGTGGATAAATAAATCAATAAACTCTCCTAGAAAAATATCAAGAACTCAAGATAAAGTCGCTTGTAAAGAAATTGAATTTTAAAATAACTCCTACAACTAATAGGAGACTTCAAGATGGTGATTTCTTTCTTCCCTAATCATAACCTCAATTCTATTCGGATGTCTATTATAACACTGAACATCAGTGTGCACTGAGGCCTGTCAGTCCATGAAACTTTGGCCAAGCTTTAAGTAGTCTTTTTATGCTACAAATTAAAAGATCCATCAGAAGAAATCTGCATCATAAATGCGGATTCAAGCCAAAATCCTACAAACTTAAACTTTGAAAAGAATAATCCTGCTTTATTTAATAAGAAACATATAGTTACGTTAAAATTAATAAAATCTGAGAGCATAGAGAATGCTTATGGGAGATGTGACAGATTCCCTTCACAACAATTAGCATATACTAGTATTTCAACAAACCTCATAATATAAACTTCCTGAGAGAACTCTCTCAACACTTCGTCTGTAACCCGCTCAGGCTTGAGGACTTTAATAGCCACTTCTTGACTACAATACGTGCCTCTGTATCTGAAGTTATTAAAATGTGATGATGGGTTAGAATTTGTACTCTCCCAAAACAGAAAGAGAGGGAAGCAGTCCTGAAAATGACAAAACTTACAGATCACCATATGACCCAGATGCAATCTTGTTTTCAATTTTGAGCTGTCTGGTATCAATTTCCCATACATCAGTTCCATCGGTAGGGATTTCAACACAATTGGGTAAGGAAATGGCCCCTTCTTTGATATGCTCAGTCATAGCAGATATTGAACTCTTTCTTGAATATGGTTGATCCTGCAGCCAATAATAAACCATCAAATGGAAGCAGAAAAATAGGTTGGCTCTAGTAATCCATAATAAACATAATTGCGATTATGATTTTTTAAGTCATAAAGTAGGTTGATATACTGAAAGCAGTTGGTATACATTAGTTTGGAGGACAAAAGCTAAAAAGCTAAGAACCTTATAGCTAAAAGTGAAAACCAAAATTAACCTTTTAACCTTCAGGTAAGTTATATTTAGCATTTAACCTCTTCAATTAAGAGAAGTAAGAGTCAAAGTGTCAATCAGATATTCTTTAGTTTCTTGATTCGTCAAAGGTTAAGCATTAATACTTTCAATCAAACTCACAGCTAACAAATAAAGAAATGATATATCAAACACCAATTCATTTCTCTGCCAAACAAAAAGAAGATTACTAGCCATATTCAGCTCATAGAGCTTGATTCAGCACTAATAGCAAAACGTCTATGTGATGTCATTCATGAGCAACAGAATAAAAGTAGTGGAATGTAAGTAGTGGATTGTAAGTAATGTTGAGGAAACGGTACCTTAGACTTTAGAATTTCATTCTCCAATGCATTTTTGAGCTCCTCAGTTTCCTAAAAGATTAATGAGCGAATCATTGTTTTCCAGCCTTAGGAACAAGCATTTGATCCAATTATTAGTATGAAGATATATATCAGCATACCTCAAAAGGCCAACCTTCAACAACAAAAACATCCAAAGAATACCCATCAACAGTGGAAAAAGCATGAGCTTCTTGAATGTTTAATCCAATCTCCGCAAGTAAAGAAGTCAACTGCGAAATCAATCACCAATATCTATCATTCATTCCAAGAGAAAGTTCAAATAAAACATTCCTGATGAGATCTTCCCACAACAAGAACATAGTCAATGTAAATGCCAAATGAAGTGTTCAAATTTTATATTTTATTTTTAAGTGAATTTCAGCGATTAACGATACCAAGACAGCATTACACCATTTGTCATGTTAAGAAACAAAAAAGTACACCAATAGCTATCTGAGATATATGAGAACACATAATGGCAAACTTCAACAAGACAAGCGAAAAGAAAGCATTCAACTACCTGACTAAGGAGTTTTGGCCGGTCAACTGTTGAGAAGGTGATCTCATGCATAGGCCTACAAGATTCCAAATTACAAAATAATATTTATGTCATATTAAATTGTTTTTAAATGAAAAAATAAGCAAAATAGATATTGGCTCAGCTCATGGGCTCCAGAGCCACATAATAACCAGGTGAGAAAGGATAAAACCACTTTGCACCATAAGACTAAGAAGAGATAGCGATAAACTCATCAAAATCCTTACCGGAAATGACATGATGTTGAATTCACAGCACTGTCTCCATCTTCAACATGATATCTACTTGCTTGAAGAGCAAACGTTTCCAGATTAGGTGATGAACCAAAGGTAGGAGGTGGGTGGATGCTGAAGAAAGACAGAAAAGGTACAGCATGAATCCCCAAAAAAGAAAGAACAGTTAGGTTTGGATCTAGAAGCAAAAAGGAATAAGAGGCCAAAAACTCAATACGTATATAACTGTAACCACAATGAGACTTACCCTTGTCTATTTGAATGATAAGCACTTTGTGCATCTTCTTTCATAGAAGAATCAGAATGAACTGAGTCAATAGAATGTGCAATGGAGACAGCACAGACCTACAGAAGATGCCAGAATCACACAAAATTACAAGTTGACATACATCAGTCAATGGTAATCGTGTCAAAGCAAAACTACAGTCTATCTTAAGGATTTCATGACGCGAATGAGGTATTCCACAGTCAAAGAGAAGTAGCAATAGAATTGGCAGACATGCACAGATGTATACCTGCACGATACGAACTTCAAAAACAGGACGATTTGCAGGGTCTTCAGCCAAATGAAGTAATCTTTTATGTGTTAGCACATCTTCTGCCCGCTCCACATTCACATCCAATGCGTATCTATCAGCAGTAACATAAATCCCAAAACATCAAGAGAGAAGAACTCATAATTTAGTTTAAGCTCAAGTATTAAACATTTCAAGAAAGAAATAGTACCAATAATTTCAAATTTCATTAATTAGACTAAGGTGGAAAGATAATAAAAAAGATGACAAAAGACAAACAGAAAAGTTTCACCTTGACACGACTGCTTCACTGATTTGATTTAAACTCTTTTTTTTTCTTGTACGTTAACGACAAAATGAATTTTTTTAAAAAAGGGGATGATAACTATGAATCTTACACTAATTGTAAGATTCATGAATCTTATCTGAAACTTATCTTTCCAATCATAAGCAACCAAACAATCATTTTAGAAAGTTTAAAAAGAAAAGGTACAAAATCAAACAAAAGCAGAAAACTAGGGTTAGACTTAGTACCGAGCTGGGAGTCGCTTGAAATGAAGCCAGAGCTGATCATCGAAACCGGGCAGAATAGCTTCCTCATAATTAGACTCCTGGATACGCTTAAGCACCTCGTTGTAAATGTCCAGCTTTTGCCTCTGATGTCGAGGATTTACAGGGGGCAGCGAGTCAACAGCTCTACTCCCGCAGCTCTCAGTGTCCTCTTCAATCGCCATTGGAAGCTCACAACAACCACTCTCGCTAACCAAAACAGATTCACAGAGAAATCAAGGACTCAGATTCATTCAAGAAATTAAGAAACAAAACGAATAAGAAACGGACAAAGTTTATTATACGATGGAAATGAAATTTTTGGAGAGGAAAAGAAAAAAGAGAGAAACGAGATGCGACAAAAGCTCCACTAAAAAAGAAGTTAGAGAGAGATGCTGTTTTGTTGCTGTGTGTCACCGCCAGTACTGAATGTATCCAGTATTCGGTCAGAGCACTCCACGTCATCACTTCGACCACCAGTGCTGGTGGCTCACATCTGCCAACATAAGACTAATTGGATAAATTTTTAGTTTTTTTAATATTCCTAAAACTCTGGGGTGATGTAACCAAAAAAAAATAAAACTCTGGGGTGAGATCAGGACCAGTCAAAAAACTGGATCAATCATTTTTATCCAAAATAAAAAGAAAACTTTTTTTTTCTCTTTTCCTTTATTTCTCGGTTAAACAATGTTATCATCATCGTCATCATGAGAGTCTTTATCCCAATAGATTGGGGTAGACTATATGAACCAATATCTAAAATCACGTTAGATCGTCCATATGTATTCTGTGCCTCCATAGATTCCTATTCAAGGCTATTTGCTCATCTAATTCTAAAACCTCCATGTCTTTCCAAACTACTTCCTTCCAAGTCTTTTTCAGTCTTCCTCTAGTCTTAACCCTTCTCTCAACATCCATAGCCTCTATTCTCCTAACTTGAGCATCTACAGGTTTACGTCTTACATGTCCAAACCAACGTAAACGATTTTCACACATTTTGTCTTCAATAGATACCACTCCAATCATCTTACGAATATCATCATTTCTCATTCTATCCTTTCTTGTATATCCACATATCCACCGTAACATTCTCATTTCTGTTACACTCATCTTTTGTGTATGTAGCCTCTTAGTCGCCCTACATTCACTACCATATAACAATGTTGGTCTAACAACTGTCCTATAAAACTTGCCTTTCAACCATGTAGGAATTCCTTTATCGCACAACACACCTGTAGCACTTCTCCACTTACTCCATCCAGCCTGAATCCTATAGGTCACATCACCATCAATCTCTCCATCCATCTGTATTATTGATCCCAAGTATCGAAAATGATCCTGCTTAGGTATCGGCACCCCATCTAACTTCACTACATCATGCTCTTCCAGTCGGTTAGAACTGAATTTACACTCCATGTATTCAGTCTTCACTCTGCTTAGTTTAAATCCTTTTGATTCCAACGTTTGTCTCCATACTTCCAACTTTGTATTGATCTCCACTCTAGTTTCCGCACATAGGACAATATCATCTGCAAACATCATACACCAGGGCACCTTATCCTGGATGGATTTTGTCAGTTCGTCCATAACTACCGCAAACAAGAATGGACTCAACGCTAACCCTTGGTGTAATCCCATCGTGATAGGAAACTCACTTGTTTGCCCCCCACCTGTCCTCACATGTGTCCTTGCGCCTCTATACATGTCCTTAATTAGTTTAATATATTTCAAAGGAACTCTTTTCTTCATTAAGGACCACCAGAGTACCTCCCTAGACACTTTATCATATGCTTTCTCCAAATCTATAAAGACCATATGAAGATCTTTACCCATTACTCGAAAGAGCTCCATAAGTTGTCTAAGCAAATATATTGCCTCCATAGTTGATCGACCGGGCATAAAACCAAATTGATTCTCCGATATCTCTACATTCTTTCTTAATCTCCGTTCTATCACTCTCTCCCATAGTTTCATCGTGTGACTCATCAATTTTATGCCTCGGTAGTTGGCGCAACTTTGAATATCTCCCTTGTTCTTATATAAAGGTACTAAGACACTCTTCCTCCATTCCTCTGGCATTTTGTTAATGTGCCAAATCTTATTAAATAGATTTGTCAACCACCTAACTCCTACATCTCCAAGGCATTTCCAAACTTCAATTGGGATGTCATCAGGTCCAACAGCTTTTCCATTCTTCATCATCTTTAGTGTATCTTTTACCTCTGTCTCTTGGATTCACATAAAGCACCGATTTAAATCCTTAAGAGGCACCGAAATATTATCCAAAACTTTATTTTGTCCATTATTAAATAATTTGTTAAAATAATCTCGCCACTTGTCCTTAATGTCATTATCTTTAACGAGAGTTCTTTGATGCTCATCCTTAATACATTTCACGACTCCTAGGTCGCGACTCCTCCTTTCTCTTGCTTGCGCCAATCTATATATCATTTTCTCTCCCTCCTTTGTGTTCAACTTGTCGTAAATCTCTTTCGCAACCCTCGTCTTAGCTTCTGCCACAGCCTTCTTTGCCTCCTTTCTTGCTACCTTATATTCCGAAAAACTCTCTTCTGTATTGTTCTTCTTTAAAGCCTTGTAACGCTCTCGCTTAGTCTTTATAGCATCTTTTACTACTGCAGTCCACCATGTTGCGTCCTTTCCAGTCGGCACTTTTCCGTTTGATACTCCTAATGTCTCTTTGCCTACCTCCCGAATGCATTTTGCCATCTTATTCCACATTACATTTGGGTTCTCTTCTGTTGTCCAAGCCTCTTTTTGAATCCAACTATCTCTACATGTTGTATGACAATCTTCTTTTAGCTTCCACCATCGAATCCGTTCAATTCCTTTTTGTTGGTTCCTTCGATGTCGTCTATCTATCTTCATATCTAGAACTAAGAGTCTATGTTGCGCGGTAACACTCTCACCTAGGATAACCTTACAATCCAAACATCTATGTCTATCCCTACTCCCAGTTAAAAAGAAATCTATCTGACTTGCTCTTGGTCCACTTCTAAAGGTTATAAGATGAGAATCTCTCTTCTTAAACAATGTATTTGCTAGGATTAGGTCATAAGATAAAGCAAAATTTAAGATAGCATCTCCTCCCTCGTTTCTTACACCATAACTAAAACCCCCATGTACTCTCTCAAAACCCTCTCTACTTGTACCTACATGTCCATTAAGATCACCGCCAATAAAAGGGTTTTCTCCTATGGGTACTTCTTGTACTACCTTATCTAAATCCTCTCAGAACTGTCGTTTACTAACCTCATCAAGTCCTATATGGGGTGCATACACGCTAATGACATTCAACACCTCTTCTCCTAAAACTAGTTTAACCAAGATAATCCTATCCCCTTGTCTCTTAATCTGTACAACATCCTTATGGTACTCTTTATCTATAATGATACATACTCCATTTCGGTCTCTATCTTTCCCTGTGTACCAAAGCTTATATTGCCAAGGTGCTATCTCTCTAGCCTTTTCCCCAACCCATTTGGTCTCTTGGAGACACAAGATGTTAACCCTCCTACTCATAACCTCACAAATCTCACCTAACTTACCACTAAGCGTACCTATATTCCAAGATCCTAACCTAAGCTTATGGTTATGGACTAACTTCTTTACCCACCCCCGTCCATTGTGGTATGGGAACCTTTGCCTATTTAACACCACATCCAGGCGTCGATGTGGCGCGTCACTTCTGGGCGACGACCTAGCAACCCTTGCCCACTTTTCACTACACCCGGGCTCCGATGCAGCGCGTCGCTGTGTAGGGGACGCCCCAACGTTGTTTTGATATTGGTTCATTTCATGAGATTAGACTAGTTTTTAAGGCTGATTGTCCAAACCTACCGCCACCCTCCTCCTTTAACCGGGCTTGGGACTGGCTGTGTTAACTCACACAGGCGGAGTTGGTTAAACAATGTTATATATACAAAAAATGCGTATGTATATACACATATATAATTGACACCAAAAATATATATAAACATATATAATTAATTTGTAGTGATATTTTTGAAAAATATATCAGGAAATAAGATGACTTTTAGAATCTAGATAAATTTTCCTTTTTGATTTAATTAATTTTTCAATATTTCATTTACACTATTTGATAATTATATAATGAGTCAATGACACCAATTCGATACTGTATTTGATATAAAATAAATAAAATATCCAACAATAATAAATCTGAAATTAAAGATATATATGCAGTGGCGTAGCCAGGAAAATTATTCAGTGATGTCAAAAGTAATTACACTTTTTCTATTATATCTTGTTTTTTTTTTTAAATATCTTCAAATTATATATCTTTCTTTCATAAAAAAATTGATATTCTTTATCTTTTTCAATCATTAAAAATTATCTATTTCTTAATCTATGAAACTAAAAAAATAGAAAAATAATTGAAAAAATATATTTTTAAAAATACACATATATATGAATATAAAAATTTTCATTCGAAATCTTTTAATAATTACAACATCGTTACAAAATTTAAGTATAAATATTAAAAGAAAAGGATAATTATTTTATATCACAAGAAAATTTTAAATTTTATAAATGAGATTAAAGAGTTAACATATATCCATTTAAATATATTTAAAAAATAATAAATTATATAATTATTAAATAAATATGTAGTAGATAATTTGTGGAATTTAAAAATTCAATTCCCTATATAGAGAACAATAATCTAAAAAAATCTTCAATATAAAGTTATCTTTTTACAATTATCATAAAGAGTTTATTATTTTTTTTAAAAAGAATTTTCATTTTTTAAGAATGATCATAAATATAACTAACACGTTTCTTCAATATATGTAATCAAATTATCTCTTATTGATTTGTGTAACAAATCAATTTCACTATTTTTGTAGTTGAAAAGATTACTTGTATACTAATAATAAAATCTTGACTTAATGACAACGAGAAAATTTTGGAACCTTAAAATTTAATATTTAAGTCTCGTCATATATGAGTTTGATCCAACTTTATAGTGGATTTATCCGACTTATATATGTTGGTTTGTTGTTTGATTAGTTTATTTATATGATATAATTCATTGATTTCTTACGTATAATACTAAAATATAATCATAATTTATCTTGTACTTATACTTTCATTAAAAAAAATTGTATACTTGTCCTAATTGATAAAATCAAAACTACTTTTAGTATATACAATTCATGAATAATACCAATATTGTTTTTGTCTTAACTCCTTTTTTTGTGATCTCTATTTTTGACTAAGTATATACTAACCCCAAATTATTTTATTATATTATATATTAATTCATAAATTTTATTTTAGTGGGTCAATTTAATCAAAATTTTACTTTTTGAAGATCAATTTATAATTTATTCTGTATTTGCATCCATGCATTATAAAAATATTTCAATTTTCAGTGAGATCATTTGATCTCAAGTTTCTAACGTGGCTACACCACTGTATATATGATATTTTACTTTTAAATAATCCCTTAACTTCCTATTTCCTTTTAAAACACTTTTTTTTTCAAAATTATTCACCTGGTAGGTGAATCAATTCTAGTATTGTTGTATTATAATAGACAGTTGACACTTGTCTACTAATCACAAGAAAGAAATTTTTTTGAATTGTTGTGGATATTGAGGTTTTTTATCCTTTTGTTTCTAATAGTAGCAAGGGTTGGATGATTGGGCTGGATTAGCAAACGAAATGGGAGAAATGTTGAATTGGACTTGGACAAGTTAAATTGGATTAACTCCAATTATACTTGAGATAATTTATTTTCATATAATTTTTATTTTGTTTATTTAATATTTAGTTTTTTGACATAAATTAAATGTATGAAATTGTTTTATAAAATAAAGAACAATATAAATGATTAATTAGCTAAGAACAATAGTAGCACTTTATTTTCCAATATATAATGGATTTCATGAATTAACGTAATGGATGAGAAAATGACGAGACGATTCAGTGAAATACAGAGTGTGGACCCGTCCCACTTTGTAAATAAACACCCTATCAGCTGCTCATGTCAAGAGCTTCGTCATTTCTGTGTTTGCATTTAATCTCAAAAGATGAGGTGGAATCCACGTGGATAATTGAGATACTGTACAAAGGCTATGAGGTGGCAAGTGATACCGTTGTTGAAGGCGGTTTAAAGATCCAGTATGTTCAAAGACTGTTCCTGTGTAACATATTGACGCGTGAGAATAATTGCCTTTGGGCCACCCTATCACGAACCCACTCAACTCACGGAATTCCGATTAGTTCAAGCATGGATTCAAATCCACTAATTTGAATGGACAGGTTCCCATAAAATTAAAAATGATTTGAAAAAACTATTAAAGTTTTATAAAAATAATAAAATTACCCTCTGCAATTTTGTCAATATTGCAAACTAAGCCTTAACAATTTATACGTGGATGAAGCACAAGAGAGTTATAGGGTTTTGTTTTCTAGATCAGGCATGAAATCCCTCACTCATCCATTACGCTAAGTCATGAAATCCACGATTTATTGGAAAATAAAGTGCTGCTATTGTCCTTAGCTAATTAATCATTTTTATTGTTCTTTATTTTATAAAACAATATATGTGATCGATGTGTACAGAATTGTCTCCTTCATGTCTACTACAATTTTCCCTACCTGAGAAATCTGTCAATGTTAAAGTTTATCTTCAAAATATTCATGCCAATGGAATTTAATGTAGTTTCTGTTACACTTCTCCTGCTTGTACGGAGGAGCTAGCAAAGCCCAAACCTTGACCATGCAATGTCTTCTATCAAACTTGAGCCTGGCTGGCTAATGTGGATCAACAACGATATATACTGAATGAACCATGCAGGATTACAAACCTTGCTTAACTCTTATATGCATCATGGAAATACTTCGTTGAGGAGGAGAAGGAAGATTTTTGGGAGGGAGTTATAACTCGACGCAATGGTTAGTACTGGCATCTTCTTTTCAAGAAAAGAATTAACAAGCCTGCCCGACTTCTTAGTAAGGTTTTTTACTTCTCTTTTTTTGCAAAATAAAAAAAGGGGAGAAAGGGTAATTATGAGAAATAAATGCAAGACAGGCAAGTAAAAAACATTGAAATTGTAACGGTTTTTAAATTTAAATCTCGATTTTCTCAGCATTCTTAAATGATGAGATTTAAAGTAAACTAGTTATGTTATTAATATAAGATGTTATGGTAGCATTCATGCTGCCAACATCTTCTTTACGATGAATTATAATATATTGTAAGATTTGAATTCGAATTTAAGTAATTTTATTTTTATTTTTAGTTATTTAATATTTTCTTGCAGCCAAAAAAAATAGCTTTCATGCTGTCCTTCTCTCTTTTCTTAGGGCATAGGCTTACAACCCTTTTTTATTATATAGAAACACCAGATCATGAGACTTGTAGTTACCTCCACCGCATACCAACCACAATAAACAGTACTTACTTGGAACCATATATTAACAGTACTAAATCTTACCCGATTAAGTATAAACCACATGTTTTGCCCAACGCAACGATTAATTAATCATGTGGTTCCAAATCAGGTTGGAAGGACTTTCCTCTTATTGTTGAATCAGATTCTGAAGTGGCAATCTCTTGGTGTAGGAACCCCGCCAAACGCCCATGGAAACTCTGGTCCACCTTTTGTGAAATTGATTCTCTAGCTCAATATCTACATTCAGTCACCTTTTCTAAAATTTATAGAGAGGCAAATGGTCTAGCCGATTCCTTGGCCAAAGCTGGTGTTACTAGGAATGACTTTTTCATGGCCTGGTGGTAATACTCGTTGGATCAAAACCCCGGTGTAATTTTCTGTCTATTCGCTGGTGTAATGGCTAACCTGGAAACTACCTTATCCCAGGGCCATCTTTTCATTTAAATAAAATATTCGCTTATCAAAAACAAAAAATAATCATGTAGTTTGATAGGGTATGACATTAAAATATGTATACTAGCATGCTCTCGAGTCCCAAATCAAATGCAAATGCTGGACGTCTAGTGGAGCTGCTCCGAACAGTTTTTTTAACCCTTTTTTTTGTTCGTTTCGATCTTGATTGATAGCTAGCCAGTATAAAAACCCTAGATGCATGAGGTAAGTGCATAAATATGAATCAGTACTGCAAACATCTTTGTAAAATTAATACACCGAAGGCAACAATGGCGCACGTTACAAAATAATGACGAAAACAAACCTTTATGCTCATCGATCTTTCGTTTTGAAAAATTATGAAAGGTTGGAGCTATGAAATAGCACTAAGATATTGGCACGGCTCAATCAGAGCAAAACTACAAATGCTTTACTCTTCTTCTGAAAGTGCTTTGTTTCATGTCTGAGTGAACCAGGCCAATATCACAGCTACTATTTCATGTAGTTTTAGAGCATAAATGCGAGTCTCTTGTGTGCCTTACATGCGGTTTGTCCCAACAAGATCCCTAAAGAAAAAACAACAAGCAATGAAGAATCATGCATCGTTAGAGGATCAAACAGAAAAAACTGAAGAATATTGGGAGGACAGATAGGTTGAAGAAGAGCAAACAGAGAGAGAGAAGTGAAGAAGTTTGAAGGGGAAGTAGTTGTGAGGAAAGTATGAATGTCTGGGTGGAATTTAAGAGAGTAAGAGGCTCTGCATGAGCATTTACAACTGCTACTACCAAAGCAGAAAGTTGGGCCATTGCATTTATATCCATTTCATTCTTCCTCCCTCCCTTAGTCCCATCCATGTAATTTCTCTCTTTCTTCTTCTCTGAATCCAGAATCATGAAGCCAGCCTTAAATTTAATTTATCGACTTCTTCCAAAAGTAAGCTTTTGTTTGAGTAATCGTAACAAATAAAATAACCTCGATGTATAGCTATAAATAATAACATTACATGGACCTGCAAAGGTGTTCTCTTTGTAAGGTTATAATCTCATCATATTCGTACATCTGTATTGTATTCACCGTTTTAGATCTGAAAAAAATCCAATACTCTAATTTGGTAGGAAGAACAAAAATCTATACGGACGGAATTAAAGCAATCTTATTAATAGTAATAATCCAATTATTAGAACAGTTATAAATCAAGCGCAAATAATATGCTTGTTTGAGGCCCTCAAATCTTAACACAAATGGCTAAGCCACAAATCCAAGTCCAAAGGTGAAGCTGTCCTTTAAGGCGAGCACATGGGTGGTCGTAGTTAAAGCGAGGTGAAGCAAGAATTCAAAGGGTGGTGCCCTAACAGCTAGAAAGAGACCGGCCATGCCATGATCGTGACACTCTCTGCAATACCGAACTAGCAAGACCAGCAAGACCACCATCATTAATGAGGGAATCTCTCTCTGGGACGGACAGACCGCAACATTAATAGGCAACAAGCTTTCAACAGAAAAATAGGCAACAAGCTGCTAGTACACCCAGTCAGACTATTTTTAGAAATTGCAAGTGTTGTTGAATCCAATTTCGCTGCATTTACTTGGAGGGTAATTTAATTCACCATGACTCACAAATTAGACATATGAGAGAAAAGAATAGTAGTTTGCAACCAAATGTGAAATCTCTCTTCTAGTTGTAACCAAAAAAAGAAATCTCTCTTGCTAGTTTCATGTGGAATTTCAGAATATTTTATTTCTGAATTTTACTTCAATAATACAACTTCTAAGGATTATATACAGTTACCGTTAAGCAGTAAAATAGGAAACTAAATCAGTCTAAATCTAATCCCCATAATTGAGGAATTGTCTAACCTTAATTCTAGGGATATAGATATTTACACATTTAATATAGTTGACTTTTCCACACTCCCCCTCAAGCTGGCTTGAAGATATCTTTCATGGCAAGCTTGCTCACTAGATTTTCAAACTGCTTCCTGTGCAATCCCTTTGTAAGAACATCAGCAACTTGGTCACTTGTTGGTATATATGGCATGCAAATTATTCCATTGTCAAGCTTCTCTTTGATAAAATACTTATCTACTTCTACATGCTTCGTTCTATCATGGAGCACTGGACTGTGAGAAATAGAGATTGCAGCTTTATTATCACAATAGAGCTTTATCGATGAGGGATTAGAAACCTTCAAGTCTTCAAGTAGTCTTTTAATCCACATTACCTCACAAATCCCATGGGCTATTGAACGAAACTCAGCCTTGGCACTACTTCTGGCTACTACATTCTGTTTCTTGCTTTTCCAAGTGACAAGGTTTCCTCCCACAAATGTGCAATAGACTGAAGTTGACCTCCTATCTGTAATACTTCCTGCCCAGTCTGCGTCGATATAGGCTTCTACTTGTAGGTGTCCATGGTTTTTGAAGAGCAATCCCTTTCCAGGCGTTCCCTTTAGGTACCTTAGGATTTTGTAGGCAACTTCAAAGTGTTCTGAGCTGGGTTAATGCATAAACTGACTTACCACACTTACTGCAAAAGCTATATTAGGTCGTGTATGTGCTAAATAGATGAGTCTACCCACAAGTCTTTGGTATTTCTCTCTATCCACCACATCTTTGGTTTCAGTAGGCTGAAGTTTCAAGTTGGGCTCTATTGGGGTTTCAGCTATCTTGCAACCAAGCATTCCTGTCTCACTAAGCAAGTCTAGGACATACTTACGTTGGCTAACAAAGATACCCTCCTTTGATCTTGCAAATTCCATGCCAAGGAAGTACTTTAAGGCTCCCAAATCCTTTATCTCAAAGTCATGTGCAAGCCTTCTCTTAAGTTCTCCAATTTCTGCACTATCATCACCAATTATTATTATATCATCCACATACACAATTAAAATAGCTAGTTTACCTTTTCTAGAGTGCTTGAAGAACATTGTGTGGTCAGCTTGACTCTGAATATAACCATAGCTCTTCACTACATTTCCAAACCTTTCAAACCATGCTCTTGGTGATTGTTTAAGACCATACAAGGATTTTTTCAATTTGCACACCTTGTTGGTTCCGAGGTTTTTCTCAAATCCAGGTGGGAGGTCCATAAACACCTCTTCTTCTAAATCTCCATTAAGAAAGACATTTTTTACATCAAGTTGCTGTAGAGACCAATTGAAATTAACTGCTAAAGAGAGAAGTACCTGGATTGAGTTTATTTTCGCAACTGGAGCGAAGGTCTCTTGGTAGTCAATGCCATAAGTTTCAGTGAACCTCTTGGCAACAAGTCTTGCCTTGTACCTCTCATGCTCCCGTCTGCCTTACACTTCACAGTGAAGACCCATTTACATCCTACAGTTGTCTTGCCTCTTGGTAGCTCCACAATCTCCCAAGTCCCATTCTTTTCAAGAGCGTCCATCTCTTCCTTCACCGCTAACTTCCAATCCGGATCACCTAGGGCATCCTGAATAGATCTTGGTACATGCAAGTTAGAAATATTTGAAAGGAATGCTTTGTGGTTATTGGACAACTTTTGATACGACAAATATTTTGCAATAGGGTGATTGGTACATGATCTTACTCCTTTTCTGTTAGCAATTGGGACATCTAGATCAGAAAAATCAATATTTGGAGACTCAAGGGAAGAAACTAAAGGAGCAATTTTAGGATTAACCTGAGTTTGAGGAGGAGGACCATCCCTCAGAGATTCCGGCTGAACAGGTGCTAGAGAAATAATTGGATCAGTAATATTTTTATGAGATTTTCTCCCGGTATAAACCTGAAGCTTAATATTTGGATTATGTGAATCCGTTTGAAGTAATTCTCCCCCTGTTTTAGATTCTTCAATACTTAGCACCTGTTGACTAAGAGAGTCATTGTTTTCATTATTTTTAGCGTCCATTTCCTTAAATTGTTTAATAGACAGAATTGGTGACTCAATGAGGCTTGGTAGTCGTGTAGAGAATTTCCAAAAATTATCTTCTTCTTCTTTATTCTCCCCCTGAAGAAGATTTTTGCTGAAATAGGGTTGATTTTCTAGAAAAGTGACATCCATAGTTATGTGAATTTTCTTTGTCAAAGGATTAAAACACTTATACCCTTTTTTATTTGGAGCATAGCTAATGAAAACACATTTTTCAGCTTTAGGATTCAATTTGGATCGAAAAATTTGGGGAATATAAACAAAGCAAGTGCATCCAAAAATTTTTAAAGATAACTCAGAGTATAAACGAAATGTTGGAAAGTATTTTTTGAGAGTATTCAAAGGTGTTTCAAAATGTAAGACACGAGTTGGCATCCTATTGATTAAGTAAGATGCAGTCAACACAGCATCTCCCCAGAGGTATTTTGGAATGTTCATAGAAAACATGATAGCTCTAGCTACCTTAAGTAAATGCCTATTTTTCCTTTCAGCTATTCCATTTTGCTGGGGTGTGTCTCGACATGTAGATTGGTGTAAAATATCTTTTCTTTTGAAAAATTTCCCAAACATTCATTAAAGTACTCAGTTCCATTATCTGTTCGAAGGATGCAAATTTTTGTTTTGAATTGGGTTTCAATCATGCAATAAAAATCTTTGAAAAGTTTTTCTACATCAGATTTTTTGCTTAGTAAGTAAACCCAACACAATCTAGTGTGATCATCGATAAAAGCTACGAACCACCTTTTTCCAGACAAGGTGGTAACCTTTGAAGGTCCCCAAACATCAGTATGAAACAAGTAAAATGGTTTTGATGGACTATAAGGTTTTGAAATATATTTAACTCGATGATCTTTAGATAAAAGACAACTTTCACATTGAAAAATAGAGCAATCCACTCCTTTAAACAAATTAGGAAATAAATGTTTTAAATAAAGGAAACTAGGATGTCCTAACCTAAGATGCCATTGCATTATTTTATCAGAAACAGAATTTGAACTGGTACTACTAAGCCCTTGAGCTTTTTTATTACCTAGGAAATCCTCACTAAAATAGTAGAGCCCATTTATTTCTCTAGAACTGCCAGTCATCTTCCCTGAGTTTTGGTCCTGAAATTGACAAAGAGAGTCAAAGAAGATAACACGACAGTTGGAATCCTTTGAAAGTTTACTGACAAATAAAAGATTACAAGCAAGTTTAGGAACATGAAGTACAGATTTAAGATCAATACTTTCAGAAAGTTTAATAGAACCCTTGCCTGCAATAGGTGAAAAACTACCATCTGCTATTCTTATTTTTTCATTACCAGAACAGGGAGTGTATGAACTAAATAGATTCGACAGGTTAGTCATATGATCAGATGCTCCTGAATCAATGATTCATGGAGCAGAATTAAAGACACTGGATAGGGCTAATGGATTTCTACCTGAATGAGCCAATGAACTATTAGATGTACCAGATGTCGGATTGGACTTTAGTAGTTTTAGGAGTTGATCGAATTGCTCTTTGCTGAAGGAACCCATATTTGCTTCATTGGCAGAGGGTTGTGACTGCTTCTACTTCGGCTTCCAATTTGTTGGCTTTCCATGGATATGCCAACAAGTTTCTCGAGTATGGCGTGGTTTGTTGCAATGGTCACACCACACTCGAGGCTTGTCATCAATCTTACGCAAATCATGGACATTTTGTCCACCAACATTAGCTTCTGCAGTGACCAATGCAGAGTTCTTGATCAAACTACTGGTACGAGGAGTAGAATTTACAACTGAAGTAGAACCTGACATGGTGGTAAAAAACAGCAGCGGCTCTTGGAAAAATATGGTGATTTAGGGTTTGGCAAGAAAGAAAAGTTCTTGATGAGAAAGTGGCTATGAAGGCCTAAGGTAAAAAAAAATCAGCAGTGAAGGCTGAAGAAGAAACTGTAGAAAAATCAGCAATGAAGGCTGAAAAAGTGACTGCTTTCCAAGAAAAACTTAAAGCTCTTGATACCATGTAGAATTTCAGAATATTTTATTTCTGAATCTTACTTGAATAATACAACTTCTAAGGATTATATACAGCTACTGTTAAGCAGTAAAATAGAAAACTAAATTAGTCTAAATCTAATCCCCATAATTGAGGAATTGTCTAACCTTAATTCTAGGGATATAGATATTTACACATTTAATATAGTTGACTTTTCCACATTTCCATATAATTGTCTGCTTATTAATTAACTTACAAGCATGCTTTTGAAGCTTTGAAAAAATAAATTAATTAAATTGGATTCATTGATGATGATGATAATGATAATAATAATACTAAAAAAAATTATGCATACCACGAACTTGTAAAAGAAAGTAATCGGTCAATAAATATATAGTAATTTTTTTTTTAATTTAGGTTATATATAAGAGGGTTGAAATCCATATATATATATATATATTATATATATATATATACACACACACACACACACACACACACCACACATATGAGGAGGGATCCACTTACACATGTGTAAAACAAATTTGTTTTACACACTTTCATATCTTCATATAGGATTAATATTTTTGCAAACCAACCGTTGGATTTAACAATCTACTCATATTTATTATGTATGTAAATTTTTGAATCAATCTGTTATTTCTATCATTTTAATCGAGAATAGTATTTTTTTCAATATATATCAATGGTTGAAATTTTATTTTACGAAATATATAGTTAGACGTATTCGATTAATTTGAAATTTGGCATGCATTATCTATGTGAATAGAACATAAAACTCAACGGTCGGATTAAAAAATTATAAATCCTATAAAAAGATATGAAAGTGTGTAAAACTAAATTTGTTTTACACATGTGTAAGTGGATCCCTCCTCTATACACACACACACACACACACACACACACACACACACACACATACATACACACACACTCATATACTTATACATGTATACAAGTATTATATATATTATATATCTTGCATTGAATTCCCTCATCAATTTTTCAGGGACAAACTTGGGTAGCTAGAAATTAAGTAAAAAATGGAGGGTAAATATTGAAAGAATTTACCTAGGCTAGCCAACAACCTCTTGGTCTAGTGGCTAAGAATGAGTTGTGGTATATTGTAAGTCTTAGGTTCGAATCCAAGCACTCCCATCTCCAGTTTTTAATATTTTCCTTGTAACAAAAAAAATACTTGATCTCTTTGAATTATAAGTTAAATTACACCAATTTATATATAGTTAGGTACTTAGCATGGTTGACATTTTTTTCACTTGGTAGAATTATAAACATTCATAAACCCTAAGACTTCTATATATAAGAGGTTTTTCTATGGTTAAAAAAGGAAAAAATTTAATGAAGCCAAGTTTGCATTGGGAGATGAATATACCAAAAAAGGCTAATACTTAATGGTTAAATATAATGATAGAAGTTGTATATCTTCACATAATACTATATATAACAATTAGTAAAGATATGATGACATTTGTTTTTGGGGCATTGTGGCTGCATATGCATGCAGACAAGAGATGGAATTGAGTCAGAACGCGGACAAGGCGCAGGAAGGAAGGAATCCAACCTATGCAATATCAGTCAGCTTACGCTAGCTAGCTAGCTAGTATTATTTATAATTTATAAACTAAGAAAACCAAAGATGAAGAGATGCAAGCTGTAGTTTTGTTGCTTCATTGATAAACAGGCTGCAATAGCCAATAAGCCCACTTTCTCTAATATTCCTATACCTTTTAAACATTCCAACCAAAGCTTAGTTAAAATATTCAACCACCAATCATTTCAACTACAATGGCTTCTGCTAACCCAAATTAAACCCTTTAATTTTGTTTTGTAATAATTTTAAGCTCTTATAATTGCAAATATTTAATACAAAATAATAATTGACTCAAACACATTGAGAATCTTGTTACCAAATAAATTATATATGCTCTCGTCACATAAAGTATGCTATAAAAAAAAGATAATTAAAGAAATAATCATAATAATAGAAGAAAACCATGCATCTTCTATACGGAGGAAGCAATTAAGTAGTATATTAAACAAGTGAATTTGATTAATTTATTTTCTAAATAACTGAAAAGCAGAGATGCTCATATATATTATAGGTTTTTGTTGATTAGGTTTCAAAAACATGGCCTACAGTTCAGACTACAGTCCACAGATGTGCATGAACGGTCGCGATCGGATCAGAGCCGTGCGATGGTCTGTGGACCAACAGCGCCTTAGAGGCCTGCTATATCGCTAGCAAGACAAACTTGACAATGAAAGGGAAAAATCCATGTCCTGTCATCTATGGAAACCAGAAAAACCATAACATCATGCATGAAGGAAACCGAAACAAACACGCAGCGGAATTTAAATCATTCGACCTCCACCAGGATCGATTCGGAGAGTTACCTGATTAGGGTTTCGAGATTTTACCTAACGTTTTCTCTGATTTTCTGTCGTTGGTCCAGTCACAAGCAACAACTTTTCGTTCCTGCCTCTATGGTATCCACACGAACGGATCTCACGACTCTTGAACGTCTCACGATCAGAAGCCTTAAAGAGCGTTTTTGATTCTTTATAATCGAATTGCTAGCTTCGATTAAAAGAATACCTTTTCTATTTTTTTTTAATTGTGCGGCTATGTTTTAGAAAAAACATCATTTTATAGGCAGTAAATTTTACCCTAAAATTTACTGCAAACAGAACTCTAATCCTACTTAGAATAGGATTAACTATATCCTTAATCAATTCAGAATAGGATTAGATTATCCTTAATCCAGTTCAGAATAGGATTAATTAAGCTCCTCATTGATCCGTTCTAAGTGTGCGACCCAATAGGTTTCAAAACAATGGCAATGACAAAATTGTCACAATGACAAAATTATCACAGGCAATGAGCGGTATCTAGCAACACATCATTGCTACCCATGTAACGAGAATGTCAATGACTCGACATAACCTTACTCGTGATAGATGTTACCGTGTAGTCTAATCCCTTTATCCTTTGATGTCTTGATTAGACACAAGTCATGGAATGTGTCACACTTGTATAGTCTAATCAGCGTTTCTTGATTCCTGAGTAGACTAATTAAAGAAATAAAATCAATATCTCATATTGACTTATTCGAGCACAGCCATGCATTTCTTAGTCTCACTCTATCAAAGGGCCCAAGACATCACTCTTGTCATATAAGAGGGATAAATCCTATCTTGATCATCAACATCCCTCTACATAGATCAAGGCATACCCAATTACTACCTTTATAGTCCATCCTGTTACGAATGACATCTAGCAGCATTAAAGTATGTAATTCTCTATGTTGGGATCTCTGATGATCTCAAGTCAAAGGATCACATACACCATCATCACTATGAGAATCGCTTATGACACTTATATAACAATCCATGCAGCGTTCTCATGGAGGGTCGATCCAGTACATAGTTCTCTAACATGTACCTATGTGATGACTTGATATCCTATATCCATGACAATGGTCATCAGTCAACCACATACTAGTCTTATCGTACATTGTTATCCTTGTTTACAATAATACTTGACTAGGGATATTTTAAGAATAGTGTGTTATTACTATTCTAAGGACATTATCATATAAGATTACATTACGCAGTTATAAGACAAATATAATAATGAGCTATAATAAATAAAATGTCATGATACATAAAAAAATGCCAAAGTCAATCATCTAATGAATGTTCTAAGGGCATAATCCAACAATGCACACACAAGAAAGGGAAAAATCCATGTCCTGTCATCTATGGAAACCAGAAAAACCATAACATCATGCACACACAAGAAAGGGAGTAGCTGGGGTAAAAGTAAAACAATCTATCAGACAAGTATATGCCATCGCCCATCTTTGTTTGTTTTGAGATACGAAGTCTTATTTTAAGTTGAGATTAAGAGAATAAACTAATCCGTGCAGGGTTTGTCCGTTGTGAAAACTTAATTAAAGCATAATATATATTTTGGTGTTGGATAATTATCATTGGTGGAAGTGAATGGGTCAATGCGCATCTCGGGCGGCTGGAGAGAGGAAGAATTGGGAAGATCATTCCAGGCTTTCCTCGGAGAGGCTGCAGGGGTGTCTGGCCATGGCGAAGGAGCGGCGTTCTAGGTTCTATATCGCCAGGAGGTGCCTTGTGATGCTTCTTTGCTGGCATAAATATGGCAAGTCTTGATTATTTTCTACGTTTCTCTTTTTCTGTTCTACCTTTCTCGTCACAAATTTTCTGGACATTAATTTAATTTTGTAATGAATTTTAATATGGTTATAATAATTAATTAGAAAGCCTTTGCATTGGTTTTCAAGCTTCTGATCATGATCAGCACTCATGACAGAACAGATACGAAAATCCCACTACTCTCCTTTTAAGTGTTTTGGGTTTATGATGTCGAATTGACCTATAATATGTTCAAATATTATATATCATTTGGTGTAGTTTCTTTTAGAAAAGAGAATGCTCTCTAATTTCTTTTATGAAACTGTGGGAGTGATTAATGTGTGCGTGTTGATTAATATGCCAATATAAACAAACAAAAAGAATTCCTATAGACAGTACTTGCAAACTATGCTTTTTCAGGCTTAATTCATGCATGTAATTTCGATGATATATATTAAAGAGCAAAGAGACGGTTTGAATTCAAAGGAACCAAAACTAGAAAGGAAAAAAAGAAACATTAAACATCTTTTAAAGAATGAATTACTTTATGTATTAAACTATCGTTTTGGTAGTAATAATGGGGCGTTTAGTAGCGATGAAATGAACCTTTTGGCATACATATACCTGAAGCAAGAGATAGTATAAGAACTAGAAAGAACTGTTATTGTGGCGATGGCGCGTGGTGCGTTTTCATTAGAGCTTAATTAAAGTATAATTAACATAAAAATTAAAAAAATTGACAAGAACGGGGATAGATTAACATACTATTCTTGCATATTTCCATAGAATTTGTCAACTTTGATACTACTTATCGTCATAAAATATCTCAATTTCAATAATTTTCAGCTTTCAGACATATGAAACAATGAAATCATCCGCCAAAATCTCAACTTCATTAATAATGGTTAACTGTGATATGTAATTAATTGGAATTTTAATGCATCCTATCCTAAACCCTATGTTTGTGAACTTCAAACATTCAGTCTGTCAGCTTTGATGGTGCGAACCTAGCTGGCAAGCTATTGATGTGTCACAGCTCACAGAATTCCTTTTGTCCGTTGGTGAAGATAGTACATCAATGCGGTTGCTTTCCAATAGCTAGCTGCACTAATCGGTTTCATCAAACAATGTCTTCTAGTTATTTCAAACGACGAACTTTTTGACAACCATCATCAGCCTGCGCCTAAACACCATCTTTCGATTAGCGGCGAGTATAAACGTTATTTACCTCTGATTAATTATTATTTCTCGAGTGAAACTGTTACTAAAGACAATGAAGAATGTCAGTGTATCATCTGTCTAGCGGGGATTATTCCAATGTTCGCCTTAAATAAAACTCCAAAAATGGTTGCTCTTTATACTCAAACTCCCACCAAGCTAGTCCAAAATTTCCAAAAGAACAAGAAAATTCTTTCTTCCTTTCTACACCAGTGCTCTTCCTTTATGAGCCTGCAGGGCTTTTATCAGACACATCCTCTCCCGGAAGGGCTTGCCCCAGATGACGCATCACCTGGATGGCTCAGCAAAGGAGACAATGCATGGCAACTAACAGCAACGACCTTTGTTGGCCTGCAAAGCGTTCCAGGGCTTGTTCTCCTCTATGGGAGCATGGTGAAGAAGAAATGGGCAGTCAACTCAGCTTTCATGGCCCTCTACGCCTTTGCCGTGGCTCTACTTTGCTGGGTTTTGTGGGCCTATAGAATGTCTTTCGGACGCTATCACAGCCCACTGGTGGGAAAGCCCAGTAATTCACTGCAAAATGTGTATCTTCTGAGACAAAAGGATGCATTTCATGATTTGCCGGTGTCTGACGACGTGCTTTTCCAATTTGCTTTTGCTGCCATTACTGTGATTTTGCTTGCTGGGTCATTGCTTGGGAGGATGAACTTCTGCGCTTGGATGATGTTTGTTCCTTTGTGGTTGACGTTAGCTTACAGCGTTGGGGCATACACTATATGGGGAGCAGGATTTCTTCGGAAAAATTATTGACTATGCGGGTGGTTATGTCGTCCATCTTTCATCTGGGGTGGCTGGTTTTACTGCTGCATATTGGGTAATTGACATGCTCACCATGACTCACAAGTCAAGCCGGTTGTAGCTTATTAGCCACACTCTATATCTGACAAAACTTAAGGCAGTTCAGGCTTCAGCACATTAACTCATTTAAAGTTGAGGACTGATGATTAACAGATGCCGACCTAATTAATTGGACCCCAAATGCAAAAGATTAAACTGTTTACAGATTATATACGCCATGCAGAAAAGGCTAAACAGCTTAATATTTAATTAGGTTTTGTTTATTTGGATGATGACAATTTTGAATCTTTTCTACATAGAAAATACCATCACAAACATTTTCATTTATGTTTATTAACTATGTATTGTGCTGTGGTGGTTCTGGCGGATGATTGCAGGTAGGACCTAGACATTCGCATGATAGGCAGCACTTTCCTCCCAACAACATAATTCAGATTTTGGGAGGTGCAGGATTTCTGTGGCTCGGATGGACCGGTTTCAATGGAGGATCTCCATTTAACGCAGGGCTGATCACATCTCTAGCCATAATAAACACCCATATCTGCACTGCCACCAGCCTCTTGGTCTGGCTTGCTTTAGACATGATTGTGTACAAGAAAAGCTCAGTCATGGGTGCAGTCCAGGGGATGATCACAGGCCTTGTTTGCATTACTCCTGGTGCAGGTTAACCTTCATTGAGCTCAAAATATAATATTATTCTTCAGGCATGCATGTTTAACTCTCCATAAGGAGAAAACTAAGCATTATGTACGTTTCTAGCATTAAGTTCATTGACATATGATACATATGCATGGGCGCAGGGCTTGTGGATCCGTGGGCGGCAGTCCTGATGGGAATGATGTCCGGATCAATTCCGTGGTACACAATGATGGTTTTGCAGAGAAAATCAGCCTTCTTCCAAAGCGTGGACGATACATTAGGGGTCTTCCATACACATGCGGTGGCTGGTCTTTTAGGGGGCCTCCTCTCTGGTCTCTTTGCCAGACCCAAGCTTTTGAGGATGATGTATCCAGATTCTAACAGTCTGGGTCCAGGCTTACTCCACAGTAAGGGAGAGTTCCACCGTGGCCTCAGACAAATGGGGTATCAGTTTCTAGGAGCAATATTCATCACTGTATGGAATGCTGCTGTTACGAGCATCATTTGCCTATTTATAGGCCGCATTGTTAGTTTAAGGATGGATGAAGAGGACCTTCTGATAGGGGATGATGCCGTGCATGGAGAGGAAGCTTATGCGCTGTGGGGAGATGGTGAAAGGATGCCCAAACCTCGCCGTCTGCGTATGCCTCCTTTCTGCCGGCGTCTAGTTTCATCTCCTAAATGAACTATAATAAGTTTCAGAATGCTGCAACACTCTCCATTGCAGCTTTTGTTTGTTTGGTGCTGCTCAATAGCCATTTACGGATCTGTACATGTTCATCGCGTTGTGGGAAAGAGAAAAATAGAAAATGGTCTGCCTCTTTGTTGTGATTTGTGCATACCACCAAATAATATCCATGTTATATTACATGCTTGCTTATATCAATCTACTGGTAATTTGTAATTTCAAAGCATTGGAAACAGCAACTAACAAATTTCTTTCGGAGGAAATATAGTTGTCCGGTGCAATATATTCATATAATCGTTTTGTCCTCCCCTTGTTTGCTTGTTTCTTCGTGCCAATTCAGGTTATTTTACTAATCATTTTGGCTTCTTTTCATTGTTTATTTTAATTTATTCACGAGAACTTGCAGTGGGAAAATGTCAACCACAGCTAACTTGTTCGTGAGGGGAAAAGGAAAGGATGATTGACAACACAGCTATCAGCTAGGAAAAGGACACATTGCATGTTATTCCATGACAAACATAATATGGTCTATAATCAGAAATACAAGCAAAATCAGTGGCAGCTCCATGTATAACTTGAATATTTATAACCTTGATGATCATGGCTATGCTCTCTTTCAGTTAATCCACAATTATCCTTGTGGGCAAGATTTCTAAGTTGTATATGCATATTACTACTTTTTGTCAAGCATAATCATGAATTCATTCCAAGAATGTTCCCTCGGACTTGAACACTTGAATTCCAGGTTAGTGAGGTTATTAGCTTCCGACTTCCGAGGCTTCCTTTCTTAGTTTCTGGTAGTTTTAGGCTAGCACCGTCTTGAAGCTCTACAAATTAACAACTGGGCAGCCACTAGAACTCCAAAACCAGAAGGTACATCCTTACACTTCTAATAATAAAATCCAAAAGGAATTAGCTCACAAGCAGGCCAACCGCCGACCAGCGGGTAAACAAACATGGATCCATTTGAAAGAGGTTACTAGCCATGCCTTGAGTTGCGTAACTTCATTAGTTTGTCTCTTAACATTGCTGCAAAAAAACAAATGATTTTAGAGTGTAAGACAGTTAAAGCTTCAATGTAAATGGATAAAGAAAATTAGACATTGATTAATAGTTCATTTTGAAGATTTATAATTGAAAAAAAAAAGGGCAGATTATGCTCTGTTTTTTGTTTTGGTCAAAAGATTTTTCTTACCTGCATCATTGTACCTTTCTTCCTTGACAGCTAAATTCATACTCCTCACAAGATCCAGTTCCTCTGTTAGTAAATCTGGACCATCTGCAGCACTGGAAACATATAACCATGCTTACAGTTAGTATAAGCCTGACAATTTGATGAGAAGACACCAAAGGCAGTATAAGAAATATACCTGTCAAGTAATACATCATAAGTAGACTTTGTATCATGCACTCTGCCCATCCCATGGCCCATTCTAATAGCATCTGTCAAGACAATTTGTTTATTTACATATATTGGAGCCTGCATACAGTAAATACAGATTAGAAGTTTTGGAGAGGCAATTAGTTGAAGTGAATACACTATTGAACCTTGAAAAAATAAGCCCTTTAGCATTGGAATGAGAGAGGCAGACTGCAAATTGGAAAAACCAGACCATCTGACGACAGTTTTTAAAACATCAGCATATGAGAATGCACACCAAATGCAAAAGCAAGCACTTACATATGTAAAATGCCAAACTTATTGCTGACCAACCTACTCAAATCAAACAAGGTAGTCTTATTGAACTTTGATGCTGGTATTTTATACTGGTGTAGTCAAAATAAGGTTTTGAGTACCAATTGTGATAGAATAAAACTGGAAAAGCAAGCAATTCCCCTTTCATATTGCACAAGAATTGCTCTATGATAATTTCCCAGTACACACCTTGCATCTGTTAGCCACATTTATAGCATCTGAGGGTCGTGAATCGACACTAATGAGATCATTGTCCCCTGCCTGTAAACATAAAAACAATAATTGAATCATGTTCCTATAACATCTCAAGAAAAGAAAGAAATAGAACAATCTTTTAATCACCTTGCTAAAACACAATTTTGCAAAGTAAGTATTGACGACTCTTTCTGTAATTCTCACCATTTTAACCTGAAATAGAGACATGTAAAAATCAATGAAAAGAGATATTACAAGATAAAGTGTATATTTTTCCAAGGTTAAAGCTTGCAAGAGTAACTAATAATTGGTTCACAGTCAAGTATATTGATCGTGAAGGTAGAGAAATGACTGAAACTATTCAATTGACTACTCCCTTCTCTATTTTACAAATTTCTCACTTATCTCCGCAAAGTTCAACCATTGAAAACAATTTATAACAGACATGGATGTCAAGAAATAACAAAAACAAGCAACTGATAGAAGTTGCAAAGATATAAGCATGTCTTAAATACGTTAGGAAAACAACTCCATACTTCATATCCGAGCTTCTCCACAACATTTTTAACAAGATGAAACTGATCTGGAGGACTCTCCTGCTAAAATATCATGTCAAGAAATTAATACAGAGACAATAGTGTAACTATAAAAATGATGAATCTTATAATAGTAACGAATTAAGAAGTTACCCCGTTATCATCTCCCCAAAAGGAAGCTATAAGTTTTTCAACAGCAAACTCCCCTACAACCGCAGATTAATTAGAGCTACTAACAAAAAAGAACCAACCATGAATCACAATTATAAAAACTAATGGAATATGATAGAATTGTTGATTCCTTGTGTACCTACAATAATGGGTAGCAAGAAATCCCCAGCACAAGAAATCTTAAGAAAAATAGTTGGACTAGGAAAGCGACTAAGAAACGCTTGTCCAATTGAAGTAATTTTACTTCTTGACATGGGAAGCTGTCTCCCAGATGACTGCCATTTTACGTCGTCTTGAAATCCTTGACTCAACATCCGGTAGTGCAAAATAGTGTCTGCACCATTCGTAACTCCGAAATTAAAAAATTCTCATCTTTTTATATATAAAAAAAGTAATTCCCAACCAAATTAATAAAAACTAAAAGAGAAACGGAGGCAAACCTGAGACGAGAAGAGAAGCTTCGAGAAAGTGTTGATCTTGATTGTCGCCGTTGCTAGATTGGGGACCGAAGCTACCATGGGCGGAGTGGCAAGATATGAGATTTGGTTTATGAGAGCGGCGTTTCGTCATAAACTGTAAACGGGTAGAGGAGCGAAAGGGCGAGGGACGAAGCGAAGAAGAAGCCGATGAATAAGCAACATTTGATTGATCTGAGAAAATCCAAAAAGAAGAGACTGCATGGACGCAAAGTTGAACACCGAGCATTATATTTATCTGAGACAAGTCTAGCTATAGAGGGAGAGAGAGGATAGAAACTGCTTGGTATGAAGTTTAATTTAAAAACAAGTTACAAAATGATTGAGGAAACAAAGATGGTTGGAATAGAAATGGAGAGCCACCAACCCGACATGGACATGTGTTTATCAATCAATGTTATGCAACTAAGTCATCCCATTCTGTCTGCCACGGAAGGTGTTAGGAAACAAAATCGTCGTTTTTAACTAACATATAAGCTAGCAATAACAACGGGATCGCGGGAATATCCGACATGTGCTTACAAAAACTCATTTTCAAGAACCCATTTCCTCGTGTTACCAAACAAAAACAAGCTAAATGTAAAAAGGAACATGGCGTGCAATTTTAGAGAAGAAAACGAAAGCTTTATTTATAATTATTGATTTGATAATATCTCCTTATAATTACATGTTACAAGCTGATCAATATGTGGCAACTGCTTCTAGAAGCAAATATTCTTCTGTTCGGTAGATTGCCGGCTGTCTCGTCAGCGTCTAGTTCAGGTGAACCTGAATGACGGTGAAAGTACTTCCAGTTCCAGGCTTTGCAAGTGCCAAGGTAGCTGGAAAATCGATCATGTTTGATTCTTACTTAAAGCAATTACCGACCGTGGCTCGGGAAACTGCTTCAATAGCTTGATCAGTTCATATGTTCTTGTGTCTCGACCCGAGTGAAGGCAAAGGTCAAGTGGGGTTAAGCCGTCCTGAAACAGCAAAAGACTCATAACGCAACGACATAAGAGAGAAATTAAGATCGGGTTAAGCCATTTATGCTGCTCATGAAGAAAAATTTAAGCCTACAAAATGAGCAAAAGTATGAATTACTAACACCCAGCAGGTTGAAAAACCAACCTCCGAAAAATGAATTGAGAAGTAACTGGTTAAAGTAACATCAGCTAAAATCAAAATATCCTTGCCTTGTTTTTTAGCAACTTATTTGCCCCTCTAAGTAATAAAAGTTTCACTGTATCCGTTCTTCTACCTTGAACAGCAAGGTGTAATGGTGTCCAGCCATCCTAGAAAGGGCAGAAGTCAAACAAATAAATTATCAAAATGGAAGGTAAATATTGAAAACAAACTCATAAAGCAACAAAAAAGGAAAGCTTAACCATACATTGTCCTGAAGATTTATATCAACATTATATAACAGGAGAAGTTTAATTGTAGGAGTTGATGCTGTGTTGACAGCATAATGCATCAAGGTGGCACCATCCTGTTGGAAGGACAAAGAAAAAGTTAATATCAACATGAATCACTCAGTAAGTAAACATCATCAAAGTATCCCAAGCCCCCCTCTCCCTTTTGTTTCCCATGTGTGAACACTCATCCTTGATGAAACTAAAACATAGAAAATAGCAACAAAAAAGGCACTTAAGGTTGTCTGCTGGGGAAGTGTCCAGCAATTTGATGACAAAAACACCCAATTGAACAACTGAAATTTAAAAGTCCCACAAATATCTAGAGACGTAATCATTTGCTTTTATTAAAATTTATATCTTAAGCACAAACTTACTTCATCACGAACAAATGGATTAGCTGATTCTCTTAAGAGATAGTTAGTAATGGCCTGCTTTTTACCAATAATTGCCTTGTGAACTGCGGTCAAACCATTCTGCAAAAACGTTGGAAACTTAAATCATTAGCTAAGGAGAATATGCGAAGAAAGTCTCCTTGTGTATTAGCATGTAATAGTTGGAATGACATGAGAGAGAGAGAGAGAGAGAGAGAGAGAGCAAAAGACACAATTTACATCAAAAGAAAGAAAGAAAGAAGAAGAAAAAGAAAACAGATTTTATCCTGTCAGCAGGAGATCATTTTAGTACCTTGTCCATAGCATTGATGTCAACATTGTGTTTCAATAAAGCATCAACAAGGTAGAACTCTCCCGAAGCAACAAGAGTGTGAAGAGGTAGCCATTTTCTCTATAGAAGATTTCAGCAGCAAGACAGCATCGTCATTTGTCATTCTAAATAGAGTTATGAGTTAACGACTAAAGAGAGGCCACTGGCTTCATAGCCAATGTGTGGTATTTCCCAACACTGACAAGAAGATCCAGGATCCAACACGACAATGTAATCAGATGAGACCAGAAATTTCTAAATAACGGATGATAGAAAATGCAATTTTAACCAACAATCAAGAGGTCCGGAAACTTACAGAAGTAGCAGCTGCTAGATCAGGCACACGCCTATTTAACATAAGTTTTTCCTCCTTTGTAAACAGCTTACGGGGGCCTATATTCAACCATAGAAGATTTAGAACCCATTCACTAACAGTAATAAATAAAGGTAGATAAACTTAACAGAAGAAATAACAAAGCTTGATGCAAAATAAAAGGTCACATTTGGATCCTAAACAAAAAGGTATTACCTTCGGACTTTTTCTCGCGTAGCTGACAGTTCTCGCTGTTGAAAAACTCCGCAACATCATCGAAACCTCTTCCGTAAACTGCCCACCTGGGATTCTTAGGCGCCAAGCGCTCACTCGAAGACGGCAGATTCGTTTGAGCCTCTTTTGACTCTTCTTCATTCTTCTTCTCCTCCTTCACGGGAAAACTCGAAGGATTATCAAGAACTACAGGGTTCAACTGAGCCAATTTAGCCTCTTTATACTTCAAGTACTCTGGCGAATTCACGTTCCCTATAGGGACCAAACCTTGCCTCTTTTTCTCGACCCTGCTCCCAAACTCCAACTGCTGCGCCATTTTCCGCCTTTCTTTCTTGGTTATATTGATCTCTTCTAGAACATGTCTCCATTGCTCTGGAACCAAATTCTCAGCCTCAATTTCTACCGATTTTTTCTTCTTCTTCTTGGGTTTTGTTTTAGCGATGCTTGTGCTCGAATGAGCATTGTCAAATCGGGAGTCAGCTTGGAGAAAAGGATCTTCGAAAGCACCGTCTTCAAAGACGAGGCAATCACCGATAACGCGTTCTTCATCATCCAGGTCGTCATGTCGGGTGATGTAAGAGGAAATGAAGGAAGGGGAGACGGAGTGCAATTTTCCCGGAAGTGAAAGCTTGCGAGGTGTAGAGAGAGAAAGGAGGGTGGAGGGGTTTAGCAGAAAGGGGAGTGACATCCTTCTGTTCTTGCTCAAAGCCAAAGATTGATTATTTTATCGGGTCGCATACTCCTTCGTGTGCGTGGACCTTGATCCACCCTATGGTTGGGCCCTGGAATTTACAAGATTAGCTCTTTAGTTGATGCCAAGGGGGCTAAAAGCCCAAGGACAGCCCTGAGAAACAAAAACCTGCCTGCCTGCCATCCAACAGCCACAGAAACATGTCCAGTAGGGAAAGTTTACTCCAGTCTGTGTTAATTCAACAAGCAAAAACCTAGTTAAAATTGCTCTCAATGCGGGGAAGGTGAGATTTGATGTGTTTACCGGCCATTGTTTTAGTGGCTTTGCAATCATACCATGTAAAAATGATTTACCATTATCCGATTACAGGCAGCTGATTATGACAGAAGCAGTTCATGCGGATTCACTTCAAAAACACCTCCAATTCCGGGGCTGGAAGCCTGTAAATCTGGGCGTCAAATTACTGTGGACGATGTCATTAAGCAATTTTAAGAAAGCGCTGGCCCAAAAATAAATAATGTTCGGAAATCAGATTCTTTTTTTGCACATAAAATAACCAAAGTTCAGTACCATAAACCTACATTCTTAATAGAGTTGAAACACTGCTAAACCGATCACAAACAATAGCCTTAAACCTCGTCCAAACTAGATAATAACATTAACGTTCAACATCAATAATACTTAACAAACTCTCCCGGCTTCTCCCCCTCTTAGAGCTTTGCTGAAACCAAATATAAAAAGCTTCACCGAGAGCCACGGGAATAAGGTGAATAAGAACGCTCCCTCCTTCCTCTTCCACCGTGAGGAGAATATCTTGGAGAGTAATCGCGACCTCGATATGGCGAGCGTCTTGGAGATCTACGGTACCCAGACTCATCACGGCCACCGCGATACCTGCCACGGTCACCGCGACCTTTTCACCAATACAGCATAATCAAAATTCAGAAATATTTTTTTTGGTGAAAAAATTCAGAAATATTAGTCATGACATCATATAACCATAAATTCCAGTTTTATAACAAATAGAATTATTTAAAATTTCAAGCTTACCATAGTCCCTGGTATTTTTCAGTCCAAGATAGTGCCCAGGAGTTGGAGTTCTTGGGCGTTTCCTACGTGACTGAAAAATAAAAGACATTAACATTCAAGTAAAGCAAGTATTAAGAATCCTACAGCATCATAAATCCTTTATTAGAATTATAACATTAAAAACCAAAGAAGTTACATTTAAGAGTAAAAAAATTCATTTGGATGATCACCTAGAAGGTGAAAAAAATTGGCTATTGAAATGAAGGTAAGAACAAAAACCATGATAGACATCCGGACACAAGTAGTGCCTATTAAATGAATGCCAAATGTGAAATACCATAAAAGACTGATTATAAAGTTGTTGTATTGTCCGTTGATTAGTTGGGAGTTGAAAGTTGAAAGTGAATGCTGAAGTTGTATAGTTGTTGGGCAAAATAGTTGCTAATTTAGTTGATCACATGCATTTGAAAAGCTGTTTTATCTGGCCATTGATCAATCTTGTTTCACTTAAGTTGAGATGGATGAAGTCATCATCTTTGATTGCTGCCAACATAGCTGAGGCAATATATTCTGAATATAGCCAGAAAACCTCCAAGTTAAGAAGAATGAAAACCAGACAAAACTGTTCAACTAAGCAACAAGATAGAGTCAGATTACCCTCTCTACAGTTATGTATCGACCCTCTAAAACAGATTGGTTGAGATACTTAATGCAGCGGTTAGCATCCTCAACATTGTCCATAGTAACAAAAGCAAAGCCACGAGATATGCGAGTACGAGGTTCAACAACGAGAAAACATGATGAAACCTTTAAGATAAAATCATCTCATTAGCAGTCAATAAAGATTGGATAACAGCAATAGGATAATAAAAGCATAGACCTTTTTGAGTCTACAACAATAAACCAACCTTTCCCTCCTTCGAGAAGTGCTCTTCAAGGCCCCTCTCTGTGACCCTTTGAGATAGACCAGTCACATAAAGTGTATTTCCGGGGTTTCCGGTATCAGCCCTGCCACATAATTCCAAAAGAATATAAATATAAAAAATAATAAAAATAAAATGGAGCATTTGAAACTTCGACATCAATGTAGGAGAATACAGGATAAGGCATAAGCATTGCAGTTTAGGTCACAGCTTCGCAAAGGAAAGTAAAACCACAATTAAAACTAACCTGCCACGACTTCTTGACCTTGACCTGGATAAGATACAACAAAGGGAAAATGGATAAGCAATACTACCACAGAATTTATTGTAAACTGAAATCGAGCAGCTGGACAACAAACCTGCCCCGACTGTGTGACCTGGACCTATGCCTTGGCCTTGACCAGGAGTGGGATCTTGACCTAGATCTAGACCTGGGTCTAGATCTGGATCGTGACCTAGACTGCTCTCTCCACGGAGGAGGGGACAAAGAACTCCTGATACATCCAGCACATATATTAGCTGAATATGGAGATTAATGTAACAGCAACTGAATAACAAGCATGGCAAAAATGTGGAGTGCTTGATATAAAACCAATCCTAGCAATACATGGTATTAAGAAACCAAAAAGAAAAAAGAGATAAAGCAAACTACTTCCCAAATAATTCGTATTGTTTTGACACTCGCCCAACACTATCCCTTTACAAAGATTCCCCCTTTGGCGTTTGTAAACCACAGTGTACAAGAAATAACAGAGAAAGCCTACTTCAGCTCAACTTTAGAAAGGTATATCGTGTCTTAGAAGAAAAAGGAACAAAATTTTGCAACGTCAAAATTGATACTATTCGTTTGGGAATTGGGATTATAATTCTTCATAAAAAATGCTCATCAAAATCCTCAAATCAGCCCAACTTGTTCAATCTAGGGTTTCCTGATAATTCAATTGAAAGAAATAAGCCAAAACAAGAAGTACAGCCAGAGATCAAAAGCTACAATACAAAGATGAGAAATGGAGCGTTACCTTTTACGAGGTGAATCCGCCTGTGTCATAACAAAATAAAAGCAAACTATTCTTAGCTAACTAAAATAAAAGCAAAAAGATAAGAAACATGAAACAAGATAGACGATGTGAGGGCTTACCATTTGATGAAGAGAAAGAGAAGCCCAAAGCGCGAGATTTGAGCAGGGAAATTTAGGGTTTTTACGCGCAGATTGAAAGGTCAATGAGACTTCTTCGGTATAAAAAAAGAGAATGTTACGAGTTGTTTGTTGGATATTTAGAGAAGAGATTCGATGCGGTTGACCTGAGATGGCGCTTTTGTGCGCCCACCACTCTTGCTAAGATGTTAGATCAATTAAATCTCCGTTGTTGGTGATCGAAATGTGAATTTTGTCGGATCATGAGCAATTTTTTAAGGATAATTATTACATACACTGACAGTGGAGTTTTTTTACTCCACAAGCAGCGTTAAGATCATGACATGTGTCTTATAAAAATATTAAAATAAATAAAACAAGACATGTGTTACGATCTTAACGCTGCTTGTGGAGTAAAAAAACTCCACTGTCAGTGTATGTAATAATTATCCATTTTTTAATACAATTATGTTATATAACATCAAAACGATAACAAAAATAATGAACACCAACTAAAATTATTTTGATAAATTATTCGAAAAAAATATTTTCATAAAAATTATATAAATAAATTTAACACTTTTTTCTTTTGTATTTAACTCATCTACGTGAATTACAACACAATCAATTTTATATTTTACATGTATAATATAAAATAGATACACAAATTATCATATTTATGTGCAAATTAGTCATTTACGTTTCCATTAAAATTATGAGAAACTTTAAAATCCATAATTAACCACCCTCTAATTAAAGAATTAGCAACAAATTTAAGTTTGTAAAGTGAATAAAAAAGAAAAAAATGAATTAAAATCCAACAACAAATGAAGAACATGATAAAGAATACGCCAGCAGCCCAGCACCACCAAGAATTAATAGAGACAATGGGCAAAGCAACTCCAAACCTACCCTGTTTTTCCTTCATTACACTGCTCAAAATCTAACACCAACACCATGGATGCACACTGCTTCACATATATGCTACAATGCAATTTTTTTTTAGCAAACTAATACTTAACCAAAGAATGAAAAATAGAAGAATTCACCAAGGCTGCTGCCATGATGATCTGATTTTACAAGGTCCAGTGAATTATCTTTGTATGCTCACATACAACAGGAGGAAAGATTTTCATGTTGTAAGAACATCTGGAAGTTGAGGCGAGTGAGCTCCAAGTACTTTACCTCCAACATCCGGGAAATTTTCATGTCCGGGGAGCGGATTTACATTTCCATCAACATCTACTTGCACAGGATACTTCAGAAGATGGCCTTGCAATGCAGAATAATCAGTTTCTGCAAATTTCTTCCAGTTCTCTTCAGCAATCTTGTTAACTGTCTGCACACAATCCAGACTTTCTGGCTCCTTGAAGCGCTTATCTAACTCACCAAGATGCTCTGCCCATAGTGACATTCTATACCCATACACCTGCCAAATGCAGAGAGATATCACTAAGTGCACTAACATTCAAATTCTCATTTCGAGATCCTGCAACGCAGTCTCAGGCAGTCTAATTTTCATGTGAATGATTCAAACTGCATTTTCCCATTTAGCAGTATATATTTAACAGCTATATCAATAGACGAACAGATATGCGAAGCATGTATTTTATATCAAAAAATTCCATTCTTAGCAGGTACTAAGCACAGTTTTGACACATTGTTCTCTACATGTCACTGAATAATTTTGGACATCAAGCATTCCACACTAATAGAATATTACTTTCCAGTTTCCAGCCTAGAAAAAATGTAAAGAAAAGGAAGAAAGACATTCTTCCATGAGCAACATTTGGGCTAATTCAATGCTTCTTTCTTACCATCTCTGAACAATAGCCAAAACCTTTGGTCCAAAAATCAACAGATAGCTCGGAAGAAACAACAAGCAAAGAAATATACATACCTGACCACGTGGCTGTTTTTTCTTCCTAGCCCATGTATAATGTGGCTGATAGGCACCCATAGCTATCTCAGTGTCTTTCGTACCAGCCATGGATCTTTGGTTAATATTAGCTGATCCTACTATCACATACTCATCATCTGTTATCATTCCTTTTGCATGCACGTAAATCATGAACCGGCCAAATTTTGCAGAGTCAGAGACCTAAGAAGTATAAAAATATATTAACATAATGATAAGCAACTTCTCACTTCATTGCGAATTATCAATAGTAGCTATTATTCAGTAGTCAGCAAACTGTCCACTGTTGGCCAAAAAGAAACTCTCCACTGTTCATAAAAATCTAAAACTAGAACTTGTCAGCACAAAAACATAATAAAACAACAGAGAAAAATAATAAAAAAAAATCTAAACTGATGTAGGATCCGTCCGATCCAATTTAAACAGACACTAATCTACAGCAAGAATCTAAAAAAGAACAAAAGGGATATATATATATATCTCAAGAAATTACCGAATTATTATTACCACCAAGCATTTCCTGGGAGACGTCTTCCCTCTTACCAAGACAATAGAAATTCAGGTAATCTTGAGGATGTGCATCCTTAATTTGCATTGACTTGAGTTCTTGTGCAACAACATTATACATCATTTGCATTGTTTGAGACTGGAAAAAAAATGGAGAATAAAAGTAAAATAGCTTTTCTTCCTGCATTTCTCTAAGAAGAAGAGACAGGAATTCCACCTTCATGTATGGATAATAAGGTGATGTCTAAACCAAAATCAAACTAAAATAATAAAATAACTCCAAAAAAGCCCAAGTAAAAGAAACCATATTTTCTTAAAGCATGCATAAACATTCTTCCAGAATTTGGAAGGTATCCCATCAGGTATCAAGTCAAAGTTCAGAAACATCTATGGAATAGCAACAAAACATGATATATATATTGATTTTTCTTCAAGAAATTAAAGTAAGGTATATATTGCAACAGGCACACATGACTGCACTGTTGATTGTGTTTTTATCATAATGAATAGACATAAGACGCTTAAAGCTAATATGGTTTAAGAAATAGATACCAACCTGCCAATATAGAATTTCCTGTACAGTAGCAGATTTTGGATCACCCTCAGGCCACAAAGGAATGATGATGTATACTGTGAATCTCTCCCTTGCTCTGATTTTACTAGCAACCTTTAGTGCCAACTCCATCGGGATCAGATTATCAGCACCTGCTTATACCACAAAAGCAAATAACATATGAACATTTTGGAGAAGCAAATAATGGAAGTCTATCTTTTAAATTATTTATTGCTACCAAAAGCTCTATAAAGACACATCTCACACAAATGTATACACTAAATACTTCATACAGGAACATCTTCCGGAAACAAAGAATTCCTTCTCAGATGTGAAAACATATAACCTCCTTAATAAGCAAAGATAACACTGCAGACCTGCATTTTTATATGATGGCCACGCATAAGAAGAACCGAGGAAATATTGATTTTCAATATATATGTAATGCTGGGCAGATCTGATTGCCTGTATATAAGCTGTTTGAATGCTTTTATCTATGACCAAATTTTTTGCACAGAAAAGATTCTGCAAAATAATAAATAATAAAAAATATATATCAAAAACTAAGAGCCATGATATAATATAATAGTGATATAAAATAGTTGCTAGAACATGGCCACTGTAATACAAATTAAGTTTCTTCCTATCTAAATATCAGAAGAAGAGCAGTTTATGGAAAAACCTGGCCCTGAGCTTTTTTGATATATTTTGGAAATCCTGTCAATGATCCTGAGTCAATAGAGCGGAAAATCTGTGGAAGAAAAAGAAATTAAACCAGCATACTATTTCTTTTTTGGAAAAAACAGAACAAGAACAAAATCAAACACGTAGTTATCAGCAGTAAAGATTTACACGACCTGAACATTCCAGTTTTCACAATCATCTTTACTAAGAACATATACTTTGGGATCATCTTCTGGAACTATTGTAGTATCATCATCCTCAATAGCTAAGGGAGGACTTTGTATCCATGAGATTCGTTCTATCCTAATCAAAGCATCATCATTCCAGTGAGATTTTCCTTTAAAAAGTAGACTGAACTCTTTCCACTTGGTAGATTTCCTCCACCGCTGCTCAAAGTTGATAAGAATATCATATGCAGCAGGCCCTTCAATTTTGCTGTGTAAATCGTGCCATGGTTGCCTTGGAGCCATGGTCCCATCCTAACAATATAGAGAAAAGTGGAACAAGAGGAGAAAATAAAGAAGTGCTAACATTAGATCTACTTGTATCAGAAGTAGAACCTTTGAAGATACAATTGATATTTAACTGAACAAAATGCGAGTCTTGTATGCTAGCAGCTTGTTTCAAGTTACAACTTAACTAAACAAGCCTTAATCCCAATCTATCTGGAGATAGTGACATGAATTGCTTCCTTAACTTATGCTGTCAAAGACCATGCTCCTTGAAAGTGATAGGCACCAAGTCACTATCACTTCTCTTGCTTGTCACATCTGTGACACAGGTCCTAGATTGTTGGTGATTTTAGTGGGAGCTTCAAAGATTTTAGCCACTCAGAAGCAACATTAAGAAATTACAGTTGTCATTTATGACCCTTTACCACTCAATCCCCAGTAGTGAACATGCCCATCTTTCCAGTGTCATATTCTACTAGAGATGCTTTATAGGAAACTGGTGCGTGACCACAGTAAATGCCATTAACATACACAATAGAACATCTTAAGAGAGGAAAGCATAACCACAAGAGAAAGCACTAAGATAAGACCAGCAATCACTTACAGGAAAAGAAGGATTATGAAAATCATCCTTAAAAACAGTCTCAAGATCACGAAGTAGCCGATGTTCAGGTGTATCATAGCGACCATCACAGAGATCAATACCACCAACAAATGCAGTTATCTTTCGATTATTGCCAGCTGCCTGTGTGTCAACAAGAACACATTTTTGATGATGCGTAAACATGGTTCCAACAACCTGATCAAAACCATTGCAGAAGCAACCTCAGCAAAGTAGTTTAGTTGAAAAGAAAGCTAACATATAAAACTAGTTAAATCCGTAAAAATAGATAGCTGAAATAAATCTATAAGCAAAACCAACACCATATGTTGAATAATGCAGCCAGCTTAACCAGCAAAAATTAAGTACACATTGAGATCCCATCAGAAGTCATCAACCTTCAAAGAACACTATTATAATGCTTTTGTCAAAGAACTAGAAGAATGAATATCCAGGAATCAAGTTCTTCAAGGTAAAGGCTCTAAATTTCACAACAGCAAATAAGCAAACAACACAATCTAAAATATCCTTGTGCAGAGCATTCAGTAAATGCTAGCACAGATTTAGGGGCAACAAATTAACAAAGAAACCAGATATTTTAACTAGATTGAGCAAGTGAAACATCAACATGATCTATGAGCACTCATGGCACATACATTAGAAATACATTATATAGATACTGGCATGCAAAGATAAACAAGTTAACTAATTCAGGACAACAATAATTCACGATGAAAAAACCTTGCCTGTTGTTTGAAAAAACCAAGCTTACTGCTAGCATAACGTGGAGCCAGCACACAGGTAACAGAAGAATGCTTAAAAAACTTGAGCGTTTCTTCATCATGCGTCTGCATCACTCCCGCCTGCAGCAACCATTAACGCCCACATGATAAGCTCATAATTCGAATAATCATTGGATAAAACAACACAAAAATTGCTGGACTTCTCACCGTTTTGATGACAAATTTATCATGTGAAGTTTTATCATCCCAAACCAACAACAGCACCCTAACCCCTTCTTCAGATTTGTACTTGAGCAATTCACCAAGTGTTAAGTTCCCGCCTCGTGGCAATGGCCGAGTAGGCTCTCTAACAAGCTTAATCCTATGAAAAACGGACCAACCAACGATGTAAACCAAATGATGAGCCTCAGATATAGCATAACAAATATCCTCCCAGCACTTTGCCTGGTTATAAACTTTACCGTCGTCTAATTCTATTTTAGGCAACAGGTCGTCCGGCACGTGAGCATCTTGGTAAAGCGTCACTTGACTCCCCTTCCTTAACGGGAAATACGCGTGCCTCACGCCGGCTTGCTCCGGATCGCAAGCGATGCTCTGTTTATACAACGGATTTTTCTCGCACGGTGTGAATTTCATACCGAGATGGATCGCCGTGTCAGGCTTAGGAGGCTTTCCCGAGGGGGCAATGATGGGGAACCAGCCGGTAATAGGCTCCCCCGTGGCGATTTTTTGAGCGAGGATTTTGGCAGTGCCGATTACTTCAGCGCCAAATAAGTCATTGTCTTTGACACTGATTTCGAGCTCAATCACGGGATGAGCCAAGGGGATGATGAACCTCTCGTTCCACACGGGGTTCTGAGCGTTTTTCAAGACTCCTGTGCGAGCCACGGTGGCTTGGGGGACCGAAACAGTGACGTACGGGTCACTGGTGATAATTTTACGGTGCTCACGGACTTTACTATCCCCTTCTTCTTGAGCGGCTGCCTTTGATGGGGATTTACAAGTCTCGCAGACAGTTAGGCAGCTGCGAAGACGATTGGACACTAAATCCATGTTGGGCAAGCTCCTGGCTTCAATAATGGTCAAATCTAAGTCACCATGAAGATAAGTCACCTGCTTGGATCCTTTCTCCTCCATTTTCCCGTAGCTCAGCGTACGAAAACTGCAGAAAAATCACAAAAACAAGAATCGGAGAGAGAAGCAGAAGAGAAAGGGAAGTTTTTGGAAGTGTTGCTGCAGCGTGGGGGCCAAGACGTGGATTTTGAGGAGGTGAGGATGGGATGAAGACAATTAGCAGTTACAGACAGAAAGAGGAAAATGACTTTTAATATGGGTGTCTGTCGCGGTAACAGAAGCAATGGTGCAACAACGGCAATTTACAGACAGCTGATCCAAGCTAAAACCTGCTTCTTTTGCTTTGCCTTGCTTATCAAATTCTAAAATAAAAAAATACAAAAAGTAATAATCGATATCTGAAATAAAAATCCGAAATCAAAGTTTAGTATTATTATTATTGTAATTAATTGAAAAACGTGGCTTCAAATTATTTATTTAGTTACTTTTTTTTGTTCATTATTTATTTAGTTACTCAGATGACGATATCTCCTCCAACATCACATTTTCTGTAGTTAAGGTAAATAATTTATTCTTTCTCGTGCTATTTTTATTTGTAAAAAAGGTTGTAACTTGGGAAAAAAGGTTGCTTTCATGGCTGATGAGATTGGTTAACCTTTTTGTTTCCTACTTGATTTTTTAGCGGTGTGGTGATAGAAAAGACTACTGCTTTATCCAAAGGAGTCGAGAGGAGAGAAGGTAAATTGGGACCAAAGCCAACGTGTAAATGTAATGGGTAATGATAAAGATCGATACCCACCCCACCGCTAATCAATGCGAAAAATATCCCCCCTCTGTCTGTCGGCCCGCACCCATGATCCACGTCTTCTACCCAACATTGTCACTCACTCAGCCACCACTCTGCAGCAACGACCCATTGAAGAAGTTGACTTCATTCAAGTGAAATTCTCCAACAATCAAAGCTGTGGTGTTTTCTGATCAAACTATTTCAAAGCTGCTTCACATCCCTTAACTATATGTGCATAAGAGAAATAAAGGATATATGGAATCGAAGCATTTACTACATGTACTTAAGAGAAATAAAGGATATATGGAACCAAAACATTATATGACCAAATGTTTTTATTAATTTACAGGAGCCAAGGTTCTTGTTTTCCGTTAGTTAATTTGTTCAGCAACTTCCTCCATCACCAGCAACCTTGTTTTGTTTTTCACTTTTCCTTTTCAAATGCGAAAGTTAGTAACCTGGTCCCAGTTAGTGCTGCACTTGCACTATTAACCCTCCAACGAGTTAATGCGCAGCATACACTACAGCATTGTCAGAATTGCTTCATCTGGCCCAGGAAAGGCACTCTTTCAGCAATTTGAGCGAGAATTTCATCGGAGTTTTCAATACGTTTTCTCCCTTTCCACATCTTCACCATTATTAAATTAAATGGTTCATATTCGCTCCTTTTCAGAATGAAAATGGCAAAGGATGCTTGTGGAGGAAGTGATGCTTGCCTAGATATCGCCCACAAGTTTTTTTCTTCCCTTCGCTATTGATTTGGCGGCCATGCCATGAAACTTCAGGGTGAGGATTTAGTTTCACGTGCATCAAAGCTTCCACTCTTGGATTTCCTCTGATTTTCCTGGCCTATACGGCTGGAAACCAAAGATTCTTTGCCGACTAACACAAACATTAGGCTTACTAGGAGACTTCCTGACAGGGATGGTGCTTTACGCAGAAAGGCCAAAATCTTGTGCTTGATTATAATTAAAATTCGTATACATCGACACATCGTGTCAGAGGACAAACAGGAGCTTTTCTAAATATAAGAAAAGATTTGATTAAACGTTGGGTATTGCAATCAAAGCAGATCAACAGCCATGGAGTTACGACTGAATTGGAGTTCAACGTGCCGTGGTTCTTCTCTTCCACAAATTCTCTTTTCTTGTGTCTTCAACTATTCCAACTCCATTGACGACAACCTTGTCTTCCGATTCACTTGTCGCTCTCTTTCCCTCGTACAAAGGATTGCTGACGCGGCCTGCTCCCCCTGCTTCTTGAGCCCTCCAATCGAAATCTGAAAACGTGCCACGTGCGCTAGAAAATTGCTTCATCTGGCGAAGGGAAGTAGCTCTTTCAGCAACCTCTGCCTCGCTGGAAACATCAGATTTATGACCAGGCTTTGTCCCCTTCAATAACTTAAGCAACAACGAAGGCTTCCTCTTGACTTCTTCCGGAAATGCTTGTGAAGCCAGCTTAGATTTGCTCGCAGTTTCATTTTTCTTTTTCTTGCACTGGATTTGGCCCATGCACGAAACTCTTGGTGAGGTTGGTTCACGTGCATTAAAGCTGCCATTCTTGGACTTCCTCCGAGCCTCCTTGGGAATCAAGGATATGATCGGATTTGGAGCTGAAGATCCTTTACCAACAGGGCTGATTGGTGGACTTACCTGGAAAGAGACAGGTGATGCAGCTTTTGGCAGAAAGGCCAAGATCTTGTTCCTCTGTTTCACCGGTTTCTCCATCCCAGATCAGACGATCTGGCTAAGCGAAGGGCCTTGACTTGTGGATATAGGAAACTGGTACAAGTGGTCAGAATAAATAATTGATGTCTTAATACAACTTCGTTGCCGGCCAGCACTTCGCATTTACCGGGTCATCAGGACGGCCGACGACTTGTTTGAAGCACATTGACAATTTCTAGATGATGAAAGCAATAAAAAATGCTTAGAAAAAAAATATCAATTTTATTCATTCAATAGACGATACCACTACAAACATCCATTTAACCAGAAAAAGCTCAAGGAAAGGTCAATATGGTGTTTTTTCGAAATCTTTGTACTAAAGGATACACATAGGCTGATTGTTTCACAATCTCGGCCATTCTAGGAGAACAAGACGGGAATCAGGTTTATATTGTGTTTGCAACAGAGTAGTCAAACTAGAAGGTGCTATTGCTATTCCAACTACAAGCATGTTTGCCTCATTCCACCTGCAGAATGTTGAAGAACCAACAGGCCAGCATCCTCACTGGAACTGGAACTGCAGACCCAGCGGATGGAAATTGGTGACAGCGAAGGGTCAAATTCGCACAATTTCATAAAATTGCAACAATTTTAGATTTAAAGATCAAATCAAACTTGTTCCTCTCAAGCTTTTCAAAAAAGGCATGTCTTAACGTTTACTCCTGTCATCTTTACTGCTCCTACCATCCTTATTGCTTGGAGTGTACTGACCAGTTGATGATGGTGAATACCCCGGAGCACTAGGGGAGTACCCAGCACTTGGACTGCACAGGACATTGGACATATAAAACAACAAAATAGAGCAAATTTTAAATTCAAAACTTGAGTCTGCTTACCTGTACCGTGGTGAACTTGGGCTGTAGTCTGGATTCACTCCAGAATTATATGGGCTGGTTGCGGAGAAATAAACCAAAAAAGAGATTATTAAAAGGCATTTAGAACAAAAGTGGTATTAGAAATCAGTAATAACCATTTGCTTCAGTATAAAAATATCACAAGTGGAAGCATTAAGACATTCTCAATGACAGCAACTTCCTAAATAAACCAACTCATTTACATAGCGGAAGATGAAAAGTTACCTGCTAGGACTGTATGTTGGACTTGAAGGTGAATAAGACGGAGAAGTTGGTGAAAATGATGGTGATGTAGGGCTGCAATTCAAAAAAAAATTATTGCACCAAAAACAAAGTTACAAGTGCATTAGATAGGATGAATTTAAGTTCATTATAACCAAGAAGAATTGGGGATAAACTCAAAGAGTCATCAGCAACAAAATAAAAGCCAACCGCAGCGTACCTATAATTTGGTGATGTTGGACTGTAAGGACTGGAAGGAGACAGCCTTGGACTGCTTGGTGAGTATGCCAGAGATGGAGTGTACTTGGCTGACTGTGGATTGTAACTTGGAGAGGTAGGGCTATAGCTTGGCGATGTGGGACTGTAACTTGGTGAGGTTGGACTGTACCCTGGAGAAGTGGGGCTATAAGCTGGTGAAGTAGGGCTGTATGATGGAGAAGTGGGGCTATAGGAAGGTGAAGTTGGACTGTAGGATGGAGATGTCGGGCTGTATGATGGTGAAGTGGGGCTGTATGCAGGTGAAGTTGGGCTATATGCTGGTGAAGTTGGGCTATATACAGCGGAAGTGGGGCTGTAGCTAGGTGAAGTTGGACTATAGCTGGGAGACGTGGGACTATAACTTGGAGAAGTGGGACTGTAACTTGGAGATGAAGGGCTGTAACTTGGAGAGGTAGGGCTATAGCTTGGTGAGGTTGGAGAATAAGAGGGACTTGTAGGGGAGTAGGCAGGACTTGTTGGACTGTAACCTGGTGAACTAGGACTGTAAGTTGGTGACGTGGGGCTGTACCCAGGAGAGGTGGGACTATACCCAGGAGATGTAGGACTATAACCAGGAGAGGTAGGACTGTAGCCAGGTGATGAAGGACTGTATCCTGGAGATGAGGGGCTGTAACCAGGGGATGACATAGGAGAGAATGCCATCCCACCAACATAAGGTGAGAACTGAGCATCCGTAATAGGTGAGAGACGGAGATTTGGGCTCAGTGAGTAACTTGGTGACATCATGCCTTCATGATAAGGAGTTCCTGACACCGGAGAACGAGCAGGGGTCATGCCAAATTCCAGGCCTTCCATGTAACTAGGTAGCCGAAGTTCAATGGCATTCTTCAACATCTCATCATTGAGATACAAGGCACAATCTCCTGTGCCAATTGGTGCAAGCTGACCCAACATTATATTCTCTGTCACACCCCTCAAATAATCTGACTCAGCATAAACAGCAGCATCAAGGAGAATATCTACAGTTTCTTCGAATGAGCACCTCATCATAGGCCCTGTATCATTGCGGTTGATGCCATGACGGGTTATGGCCATCAAGTGGCCACGATATGTCATTGTATCACAGAGGATAGCTAGATGCCGGTAATTCACATAAGATCCATCAAATGATATCACAACCCGCAACTCATCCAGCAAGGACCGGCGAACTGCTTCAATTCCAAGAACTTCAATCACTTCAATCAAGTGATTACTTGTCGTTCTTCTTGCATCAACATCATCATGGCACATGACAGCCAATAGATTGACACCTTCTGTATCCAGCACCCACTCCTCTCCGGTCTTATATCCATCAGCCTCATCAAATTTGCTTGTTTTACCATGTTTAATGAACACCTTGTTGATGTCTGGGATACCCCGAAGTGCCATTTCTGTCAGCATGTTGCTTTCAATCTTCTTCAGGAATACATCATCTTCAGCAGACTCATCATTCAATTCACCCTTTGGGGCTTCATCATTCATGATGCGGATACGTAGGATCAACTTCTCTGCATTGTCATCGTTAAAAATGCAAGTCAAATCATCATCAAATTCCAGGTTGATCTTCTCAGCAATGTCAGCCATACTCAACTTCTTATCAACCATCATCTCACGATTCAGCTCTATGCGAAGCAGCCAAGGTGAGATCTTTTCAGGGGCAACCTCTTCATCTGGCATTTCATAGTAGGACTTAACAAAGTCTATATCCTCATCAATAATTGTGCTCATGGGGTCTGGATCATACCATACTTCAGTAGCATGAGTTACACTCCGAAGAGTAGTGTATTCTAAAGCACATTGGACATTCTTGGCCTTCTCCTTTGTCTTACTAGCTTCAGGAGAGAGGTAAACTGAAAGAGAAGGTGTTTTGATTTTCTTCGCTACATTAATAATTTCCCTCAACCTGGGGACACCAAGGGTAACATTCTTTGCACTGACACCAGCATAGTGGAAGGTGTTAAGAGTCATTTGAGTAGCAGGCTCACCAATTGATTGTGCAGCAATGCAACCTATCATCTCACCAGGTGCTACTAGAGACTGCAGGAATCGAGACTCTATTTCACCAATAACCCACTCAAATGCTTCTTTTGTCAGTCTATATTCTTGCAACACCCTTTTACTGGCCAAAGTACTGCGAAGCAAAATGCTGAAGAAAAGGGTGGCATTCTTTTGGGCTTCCACACTCAGAGGATCTGTACCCGGGACAACCTTTAACTTTTCCTGGAGCTTATCAACAGAATCTACAATTTCCACTGGATGCAAATCTGACACCCTTCTAAAATCAACTTTAAAAGTCTTCTGTGCATTCCAGATAAGCCTCTTCAAGTTAACAGGCAAAGGCCAATTACTATCACCCGTAACTGCAATCTCTGTTCCAAGTTGGTATCTATCCGCTTCAAGTTTTTTAACTTCAGCATCAAACACATCACGCAATTCTTGGATAGTTCTCAAATCTTCAATATGTTCAGGTAACATAAAAGAAATCGGATTCCAGTTTTCATCATCTATTTCATATCTGAAGACCCTATCAAATTCCGATTTCTTCATCTTCAAAGAATCCAGCTTCTGAGATTCTATCCATACAGCATCCATACCATCTTCACCATACAGGAATTGAATAACATCCCCCAATGAGTTCCTCACAGTTCCATCATATTTAACCATAATATCTTCCATTGCCTTCACAAGTCGCCTCTGTATGTACCCCGTCTCCGAAGTCTTAACTGCAGTATCTATGAGACCTTCTCTACCACCCATGGCATGGAAAAAGAACTCTTGTGGGGTCAATCCACGCAGGTATGAGTTCTCCACAAAACCACGACTTTCAGGGCCATAATCGTCCTTGGTAAAATGGGGCAATGTACGATCTATGAACCCAAATGGGATTCGCTTTCCCTCAACATTCTGCTGACCAACACAAGCTGTCATTTGGGATATGTTAATGAAACTTCCCTTGGATCCTGCAGTAACCATAGCCTTAAGGTTATTGCTTTCTGACAAACTTTTTTGTGCACTATTTCCGGCATCATCACGAGCTTTATTTAACACCTGAAGAAACGAACCACATTAGCATGCAACAGAAAGACGCCAGACAAAAGAGTTGATTTCAGGCACCTGGTTAACTTTGTTTTCAAAGGATTCCATCATAGTTCTTCCAGGTTCAGGCTCTAAATCCTTGTTTTGGGCTTTAATAATGAGCTTTTTCACTTCCTCTTTAGCTGTAGAAATAGTTTCATTAATTTTTTCCATCGTTGATGCATCAGCAATTGTATCTCCAATACCAATACTAAAAGCATTTTGCAGCAGCCAATAATTAACAAGCCACTGTGTATGTCCCAAAAATTTCCGGGCTGCATCTGGACCGACTTCTTCCCTATAAAAAGATATGAACAAAACCAATTATTTTAAAATATTAATGGGATGAAGTACAAAGCTGAGTGCACATGTTTCAAGAATCCATATTTTTTTATGATTAGGATTCAGCTTGACTTGGAACAGAAAACATTTTGAAAAGGAAAATCTAATAGCACATCTGAAACCTGTAAGATTTAGAGCATATCAAACTTCTGCAATGAGATAGCTCCTAAAATATGAAAGTTAGATCAACAGCCTCTGCCTAAAGACATACCAAATTACATGTATAAGGCTTCCAGAAGATGTTCCAAGTGTCTTCTTGCAAAGAGTACCAGACAACACCTCCCCTTTTTCTATTCGAATTTGAGTATCTCCAGGGGTGAGAAACCCAGTCTCAGTTTCTGAATGCCAAGCAGAAGTTCTCAGCAGATTTATCTGCTTTGGTATGATAAGATTAAAAACCTGCTTTCCTGTCCAAAGTGGTCGTGGCTTTAAAATTGAAGGAGCAGGAACCTTTCCATCAAAGTCCTCCCACCACATTAATACATTCATGAAAACGTCCTGCAAAGACCCCATGTTAGACTCACATCACAGCTACAAGAAATGTGGAGCATTTAAGTAGTCATAATAAATTAATGTAGCTATCATCCCAATCACCTTTTCCATGAAAGTATCCCTCTTGGTGATTTTACGGCATCCTAAAAGTGTATCCTGGACAATCCCCATGACAGGCCTATTTGATTGAGGGGACACAATGCACTTAGGCACCATCATGAGCTCCAATACCTCTGCTCTTGTCTCAAACGACTGAGGAACATGCATATTCATTTCATCACCATCAAAATCAGCATTGTATGGCGAAGTAACAGACAAATTTAGACGAAATGTTGAGTATGGCATAATTCTGATTCTGTGGCCCATGATTGACATTTTATGTAGACTAGGTTGACGATTAAAAAGGACAAAATCTCCATCATTTAAATGCCGCTCCACCTGCAGCCATAATTCTGACAGTCACAACACAGGGAGTCATAAACCAATGTCCAATTAAAAACTTGTCAACTATAGAAGCATGCCTTATAACCAAGCTCCAGGTGATGATCACTACTTTTCTTCAGGTAACGAAGATCAAGCCTTTGTCCATCATCTCTTATGATATACTTAGCACCAGTCTTTCCAGGTGGAGGATGAGGCCCATTTTCCACAAGTTCTTTCAGCCTGTTTCAAAGATAGCTCTGCTCCTAACATTTGGACAAATGTGGAAGAACATTAAAAAAGTCTAAGAAGCTACTTACCTCTCAATGTTATATGGAAACACAGTTTCTGGATATGTGAGATTTAAAGCAATACTCCAAGGTACTCCAAGTTCATCAATGTTGATATTTGGATCTGGTGTAATTACTGTTCGAGCTGAAAAGTCAACCCTTTTACCCATTAAGTTACCCCTAATCCGGCCCTCTTTCGCCTTAAGCCTACTACAAATAGATTTAATAGGTCTCCCAGATCTCTGAGTAGCCTACGCAAGAAAGCAATGGGTGTTAAGGTTAACAATACATTCATACAGATGGGTAGATCTCAACAACACAACTTTAAAAATGTGCAGGTAAGCACTATACCCTCGGTAGTCCAGGTAACTCATTGTCAAAATATGTTGCTACATGAAACTGCAGCAACTGTGCAAATTCAGATATGATATGTGCAGGTGACCCATTTCTCTCCTGTCTCCTCAAGTTCTCATTGTGCCGAATAATCATAGCCAGCGCATGTGTTAAGTCATCCTGGATTCAGCAAACATGAGAATTCAGATTTGATCTAATACAATCATAAATGAAATCAACTTGAAAGACCTTAATGTAAAAAAGCTGTTAAAAGGGACATGCCTCACTCCTAGAGGAAGTGTCCATCATCACAGAGGGTCTCACAGGAGGTGGAGGTATTGGAAGCACTTGAAGAATCATCCAATCTGGACGAGCATACTTAGGATTCAAGCCTAATAGTTGGCAGTCCTCATCACTTATCCTCTTCAAGACACTAAGAACCTAGAAAACAAAACAGGACATGAATATAATATCTAAAATAACAGGTTAAACAAAGCCATAATAATAATAATAATAATAATAATAATAAAAAAGCAACATATTTGCACAAATGGCTACCCTTTCAGCAGTAAGAGTCTGTTTTCTTTCCACAGGTTCAGGAAGTTGTTCCTGATCATCATTCTTCTTCCTTTGGGCCTTATACTCAGCAATCATCTTCATACCATCAATACTCAGCTTTGGCTGCTGAGCACCACAGCCACCACGACTCTTTTTAACTGGCTCCTCCGTATCTTGACTTTGGACATCAAGTTCATCACCACCCTCACATTTAGTTTTATTCTTGCATGCATCTAAGATCTTTTTCAGTCTGTTTTTTGGATTCCTTATCTTCAATGCCTGCTTAAATTTATGGTCTTCCTGGAAAAGCAACAATTAAATTAGAGAATGGCATCACATGACCAGGAATATTTTCTCTGAAAGTGGTACAATGCAAGCCAATACTAAACACAAAGGGGACGTGCATAGAAAGCCATATCAGGAATATATCAAAACAAAAATACAGAAACACGCTAAACTCCACCTTTAAGTGAAAATGTCTCTGAAGCCAAATATCACTCACTAGCCCAACAGTCAATATCGACAAAATAAACCATTAAAACATGTCTTTCCTTTCATCTTCGATCTATACTACTGTAAAATATGCTTCATTCTATTACTTCAAAATCTCATATCAAACAACACACAAGCTACTTGCACTCCATCAAACGTATTTCCGCTATTTGCAGTAGAATCTAATATCATGCATCCAACAATTACAAGAAGTTGTCAGCCCACTAAAATTACTTTTAGCTCAAATTCAAATAAGAAAATGACCTAATCAAGCTTAGTACTACCTCATCAGCAAGAATTTTAGAGCAATTGAAGCAGACACATCTCATTATACTGAGAACAGTCTTCGTAAACCCAATATGAAACATAGGTTTGGCAAGCTCCAAGTGCCCGAAATGCCCTGGACATTCTGCCATGTTAGCCGTACACGTCTCGCACTTCATCTTCCTATCAATTGTGCCCAGCCGCGGGTCACTTAAACCTCCCACTTTAGGTTTTCCCCTCTCCGTCGTTTCCCCATACTCAATCTGCACCACCGACATTTGCCGCTGCAAAAACCAAGGAAATCAAGATCATAATTTTCCGAGTCAACAAACTCGAGCAAGGAGGATAAAAAAACGTCCCATCTTGTAGTTAAAGATAGAAGAACCACAAAGTAGTTGTAAGTTCAATACACAAACTCTCCAGTGTCCATCTCTTTTCTTTTTCCTTTTTCCTTTTTCCTTTTTCTATCATTTCTTGGCAACCAAACATACCGCAAAGAAATAGAACATAGAAAATTGATAGAGTTGAGAAATTGAAATTTTACAATTTCGTCAGGACTGAGGATGCCGAACTGGACCATGCGGACCTTGGCAACTTCCGCCGGAGAGTAAGGGAATCGCAAATCCATAACGATCCGATTTGATTAAAAAAATTCCTCAACCTAGAAAATCTACTTAAGTTTTTTTAAATTGAGAAATGAATTCTTTTTCCAGCTATTTTTTCCTTTTTTTTTCGATTATCCGTTTGAAATTTTCCCGGTTTAGTTTCGGATATCAAAGATTTGTCTACAGCAGAAGATCTCCCACAAAGATTGGAGACTCGAGATTCGAATGAGGTGGGAAAAATGGCCCCAAGGGCTTATTTATAGACAAACGGCAGCCCTAGGCCGCACGTTGTTTAGGATAAGGTCATAAATGCCCTTCTGGAAATATTCATAAATAAGAAAAAATATAGGGAGAAAAGTGAAAAACGAGAAATACCCAAAAGCAACTAGAAATTATTTGGTATTGTTTTTGCTTTCTGTTTTTTTTTTTAATTTTTTTGGAAATAGAAGTAGAAAATATATTTAATAATATGTTTCTATTTTTAAAAAATAAAAATAAAAATTTTAAAAATTATTAGAAACAAAATTTTTTTATCTTTCTTGTTTTCGAAAACATATTTTCATTT